>CM059355.1:916127-1301522 GCA_030324255.1 Phytophthora capsici | reverse complement strand
TTTACGGACGGCGACGCCGAAGCTCTTGATGCAGAAGCACAAGCTGCGTTTGCACTACGTCCGGAGTTCGTAGGCGAGAAGGGTAAGAAGCTGTTCGAGATGCAGAAGCGCTTCGGAGGAGACTCGCGTTTCCGTCTTGACGCTCGGTTCTTAGAGGAAGGAGCGGATGAATACGGTGGAAATGATGTAGAGGATGAAGAGGACGTGGACGCAGAGGCAATTGCTGAGCTCCAGAACTTCCTGGAGGAAGAAAACCCGGAGGAAGCTGCTCGTCACGCGCGTGAGATGCGTGAGGAAGAGGAGGCAGCGCTGCGAGTGGTGTCCAAGCTGTTCCCTGACGTGGACGTGACGCGCTTGCAGCGGAGGTTACAGGAACAGCGAGCGCCAAAGGATCCGCTCAAGGAAGCGGCTTGGATGGGAGAGCTCAAGAGATACGACCCACGTGACGCGCACGCTTGTCAGGAGTTCGAGATCCCTATTACTAGTAGCTCCTCTGGATCTCAGAAGGAAGAGGCTATTGCACCCAGACGCGAGGAGAAGGAGATCCCTACAGGTGGAGATCGATTCTTCTCGACCACCGGAGACTTGAGTAATCTCTTCTCACGTGTCCGGAAGAACTCGGAAGACGGAGAAGAAGGTGAAGCTGCTCTTGATGGCGTCTTTAGCTTGGGAGCTGCAGCGGAGACGGACTCGGAAGCTCCTTTCAAGCTCAGTTCGTTGTTTTCCTTTCCTGTGGGCGAGGATAAACCTCTGGCTGCTATGGGTGAGCAACTTCTTGAAGACGACGAGGAAGCTGCTCCTGGTTGGGCTTTCTCTCAGCCTACAGATGATCAGGATGAAGTGATGGCTACAGATAGTGAAGCGGATGAAGAAGACGAGAGCGTCGAGACGAAAGTGAAGAAGAAGATCAAGAAGAGTTTGGAGGATTTCTTAGCATTCGGAAGAACATTCGTCGGTGGAAAAGACGTAGCGGACTGGCCGGAGCGCCGAAAGAAACTCACACTTGACTACAAGAGAAAGCGACGTGATGCTGTCAAGATGAAGAAGCGACAGAACAAACAACAGAAGAACAAGACAGAGAGGAAGAAAGCCAGGCTCTAAGTTGGAATAAATACGGTCGTTCAACCTGCACCTCCCTGCTGCCTATTGTCTATATATTTTACTTCCCTACGTGCGCTGGGGCGACGTCCGCATCTTCCCGTTCTGCACAACTCTCGGTGGTGGCGACTTGCTGCGTTGGCTGCCACCTGGACTGCCGTACGGACGACGCTGGTAATAAGCCCCTTGTTCAACTGCCCCTGTAGCTCCTGCAGATCCAGAGCCACCTGCAACTCCATTCGCCATCACCGATACGACAGGTCCTGGGGCGCCGTAATACGGCTGTTGGTACGCGATCATTGTCCCGTGGTGATACGCCGCTGCTGCTGCAGCTTGTTGTTGCAGTTGCTGGTGCTGGAGCAGCAGTGCATTGACAGCGCCAGCATCCAGCGATGGCAGTAGCGAGTCCCACCGCCTATCTTCATCCTCGTCACTATTTCTAGTAGGAGAAGCCGAAGCACCACGCGGTCGTGGCGACGCCTTCGTCTTTTTCACTGACCCTGAACTGGACGTTGAAGTGGTTTTGCCATGCCAGATCTGCCTCGGGTGGATCAGTAGATCCGGTCGCCATCCATCGCCACGACCGTAAAGCTGCCAGCACCGGGAGAAAAACGTCATTCCCACGTCCTTCCCCGTCTCTTCACTTAATAATTCAACGTCCTCGTCCTTGTGTGATCGAGGAGCAATCATCCCAGCTAACTGGTCCCTTGCAAGACGAAACGCACGCTTCATAACTGGGAAACCTTCGGCCGAGACACTGCGAGCCAAGTTGTTCTTGTCGTCAAGAGGATCCACCACGTTACATGCACGAATAGGGAACAGTCCAGTCGGAACCCCCTTGCTGCTTTTGATTGCCGCATCAAACGCGCCGAACTGGTCCGCAAGAGTATCACGAATTGCCTCCACATCACAAGTGTCCAGTCGCGCTGTTTTCAACTTCGCCTTAGACGGGGTAGTTCCATTCAGTGACGTAGTAGCCAGACGACTAAGAGGGACTGCTCCATGAAGAGTTAACGCTGACTCGTGCCACGGAAACTCTGCCAATCGATCCAGGAACAAGTACAAAGCTTGAAGAGGGTGCGTGAGTGCGTCTCCGTGCTGATTGAATAGCGCCATCACTATCGTATTCACTGCATACGTCGAGAGAGCGCCATGACTTGCGCCCATGACACTAGGTGGTGTGGTTCCAGGAATCGCCGGAGTTCCCAATCCGCCGCTTTCAGCTAACGCTGCCTGCATGAAAGGGCTCGACTCGTGCGTGCACCAGGCCTTGATGAGTATTAGGCTCTTCTTGAACAAGTGCTGTCGTCCCACACGAACCGCCATCGCATCCAGAAGTCGCACGGCGCCTAAAGCTCCCACGCGGTTTGCAGTGAAGTCTACAGGGATGTTATCCACTGTACATTTAACAACCCGAACATCAGCATTGACAAACGTGACATTGCGCACCGTATTCGTCAACAGTAGTGAGCCACTAGTTCCAACTGCTCCAGGCCCAGAGGGCGAGCTACTCCCGCTTCCGTCAACAGCAGCACTCGAGTTCCCAAGGTCCAATACAGTTCCTGCACCTCCACTGCCCCCCGCAACGCACAACGCCTGAGTGACAATGTAGTACCATGATGATTCCAGCTCTTGAGGCACCAGTAAACAAATATCCAGATCTGAACCTGGCAGATAAGTCTTCATGGGGTAAGAACCAGTAGCGAAGAACAGCGGCGCTGCTGCCAGAGGAAAATGCGCGGTAATTACCCGCTGGACAAACGAGAGAACTTGTTGACGAACACGATCTGCTGCCTCACTCGGACCCATCCAATCGATCAAAGCTTCTGCTTGACGTGCAGCTGCACCTTGCACAGGGAAGTGAGTACGCAAACGTACAACTCGGCGAGCCAGCGCTGCTGCTTTTGCTTGGGCGCGAGCATCTATCCGGGTGTCTTCTTCAGCAGAGGCAGACCCTTGCTCCTTCTGGGCCAACAGCATCTTGAGCTTGGCGATCTCCGCATCTTTCTCCTCAAGTAGCTTCTGGTGGGCCCTCAGTTGCTGCTGGTGCTGCTCGGCAGCTTGTAAAGCCTGACCATAAGCAATAGGTCGAATCACAAGAGACGGGGGCTTAGAGGTTCCGGAACCAACGCTCGAAGGAGAAGACGTTGGCGTCACAGCGTGTAGATGCATTCGACCATGCTCAGTGGCTGAGGTTGGCGTTGAGGCAGCTTCGGATGACTCACGAAGCCGCTGAGCTTCCACTGCTATGTCTGCTAACACATCCCGAGCACGTTTGATGTCATCCTGCAAAGACTCGCTCATCTGCTTTCGTTCAGCTCGAGCCATCGCTTCGTCGATTGCAATCTTGTCACGTTCATCAGATGCCTGCTGAAGACTTGCACGCAGTGATTTCAGTTGCCTTTCGCGCTTCTTCAGGTATTTCTCATCCACAAGCACAGCCTTCGCCTTGCCCTGGCTATCCTTCCCGTCATCGCTGCTACCAGAAACGTCATCGTTGATCTCGTCGTCTCCGTTGGATGGTGTCGAGTCCACAGAGTTAGACTTCTGGTCTTCCTCATCTGGTGCAGAGACGTTCTCGTTGTCGGCAAAAGAAGAATTGCTCATTCTCGACGTCTTATCTCCCATCTGGTCAGACTGTGCTCGGATTTGTATCCGAACTGCCCCAGTTTCCAACATCTCGTCGGCCTCCTCGTCCCACATGCTCTCCCAAGCTTCATCTCGAGTCATGACGTTAGCCACAACAACCGGAGGAGGAGTGGAAACTACTGCAGCTTCCACTTTGTGCTGGCTTGCGACTACCCCAATTTTGTCGCTAGTCTGGTTAATATCGAAAGAATCTTCAGCAGTCGAGACGTTCTCCTCCGCCAGTTTTTCTACCTCGGCTTCTGTATCTGGACCCACCTCTGCATCACTATCCATCACAATTACAGGTTCAGCCTCAGCAGCTTTGATCTCCTGTTCAGGTTCTGCTATGCCAACTGCAGCCATCGGAGAAATCGGCTTATCCTTTTTGCTGTTATTCGCCTCCATCACCCCCTGCGAATTTTGGGACAGAGTATTTTCCTCGATTAGCTTCTCTTCTTGCTCCCGTTGTATTCGCTCTTCTCTCTCTTGCTGTTGCTGAAATAACTCTTCTTCATCCTCCAGTAATACATAGCCAGCAGGAGCCTTATCGTGTGTACTCGCATTGGCACCGCTACTGTTGCCTTTTTTCTTTTTCTTTTTTTTCTTCTTCTTGCTTTTGGTCGACGGTGCGTTTCCGTTAGCGTTCAAGGCTTTAGCACCAACAACTTCATCCGCATTTTCCTCAAGCCACGCCAATGCTTCACGCTGTTTCCTCTCTTCGAACGCAACTTTGCGCTCCTGAGTTTCCTGCAACTCCAACTGCGCCTCCATATTGTTAGCAAACGATTTCAAGATCGCGTTGTAGTCGTCCTCTGCGGCTTCAAACTGTTCACTAGCTAACCGTAATCGCGCACGAGAAAGCAACGCTTCTGCTGCCAATTCACTCGTAATTTTACCGCTTCCCCCAGACTTCCGGCCCTTTCCTTTCCCACGACCGCCTAAGTGAACGGTTCCACCAGAAGCGAGTTCCATCGTAACTTTGCCGGTCTCGTTCGACTCTGACTTGTCGAAATGGGCATGAATAATTGATGAATAGTCCTTCTCCGCTTCTTTGATCTCCCCCAGCTCTTCATAAAGTTGTGCTCGCAGTTTAAGTCCGTTAATAAAGAACCCGCTGACCTGCAGTACTTTCGTTACTTCATCCACCGCACCTTTCAAGTCTCCTCGTTGTCGAAATAATTTCGCGCGAGCCATGGAAACCTGGAAATCGTGTGGATCCACTTCAAGAGCTTGTGCAAAATCCGCCAGAGCGTCATCGTACCGTGCAAGATGCATATGTGCTTCGCCTCGCAGCCGAAGGGTCTCAACATTATTTGGCGCCAACTCTAACGCTCTGCTGTAATCCTCTAGCGCTCGTTTCTCCAGTCTCCTGGACTCAATACCTCGATACGGATCTGGCTTGGGAGGCACCGACGTGTACGCCAATTTGGAGCCTTTAGCCGTCTTTTTAGAGACGGGAGTCTGACCCAGTTCCACTGCTGCTAGTTCTGCGTCTTTGCGTTCTCTTGCATCCTCCTCCAGCGCCATCTTTTGCAACACTTTAGCTCTTTCTAAAAGAACCTCCAGCATTTTAAATTTTGAATCTGATTCCATTTCCTGAGGAGCGACGAAACCTGCCAGACCTCCGACACCACCTGAAGCGTCGAAATGCCGGCTCTCCTCTGCTTCTTCCTGCAACTCAATAAACCTGTCAAAGTCCTTCAAAGCCAAAGATTCCTGATGACACTGTAGATACAACTGCGCCCGCTCGTAAAAAAGCTCCAGATCTCGATGGCCACCTGCTGAGTTCTCAGCTTGACTCAGATCCTCCAGGGCTTTAGTAATATTGTTCATGGCTTTGTATACTTTGGCTCGGGCCAGATACAAGCCTCGAAGTTGCACTAGACTTGCACTTGAAGTGCGACCATCACTCTTGAAGTCCATCCCCCCACAATCATGAAGTAAACCTTGAGTAGCAGCAAGGTTAATGGCCTCATTGTAGTCGAGCATGGCAGCATGGTGTTCCCCCAGCGCAGCATACGCCTTGCCACGTTTCGCATAGAGCTCGGCACTCTTGGGCGTCATGTGCATGACTCTAGACAGGTCTTCAATCGCTGCTTTATACTTCTTCGAGCCCAGATAACATAGTCCGCGCTGATGGTAGAGCTTCACGGTGCTACTGGCGTTGCATAAGTCCGAAGAAGAAGATGTCAGCGCCTCCAACGCTTCAGTAAAGTACGGAACAGCAGCACTGAACTGCTTGCGCTCCATGAGGGACACGCCACGTTCAATTGAACGCTCCGCCGAACCGCGAGGCCGCCGAGTGTTGGTCGTTGTGTTTAGGTGCTGGAGACTGCGGTATTGGTCGATACCAGTGCGGAGCAGCCGCGTATCCTGTTCGTTGCCGTTCATCTTGAGGTTCATCTGCATCTTCATGCGTGTAGCCATGGGGATCTGTATCCGTTTGTCCACTTCGTCAAAGTTGTCGGTCTTCTTCTTGCTTCGGCTGGGCTTGTCCGTCTTCATGCCTGTGATTGAGGTTGCCCTTTGTCGTCACGTTGTCTCCACGCACTCGACACTGTTAATATAGGCAATTGGTAAGGCGAGTGCGGAATTGGAACCCAACACTCCTTGGTGGAGGACTCGGAGCGTTTGTATGTATGTGGGGGGGAATGGCCGTCGCTTGGCTGACTATGGTGATGTTCCGCCACACCAAACTGGCCAAAAATAACATTTCTACCAATGAATGAGTTTTGATGAGAATATTAGCCAATCCAAATGCATTCAGACTCTAGTCCACACGATGCTGTTGAGCACCTCCCATTCCGAGCCATTTGAACCAGCAGGAAGGCAGCGATGGCGTCTCTAGCTCTGGCTCGCAGCCTGCGCGTATGCGCCCGGCGATCAGCGTCTCTGCAGACGCGTGCGTTCGCTTCTGTTCCCGCTGCCGAGGCCCCGAAGTTCTCGGTGGTCGACCACCCCGTGACAGCGGACGCTATCCAGCCTGAAGACTATTTCGCTGTGGTTAAACTCGCTGGTACTCAGTACAAAGTGACGCAGGGAGACGTCGTGATCACGGAGAAGATCAAGGAGGCCAAGGTTGGAGAGATTATGGACATCGACGAGGTAAATAACAGTTTTGCAATTGTCTGGAGGCATGAGATCTATATATTAAATTGTTATTGTTTCTCATTTGTAGGTTCTGCTGCTGGGCAACGTGAACCAGACCATTGTGGGACTGCCGTTGGTGGAGGGAGCTAAGGTGCGCGCCCGTGTGGAAGAGCAGACGCTGGACGCTAAGATCGATGTGTTCAAGAAGAAGCGCCGAAAGAACTACCGCCGTTGGAACGGCTTCCGTCGTCAGGTTACGGTTCTGCGTGTCACGGACATCCTCCCCATCGACGCTTAGAGAAGAGTGGATGGATGTAGACAATCAAGCAGGGCAAAGAGCTCGACGAACAGGAGCTGTACAGAGATCTAGTTTCCATGATGCTATGGCAGACCTCCCCAGACACAGCTCCAATTGATACGCGAGCCTGTAGTTGACTAATAACAGCAAAAAAAAACTTTAGAAACAACCGCAGGAACAGGCATGCAATGGAGAATGGACTCGATAATCTTGATGTCACTATACTCCCGCACGTCAGTAACTTGTTGCATTTTCCTCCTAAATACAAGACCTTATCTAAATATTCCATTTAGCAGTCTTATTTCAATCCTTATCCCTCAAAAAAGCTCCATCCTCAGTATTCCTTATCCTAGTCTAAACACCCTAATACACGCCCCCGACTTGACTGGCCCTGACGGCTTGTATCCCTCTGCACTGTATCAATCCCCAAAGAGTCAACTACCCCGTTCGTTCCTCTTCGCTTCGATCACCATGGCCCACCCCGAGCACGACCACGCGCACGACCACGACCACGAGCACGACCACGACCACCACCATGAGGACGTGGACTCGGACGACGAGATCCCGGCCCTTGAGGAGGCCCCGGACGCCGCTGACGCCGAGAAGGGCAAGCACAACCGCTCGGAGAAGAAGTCGCGTAAGGCCATGCAGAAGCTCGGCATGAAGCCCGTGGGCGGAATCATTCGTGTGACCATCAAGAAGAACAAGAACGTGCTGTTCGTGATCTCCAAGCCGGACGTGTTCAAGAGCACGGTCAGCGAGACCTACGTCATCTTCGGCGAGGCCAAGATCGAGGACTTGAACGCCCAGGCCCAGTCCCTTGCTGCCCAGCAGTTCAAGGCCCCCGCCGCTGAGGCCCCGGCCGCTGACGCTGCTGCCCCCGCTGTCGAGGCTGTTGAGGAGGACGACGAGGAGGTCGACGACTCGGGCATCGACGCCAAGGACATCCAGCTGGTCATGAGCCAGGCTGGCGTGAGCAAGAGCAAGGCTGTGTCTGCGCTCCGCTCGAACGACAACGACATTGTCAACGCCATCATGGAGCTCACCATGTAAGCCTAGTTATTATAGCCAATTAAGGTTTGTCAGCAATGGTAATAAAGTCTTTTGGGTTTTCATTTCCACGGACAATAATTTGTTTTTTGAACAATAATTGTTGGAATAATTCTCAGCCAATCAGAAGAAAGTTGCCGTTGTTGAAGTATCTCGACTAACTGTCCGGTCTGTAGCTGTAGCTACTTAAGAAAAAGAAGAAAGATGGTGCGAGTGAAGACTGGAGTCAAGAGGCTGTTCTCAACGCTAGAGGAGGTGGATGATGACTATGAAGACGACGACTGGATGACAGCGAATTTTGACTTTGAAGAGGAGCAGGATGAAAGCAACGAACTTTATCTGGAACAGGAGACGAAGGAGAAGCCGAAGCTGCTTGTGATGCGTGGAGATCCGACGGACTGGAGCACAGACGCCATCGTGATCGATACCAACACTTTGTTGAGTAAGAACTGCGGCTTGAGAGAGAAGATTGTATGCAAAGGAGGGCTGGACATTCAACAGCAGTGCAACGAGTGGGTCTATTTCCAAGGAGAAGTTCCAGTTGGATCAGCGATATGGACAACGGCCGGAAGACTTTCGAGCAAGGTCATCATCCATACAGTCGGCCCCAATGTGAGTAACTGCCAGTGGCCAACATCACAACACCAGTTCGCTCTTCGTCGAGCTGTTCGAAGCGCTCTCAATGTGGCCAACAGCCTTGATCTGACGTCCGTAGCCATCCCAGCACTGTGCACTGGCCTCAATCGCTATCCAAAGTACCTGGCTGCCCGTGACATTGTGGCTGAATGCTTGGCGTTCTGTGACGACTGTCCGTCGACATCGCTGCGTCTTATTGTGTTCATGAACGAAGATGAAGTGACGACGTCCATGTTCGTCCAGGCCATGAAAGACGCGAGACAGCAACGACAGGCGTCGGGTATAGCGGCGACAAATGAAGCGACCGATACTTGCGAGTCTTTAAGCAGCGACGACTGCAGTTCGTGCAAATCGGACGATCTGGAGATCGAGTAAAGAAGAGAGGCTCTATAAACTAGGACTGACACTATGGCTTCCTTTTAGTCTTGTGTGGGTAAATAATACCCCAACTTTCGATAACTAACCCCATTAACTCTAATCAAGTCTTGTCTTCTGCGACTATCGAGATGAATTTACGCATGCGTTTACACATACGGTAAGGGGGATGAGCTCTGATGGGAAGGCCTTAAAGTTTAGACAAAACCTGATAGGAAGGCCCCAAAGTTTAGACAGAACCTGACGGGAAGGCGACTTCAACGGATGAATTAATAGACAAAGCGGGTGGCCCCACTGTTCAACTCGCTTCGAACAACTCAGCGCATTTTCCAAGTGACCATGGGACTCTGGGTGACTTTGCTTCGAGTGGTGACTGCAATTGTTCAGTGTGGGATGATCCTGAGCCCCGGTCCCGATATTATCAAGGTTTACAAGAACAAAACGACTGGTGACATGGCGGCACTTCCTCTGGTCGCAATGATCATCAACAACTACCTCTGGTAGGACATTCGTTATATCTCAAACATTCAGGTCTACTACTTCTAACTGTCGTTCTACCCAGGACGGTGTACGGTTACCTGACTGACAGCATTTTCCCACTTATGGCGACCCAGCTCTTTGGTATGATCGCTGCAATTGCGTTCACGGTAGTCTATTACCGATGGGCTGTAGACCGCCCCGCTCTCAACCGACTTCTCGCTGGTGGTGGTGTATTATCTGTACTTATCACTTTGTATGTCGTTCTCGGTGTCGTGAGCGTCACGAACCAGAATGACGATCGAGTGGGGACAACACTGGGCTACGGAGCTTTGGTCACCAACCTCTGGATGTACGCGTCTCCTCTGGGTACCATTCGCCATGTCATTAAGACCAAGTCCGCTGCTTCGTTGCCAATCAACATCAGCGTCATGCTACTCTTCAACACAATCCTGTGGGTGGCGCTGTCTATCGTGGACAACGATATAATTATATTGATAGTGAACATCACGGGCTTTTTCCTTGGCATCACCCAGATCACCGTGTACATGCGCTATCGACCGAACAAGTCGATGATTGCCCACGAAGACGCGTCCTCACTCGCGAACAAGCAGATTTCGGTTATTGTTTCGCCTACAAATGGTGTTGCACCTGTGAAAAGTCCTGTGTACCATACGCTAGCGTCACCGATAGAGAAGACAGTAGACTAAATGAACAGTACACAGTACCATTGACTCGATTTCTTCCTTTCCATCTTCATTGAGCACCACAGGAATATATTCAAGGTTGCATCCCAGGCTATGGCCACAGATACAGCAACTGTTTTAATTAATCGTCTAAACAACTCGTTTGGTTGATTGTACGATTCCACACCGGCAGTTTAGCTCCGGATTTGTCTGCTCTCAGGCCAATCGTTACGTGGTTTTCTAATCAAGTCGTTTAGTTGGCATAGCGTTTCGAGTTCCGGTGCTACACTACAGGCTACGAGTGCAACATATCCCTGTCCGGATGTGACAGTCTTCGAAAGCTCACTGCAAGAGCATTTCATTTTCCTTTTTGCTCTCTTCTGCTCACTGCCAAACCTCAAAAATGAGCATCTGGGTCGACCTCCTGAATGTAGCGACCGCTGTCGCTCAGGTCATCCTGAGCCTCAGTCTAACGCCCGATCTGTACAGCGTCCACCGTCGCAAAAGCACCGGCGAAATGGTAGCTCTCCCGCTTGTGGCAATGGCTGTGAACAACCACGCATGGTACGGTCTATTATTTGCTGGTATATAAGATTTTGCTTGCTGACTATCGATACAGGATGCTATACGGCTACTTATCAGACAACATGTTCCCGATCTTCGCGACGCAAGCGTTTAGTCAAATGGCAGCGCTAACCTACAACTTTGTCTTCTTCCGCTGGACAGTCCCGGAGAAACGAAAGGACCTGTACAAGCTCTACTCTCGGGCTTTCGCTGTGCACTGTATGTTCTCCATCTACACGATTCTAGGCGTGGCCGGCGTCACGAACCAGACCAAGGGTCAAGTTGGCGACTGGGTGGGTTACGCAGCTATAGTCATCAATATTTGGATGTACGCATCGCCTCTGGGCACGCTCAAGCACGTGGTCGCCACCAAGAATTCGGCCTCCATCCCCATCAACCTCAGCGCGATGATCTTCGTCTCGGCTTCGTTGTGGCTGGCGTCTGGTATTGTGGACGACGACTTCTTCGTCTGGGGGATCAACGCCATCGGTACAATCTTGAGTTTCATTCAGATCGTAGTGTACTACATCTACAGACCAACGGCTCAAGAAGAGAACGGAGACTTCACTATTGTCATTGACAACGACACTACCAAAGCGATGGTCGAGAGTCCAGCGTACAAAGCGATGCTAACACCAACGGACAAACAGTAGACGGAGCTCTAGGCACGATAATAATTCAACGAAGGTATTCTATACTGGAGACAAAGCCTGAAACGTATCGTTCATAGTAGTCGAATGCCTTGAAAACACAATGACCATCACCCACGCAACTGTATGAAGTGTCAAGATCCACACTTGAGGTCCAGCAATGATCCAGTTCGAGTACAAGTAGCCGTACGTTATCCATCCGCAGGAGTAGGAGGATCCCACAATCAGTGCACGCACGTTAATTGATGCAGCAGACTTGTGTTTAAAGGACTGGAGGAGATTCTGAACCGTGAAGATACTGGTGAAGAGCACGGTGAAGTCGCAGAAGCACAACCCGTGGGTCTCCCACACCTGTACTCTTTGTTGTCCGGTGAAGCCCAAAACCCCGATAGTAACGTAAAATGTCGGGACCGCTAACGCTGCAGCCACTAGAGCAACGTATCGAGCAACTCTGCGTCGGTCTTCGGAATATTTCCAGTAAACGAAAATGTAGCACCAGGAGATGATGTCACCGATGGCGAACGCTGGGAAATTCGGGAACCAAGCCTTGCCCAAAAACCCGTACATTGACCACACGTGACAGTTTGCAAGCAGTGAGAGTAAGGGGACAATTGAGGTGGATCCAACTGTTCGTTTTTGATGGACGTGGAGGATGAAGGGGAATGGCAAGAAGATCGTCGCTAGTGTACTGCACCAGACCCAGACCCAGACCAGAACCTCGATAGTGATCATTATCTTCAATTATTTCTTGCAATTTGAATTGTGAGTCAAAAGAGCAAAGCAATTCCGTAATGGACCCGTCTCAAAGTACTCCGGGATGTCCCCTAGTGTCGATTAGATGAGGACACAAACTCATCTCATCACACCCCTCCAATTCATTATCTTTTTTTCTGAATGCTGCCTCATTCTTGAAGCTAGGCATGCCGATAGCTCTCACTGAGAGCATTAGTCCTTAATAAAGGAGCTTTGAATCATTCTCTGTTGCCAATGACATTGTGGACGACGACATTTTCCTCTGGGGAGATCAACGCTAATGAGTAATGACGATGAGACGCAGAGTGAATACGCAGGTACGTTGTGCGCTTTAACTCACGTTGCGAATTGAGTTCTATCAGCTTCTCAGGCTTATTTCCTAGTTCTACTTACATCACTGGGAGGGTGCTCTTTGGGCAGCACACTCCAGCTCTGCAGCACCAACTACAGGTGGTAGTTGATGATGGCCGCTGATGATGCGGCGCACACACAGTTGCAATTTGTTTTCCAGTGTTTACGCGGTCTTTCCAAGTGTAGATTCTACACTGTAGATGTAGGTAGGTCGTTGCCGGCAGCAGAGTCAGCATGCATCGCAGTCGTCTGGTACAGTTCCCCACAGAAGTAGCAGAAGCACAATGCTTGTGTCTCCATTTGTGCTATTGTCTGTCCGATGAACCTAAAACAATTGATGGCGTTGACACTACACTAATAACGTTAGGTTGTGACAACCTATGAATCACTAAGTGCAATTGAGGTAGGACAACAGCCCGTTCTTACATTCTTTGATTGCAGAAGTGTTTTTGATATCAAAGGAAATCAAAAACACTTCTGCAATCAAAGAATGTAGGCTGGTGCTGATTAGATGAGGGGGCAAACTCATCTCATCACCTTTGTGTGATGCATCACACGGGTCTTTCACCTGTGTGATGAATTACACTACGGGACTTTCACTTTTCAATTTGCTTTTCAATGCTAAAACCTGCAGCATTCTTGAAGCGAACCATGTCGACAACCTTCGGTCCCCGTACGATCAACGCCTACGCTGCTTTCCAAGCAGGAGGAGCTTTGAAGCCTTGGCAGTACCAGTCACGCCCTCTCGGCGACGATGACGTTGAAGTCAAGATCTCGCACTGCGGTATCTGTGGAGGAGATTTCCACGCCCTTCAAAACCCCTCGGCTCCATTTCCTTGCGTCGTTGGCCACGAGATCGTTGGAGAAGTGACGAACGTCGGTCATACGGTCAAGACCCTCGCCCGTGGCGACCGCGTGGGTGTAGGCTTCAACGCATGGTCGTGCTTGAACAAGGACCCCACTCAACCGTGCCGGGAGTGTGCGTCTGGAAATGACGCTTACTGCAATAGAGCGGTGTTCACTAACAACTCCACGTACGAAGACGGTCATCAGTCGTACGGCGGCTTTGCAGACTACATCCGCGTCTCGAGCCACTACGCGTTCCCCATCCCGGAGAGTATCCCTTCGGACGCAGCCGCACCGCTCATGTGTGCGGGGGCAGCAGTGTATTCCCCTCTCAAGCGTGAAGGCGTAAAGGCTGGCGATCGTGTCGGTGTGGTGGGTATTGGCGGCTTGGGTCACCTTGCACTGCAGTTCATCCGAGCGCTTGATGCCACTCCTGTTGCGTTCTCAAGCTCGGTAAAGAAAGAGCAGGAGGCGCGTGCATTTGGTGCGGTAGAATTCTACAATCTAAGCGATCCAGAAGACGTGAAGAAGGCCAATGGGTCGATTGATGTGCTGCTGGTGACAGTAGCCGCGCCAGAGCTGCCGTACAACAAGTATCTGGGTCTAGTCCGCAAACTTGGCACGCTGGTGATGCTCGGTGTCCCGCCGGACGACGTGCGCTTCAAGCCTATGTTTGTGGTTGGGAACGGCATCAAAATCGTTGGAAACCTCGTTGGAAGCATTCAGGATGTCGCTGATACGCTCAAACTTGCAGCCGAGAAGAACGTGCGACCGGTTGTCGAGAACCTGCCGATGGAGCAGGTGAATGAGGGTATTTCGCGCATGAAAGAGGGCAAAGCGCACTACCGAATTGTGCTGGGGAACTGAAGCTGGTTCTTGTGTAACTTGGAAATGAGCTAACGGATCCCGAAAAACTGATTGCAGAAAAAATACAACTCCACCCAAACTTTCTGCTTACACATGTGGTGTTTAAAACTGAAACAATATTATCGATAACCTTGTGCAATTAATAGTCAAAACACAAGGTAGTTTATTGAATTGGACTGTATAATTTGATATATGGTATAATTCGATAAAAGATAATCGATTTGAAACAATAAATAGGGGTCCATCCAATCGAGATGTTTGGGTTTCACTTGTGACGTATTTGGAGAGCGACCGCAGCCTTTCGAATGGTGCTGCGCTAATGACTGCCGACAATATCTCTCATTTCCCATTTTACGTTTAACTCCACGGTTAAAAAGCACACACAAGCAGCGATGACCGGCTGGAAGACTGTTCTGGACGTGGTGACTGCCCTAGGGCAAGTGATGCTGAACTTGAGTCTCGGGCCCGACATGTACACGATTTATCGTCGCAAGAGCATCGGCGAGATGCCTGCGCTTCCTCAAGCCTCCATGCTCGTCAACTGTCACGTCTGGTACGTTTAATCGTTAATCTTTTTAAAAACGATCAAGGGTACTCACATGTATTCAACAGGATGTGCTACGGCATTCTACGCGATAGTATCTTCCCAGTGGCAGTGTCCCAGGGCATCGGTCAGCTCGCAGCGGTCGTGTTCAACCTCATCTACTTCCACTATAGTCCACCACAAACCCGCAAGGAAACATCCAAGCTGTACAAGGTAGCGATCGTGCTGCACTGCGTCGTCACGCTCTTCTTCGTGCTCTCCCTCGCTGGAGTGACGGGGAAGTCAAACTACGATTCAAGCATCTTTTTGGGATACTTTGGCGTCTTCATCAACGTCTGCATGTTCGCGTCCCCGTTCGCCACGTTGAAGCACGTGGTCAAGACGAAATCGGCGGCCTCCATCCCAATTAACCTCAGTCTCATGATCTTCGCCTCTTCAGTATTGTGGGTAGTGACAGGCTTGTTGGACAGCGACTACTTCATCACGGGACTTAACTTGGCAGGTGTGGTTCTGGGGGCCATTCAAATGGTCATGTACTACATCTATCGTCCGGGTCGAGGCGAGGAAGAGATGAACGGAGAGCTGCAAGTTGTTGTGTCGCCTACTTCCAAGAGTACTGGGATCGTGGTGTCTATTGAGAGTCCTGCTTACAAGCCACTAGCGTCTCCTATTGTTGGGAAGGCCGTTTAGAAACAAATACGTTAACACAGGAGTTGAGGAAATATACAACTGCATGTTGAAGAGGTTTCATTAATCTCAGAATCGTCTAATCAGTCTACTTCCACCGATCTCACATGTACATTTTACAGTACAGAAGAAGGAAAAACAGTACATTCTACTATGAATACCCGAATGACATCTATACGACGGTTGGTGTCACTATCATTATCCATACTTCTAGCACATCCTGACATCAACGCGTAAAACTTTTGCTATGCATTTCCGCTTCTACCGGCTTCACTACACTCCACCATGGGATTTTGGTATACTTTTCTTGGCGTGGCAACCGCAGTGGCCCAAGTCGTGCTCAATTTAAGTCCCATTCCCGATATCAGTCGAGTCCATCGACGCCAGAATATCGGAGAGCTCGCTGCTCTTCCGTTGGTTGCTATGGTCGTCAATTGCCACTTCTGGTACGTCGTTGCTGTTTTTATAGGTAAAAATTCTAGAGATTTACACTTGTTGTGCGTAGGTTGGTGTACGCCTACGTGACCGACAGTATGTTCCCGTTGTTCGCAACACAAGTCTTCGGACAGCTCGCAGCCATCGTGTACAATATCACTTACTATCGTTGGAGTGTGCCTGACAAGCGCAAGGAGCTACGGAAGCTGTACTGGTGGGCGTTTGCTGCTCACTGTGGACTCACGTTGTACACGGTTCTCGGGTTGCTTGGTGCTACGTACCAATCGAACTCGGACGTCGGTACGTACCTCGGTTACGTCGGTATCATTATCGACGTCTGGATGTTCGGGTCTCCGCTCGGTACACTGAAGCACGTTATGGAGACGAAGTCCGCAGCTTCGATCCCGATCAATTTGAGCCTTATGCTCTTCGTATCGACAACACTTTGGGTGGTTTCGGGGATGGTGGACAGAGACTACTTCGTGGCGGGGCTGAATGCTATCGGGTCGTTGTTGAGTGTCGTTCAGATAGTATTCTACATGATCTACAGACCAACAAGAGACGGTGATTTCGTACTGAATGAGGTGGAGAAATCGCCCGACGACATGTCAATTGTTGTCGTCACGCCTGATACCAAGACGGAGACTGAGGGGATATACAAGATGATCATGTCACCAACACCTCACATATTCCAGTGAGCTACCTAGTCAATGCTAAATGGAATGAATTACGCTCATTCATTATTTGTGAATGTTCACAGTCGCGTGCTCTGTATCGGCGACAATAGCGACTGGTACACAGGAGTTTTCACAGTTGCACCACCGTTTGTAGGCGAAATAATAACCGAAATCTGCTTGTTTGCGAGTGAGGACTCGTTTTCGTGGGCAGTGATCGACTTGTTCGGTCGATAGCGCATGTACACGGTGATCTGGGTGATCGCGAGCACAATGCCTGTAATATTCAACGACATAATGATCACGTCGTTGTCTACGATCGATAGCGCCACCCACAGGATTGTGTTGAATAGCAACATAATGCTGATATTGATTGGCAACGAAGCAGCGGACTTGGTCTTAATGACATGGCGAAGGGTGCCCAGAGGAGACGCATACATCCAGAGGTTGGTGACCAAGCCGACGTAGCCCAGTATTGTTCCCACTTGATTGTCATTCTGGTTCGTGACGCCCACGACAGCGAGAACGATATACAAAGTGATAAGTACACAGAAAACACCACCACCAGCGAGAAGTCGGTTGAGAGCGGAGCGGTCTACAGCCCAACGGTAATACACTACCGTGAACACAATTACAGCGATCATACCAAAGAGCTGGGTCCCCATAAGTGGGAAAAGGCTGTCAGTCAGGTAACCGTACACCGTCCTGAGTAGAACGACAGTTATAAGTTTGTAACGTGTCTTCTTACCCTGCACGCCGGGTTTTGGCCGCCCAGTGCTGATGGTCCAAGTGTCCGTTGGCCGTCAGCGACAGAATCTCTGTCGCCCCGCCGGCGTGTACCCGACTGGCACACCGCCTATTTGTATTTCTGTTTACTGTTCGTCCAACCCAAATGTAGCCTACGACTTAGCTAGAGCTTAAGCCTGTCAATAGACTACCTGCCACCTACGTCCTTCCGTCCGTCCAATCCGTTGACGTACAAGTACGAGCTGTCCTTGAACAACCACTCGGACGTTCCGCCGTTGCTTCCCGCCCTACTCGTCGCAGCCGTCCACTGACGCGAAGACCGTTGCCTTCTCTCGCCCTTGCACTGTCCGTCCGTCCAAAGCCTGCCACTCGGTCACCGTCGTGCCCGAAGCAGTATTCCGTCCGTTCGTCCAAAGCCCGCCACTCGGTCACCGTCGTGCCCGAAGTAGTGGTCCGTCCGTTCGTCCAAAGCCCAGTACACGTCCACTCAGCCGTGTCCGTGTCCTCTGTCCTCTCGTTCGTGTTGTGCTCGCTCTCAAGCGCGCTTGTTGGAAGGTCCTGCGCCCTCCGGGTCCGATTAGAAGTGCCTGCGCCTTCCAGGTCAAAATGAGAAGTGCCTACGCCCTTCCTGTCCAAATTAGAAGTCTCCGTCGACCCACTCGCCGCCTGCGTCCGAAGTACCGTGATGGGCCCTTGCCGTGCGACTGGGTTCACTTCGTATCCTCCGTCCATCACGCCAGCCACTTCAACCACTGCCGGCCGCTCGCCGATCGTCCTCTTTTGAGACCCATTACACGACTTCCTCATCTGAAGGGTCTTCCACGATCCTTCCGTCACAGTACAAACGCTCGTACTCCGCCACCGAGATCCATCGTCCTTGAGGTTGTCCATTTCGTGCCGTCCAACTCCGTCCGTCACCTGTTTCCCATTTTGCGGGGTCGTCGACTGGAAAGAGCTGATACTCGAGCACATAATGCCCAGCTCCATTGCGTCGTCGCCTCCTCCGTCGTTCCACCAACTGTCCACTCGTGTTATGGCTGTCCTCCGTGCCACCCACTGTCGTTCTCGCTCGTTTTCTGCTTCCTGGAGGCGCTGGCCGCCGATCAGCTGCCGTCGCTGTTCTAATAATCGCCGTTGCCGTCTCG
Organism: Phytophthora capsici; assembly: GCA_030324255.1. Taxonomy (NCBI): domain Eukaryota; phylum Oomycota; class Peronosporomycetes; order Peronosporales; family Peronosporaceae; genus Phytophthora; species Phytophthora capsici. The sequence goes on along the minus strand of CM059355.1, from coordinate 1,282,921 downwards.
TCAATGCCTCCGTCGTCTTCATACTCTAGTTGTTCGTCAATGTCGTGTGCCGTCTGGGATAAAGGGGAGCCAGGCTCGTAGTAGCTCACCAGAAAGGAAACGTGCGCGATCAACCTCTCCTTCCTGCCCGTCTGATCCTCTCGCTCCAACAAGAAATTATCGTAGCCTGCTGGTTCCACGATTCTCAACGGCCCCATCCACTGGTGAACGAATTTAGTAGCCCTTGGCCCACGTGGTGGATTGTACATCCAGACTCGATCGCCCACATGAAACTCCCGTCGTGCTCGTACACTCCTATTATAGTAACGTGCTTGTCTCTCCTGCTCGCGAGCTCTCGCCAGTTCCGCACACTTACGACTCCTTTCCATAGCCTCCAATAATCTCGTGTGATACGCCGACAACTCGCCAGCTTCCGTCACTTCAGTACGCCTTAACAATTCATTGGGAGCTCTCAACCGCCGTCCCATCATGAGTTCGTTCGGTGTGAGCAGCACCGTAGAGTGTCTCGCTGAATTGTACGCGTACGTGGCAAAGCGCACCCACAAGTTCCAATCCTTCTGAGTTTCATCCTGCATGAAGACCGCGACGCAATCCTTCCATGTGCGGTGAAAGCGTTCCACCAGGCCCACCATCTGAGGTCGGTAAGGCACCGGGTTGATCTGCTTCGCCTGCGCCAACTTCATGAATTCATCTATCACGTTTCCAGTCAATTCAGGTGCGCCGTCCGTAAGAAGTTCGCGAAATGCACCAAATCGTAACATCACTTCCTCCAACAAGAACTTTGCAATGTCTTCCGCCGTATGCTGCTGCACGCAATTAGCCACCGCGTAGCGAGTCACATATTCAACTGCAGCAATGACGAATCGCTCTCCGCCATCTGCTGTAGGGAATGGACCAGCCACATCCAACGCCCATCGATCGCCCACATCACCACCGCGGATGCTGCGTAGTGGAGGTATCACCTCGCGTGGTCGTGCCTTCCTGCTGCCACATTCGGGACACCCTCGAACCCACTGGTTCACCTCGCGTTGTAGTTTTGGCCACCAGTATAGATGTGCTACCCGTCCGTAAGTATGTGAGCCGCGTAAGTGTCCTGACCAAATAGATCCGTGCATCTCCTTGAAGACTACTGGCCAAAGTGTAGGAGGTAATATAACGCGCCGTCCATTACTTGTCTCGATCACTGCCAGTCCAAATGTCACCGTCACCTTCATGCCTCGGTAATTACCCGTTTGTACCACCATTTTGACGAACTTGCTCGTCTTCTGAGCCGCCATAACTTCTGTATCTGTCAGCTGTAGCGTCAATCCTCCTGGTGCATCGTCTTGGTCGTCGTTGCTGTCGGCATGGCCTTCCACCCGTCGTTGTAGAACTGCGTGTGGCCGTCGTCCGTCATCTTCCGTCCTTGGGTCCGCCTTCCGCTGCTCAACGCCCACCGGCTTCTCCGTTCTTCGTGTCGTCGGCTGAGCCATTGCGCTGCTCCCAGTAGAGTCTGCTGCTAGTACCGTCAGGCTGTCTGGCCACTGCGCCATGGTATCAGCCGTCGTTTGAGTAGGGCATGTCGTTGTCACGCCTGCCGTCGATGGCGTCGTTCTCGGCATGGTTCCCACAGTATGCTCCGTTGGCTCCGGTCTCGTCGTGCCCGTGTTCAGCGTTCGACCGTCGCTTGCCTTGTCCTGAGTCGTGATCGTAGAGGGACGCACCGTTGGTTCCGTGTGTTCGTCTGCATTTGTTTCCGCTGCCGCCTGTGTCCTCGTAGCCGTCACCCTTGGTGCTGCACCAGCCGTACCGTCGTCGTGCGGTTTACCAGCACCTCCTGCTGCCGTCGTTTCCAGTGATGTACGTTCTGGTGTTGCAGCTGAATTGCTGTCCGTCGCTTCCACACTGCCCGTCGTATCTCGAGTCTCCACATCAACTCCATTACGTAGTGTCCCCATACTCTCCGGTTGGTTCTCCGTCGTAGTTGACAGGTCAAACTGCACACGCTTCACTTCTCGGTCACGAATACGCGCACTTCTCCGGGTAGCTGTTGCTGGCGTCGGTCGTGATCGTCTAGGCCGCCTCCCCGTCGTCTTTGTGTCGCCCACTCGGGTCATGGCGTCTTCGTGAGGCAGATCTCCTCTTCTTTCGCCACCGCCGTCATTTACACCTGTCGTCTGGTGCGTTGTTGGAGCTCCCGTCGTCATTCGTATTGCCGGCTCCGCTGTCAGTTCCGTCGTCGCTGGGGCTACCGAGGTCGTTTCGATCGGACTGCTCGATGCCGTCACCGCCGTACCTCCTGTGATTCGAGCCGTCGTGTCTACTGTCGCCATTTCTGTCTGTGAGGAAGTCATGGTGCGCGTGTACGTGCGTCGTTCGGATCCGTCAGGTGGCTCTGCTGCCTCCTCAGCCGCCATGCTCGCCGCCGTCTGTACCATTGGCGTCTCCGCCGTGTTCACCGTATCGTTCGCCGCCGCGCCCGTCCTAGTGTCCACCACCGTATTAACCTTCGCATTCGGCGCTGTAGTTACTTCCGTACTGGCTGTCCAGTCTGCCGCCGTACTAGTCGCCGTGTTGGGTGCCGTATCGACTGCCACATCCACTGTCGTTGCGGCTTGTGCATCCGTCGTCGTACTAGCCGCCAAATCCTCGGCCGTTTCCGCTCCTAAGTTCACCGTCGTCTTCGGCTCAGGGGACTCCCTAGCCATAGGTCGCGTCACCGCTCGTACAACCGCTGGTGCACGTGACAGCGCGTCGGCCACCACATTTGTAGCTCCCGACCGGTATTCTATAGAGAAGTCGTATTCCTGCAGGGTCAACGACCACCGATGCAATCGCCCAGCCAAATTCGGTCGTGTCATGAGCCATTTCAAAGCTGCGTGGTCGGTGACTATGGTAAAGGTCCGACCATATAAGTACGGACGAAATAGCTTCACAGACCACACTACCGCCAAGCATTCCAGTTCCGTAATAGAGTAGTTAGCTTCCGCATCGCTATTGACCTTGGACGCGTACGCCACCGGTTGCCAGCCTTTTCCAAAGTCCTGCATTAGGCAGGCACCCAGCCCAACCTTCGATGCATCCGTCGCTAACCGAAACGTTCGGCCAAAGTCCGGGTACTTCAACACCGGTCGCGTAGTCAACAAGTACTTCAGCCGTTCGAACGCCTGCTCTTGGTCCTCCGTCCATTGCCACGGTACCTCCTTCTTCAGTAGTCGCGTCATTGGAGCAGCTATGGTACCGAAGCCCTCGATGAACTTCCGGTAATATCCGGCTAGGTGTACAAACCGTTTCACCTCCGTAGCGTCCGTGGGTCGTGGGAAGTCCGCTACTGCCTTGATCAGTCGCTCCGTGGGTTGCACTCCTTCACCACTCAGAGTGTGTCCCAAATATTCGATCTCCTCGGCCACAAACGTGCACTTCTTGAGTTTCAGGCTCAGACCCGCGCTCGCAAGCCGTTCCAGTACACTCGCCACCTCCACAATGTGCCTTTCAACGCTGCCCTTGGTGAAGACGACGATGTCGTCCAAGTAGACTAGACAGGTCGTCCAGGTCAATCCGCGTAATACGCCGTTCATTAGTCTCTGGAATGTCGCCGGTGCGTTCGTGAGGCCAAAGGGCATTCGCTTGAAACGGTACAATCCTCGCTTAGTTAGAAACGCAGTCTTATCACGATCGCTACGAGCCACTCGAATCTGCCAATAACCCGCCTGCAAGTCTAGCGTGGTAAATAGCCGAGCACCACTTAGAGTTTCCAGGGTCTCGTCGATTCTAGGTAAGGGGTAGACGTCTCGCTTTGTGATGCTGTTTAACGCCCTGTAATCCACGCAGAACCTCACCGATCCGTCCTTCTTCTTCACTAACACCACCGGAAAACCCCAGGCACCATCGCTTTCTTCAATGACGCCCGCATTGAGCATCGAATTCACGTTCTCGTCCACTGTTGCGTCTTCCGATTGTGCATGTCGCCTACGCTTCATCAGTATTGGTGCCGCATTGCCTGTATCGATGTGATGCTCTACGTTCAACGTCGTTGATGGCGGACAGTCACTAGGAGCACTCGACAACTTTCTATAGGAACGTAACAGCTTCAACACCAGTTCACGAGCATTAGAATCTTTTTTCCCGACCTTCACGTCATCCTCATTCTCCAACGGAGTCTCCGAGTCACCCAGTTCGTCCAGCCACTTCTTCACGCGATCGGTCTGTAACTCCTTATTCATCGCCAGCAGCTCCATGTCCTTGCCAATAGGAACCCACATTCCAAGCTCCTTTTTGCTGGGAAGCTTCACACGTCCGCCGCATGCACTAATCGCCGGCACAATTGCTTTGCCATTCTGGACCTTGGTTACGGCAGTCGCCAACAATACTGCGCCCGTATCCACTGTCGGGATGAACACACCTTCTTCTCCGTCTTGAGCTGCTACCGCTACTTCTACGGGTTGTACCGCTCGCCGTGCCAGAGTAGTCGTCTTTGCTAGTCGTACGCTCGCCGTCCTTTCATCGCTGGCGTCTTTCGTGCGAAACGGGATCACCACTTCTCGTCCGTGCTCGTCATAGCGGACCTCTCCTTGTTTGAAATCCATCCTCGCCTTGTGTCCTTCGAGGAAATCTACACCCACCAGGAACTCACTCGTGCAACCCTCAATTATACAAGCAGTGATCTCCACGTTTTGTCCAAACACGTTCTTCATCGTGAACTTCCACAGGCCGAGCACATCGAGTAGGAAACCTCCAATACCTTCCACTTGAGCTACGGGAGCCGTCTTCCTCACTCGTTCGCCACGCAGCATCCAGTCCGTTCCAGCTACAGAATAACGGGCGCCACTATCGATCTTCACCGCCTGTTGTTGCCCGTCCACCAGCATCATTGCAGTTGGCAGTCCATCGCTGGCTTCCGCGACCTCCACCAGGTTATGGCTACCATCCGCAGCTACCAGTACTTGAGTCGTCCGTACCAGGTTCACACGTACGGGTTCCAGGTTGTCCGCGTTGTCCTCGCCCCGTTGCCATCGGTCGGCCAGTTCCTTCCGAGCGTCCGCTGCTTGTTGTCGTCGCCGTGTCAGCCGTTCTGCATCGAGTTCCGCCACGACTCGCTCGACCTCGCCAATGTCTGGCACCGGACCCGTCTTCTCTTGCGCTTTCCGGGCACGCTGTCGTTTGGCTTCTCGCTGCTTCATTCGCCTCACCATTCGTACCGTTGCCACGGCCGCTGGCGGCACTCCGCCTTCCTCAGTCAGCGCCACCTTGTCATCACTTCTCGGCATCGCCTCGCCTTCCTCAGACAACTGTACCATGTTATTCTTGGCGTCGCCTGCCTTCTCATCGCACTTCTCGTTCTTTCTGTCACTATTGTAGCGTAGGGCCGCCATTGCCTGCCGCACCGTAGCCACAAAGATCTGCGCCCGACTGTCGTCCTTGGCACTGACCTCTTCGTCCAAATGAGTACACACCGCCTTCCTCACGGCTGCCTTACTCCCGTCCATTCGCACAACTTGCTCTTCCGTCGCTGTGCCACCGTCTCCGCTTCCATCCGTCGCTATCGCCCGCTCCAACTCGTTCTTGACGTCCTTGTTCGCAGTCTCCAACGATCCCTGGGGTACTTGTTGTTCTACCGGACGCCATACTCCCCTTACGGCGCCCGTTCCTCGTTTCCCTTCGCTGGCGATCGCTGCGCACGTGTGGCCAGGTAAGCGTCGTTTCTTGCCTTCGCCTCCGCATCTGGGCACTCCTTAGCGAAATGACCTAGCTTGCCGCACGCGAAGCACGTCAACTGTCCCATTGGCCGCAGAGGTTGCTGGTGCTCTGTCGGTGGTTGCGACCGCTGCTGTTCGTGTGCCCGTGCCGTACGTGTCGCTGACTTCATCCGTTTCGCAGCCTTCTGTCGCTTACTGGGCCTGGGTGACGGCGATTCCGACCCGTCTTCACTGTAGCTCTCTTCTCCGCTCTCAGCACGGCGCGCCATCTTGATCTTGGCTTTCTTCTCCGGTTTCGGTACCGCCGACTTCGTTCTCTCTTCTGTTTTCTCGACAGCAGCAGGTTTCGTTGCCCGTTTCCGCGCTGCTCGTACCGCCCAGTATCTTCCGTTCCAGACTCGGCCTTCCGGAATATCCCAGATCCCTGTGTATTTGTTCCAGACGCCCTGCGGGTTTGAGAAGATTGCCCAGTCCGGATCAGCTGGGGCCGTGAAAACTCCTGTACCTCCCAGACTACTGACTCCAACTCCTGGAACGATCATCGTGTGGGTTGCGGCACCTCCTGTTGCCACCGGATAAGCTGTTTGTGCCGTCGTCCATTCTTGGCCGATGTTCTTCATCCCCAACGCGACGTTGTCGAACGGGTCGTCAACTTCCGTGGCCTTGTCAACTGCCATGTCCAGCGTCTTCGGCTTGCTCTCCCTTACAAGCTGTCGGGTGGTTTTGGGAAGGTTCCGTATGAACTGAGCGAGCAGCACTCTTTCCCGCACTTTATTCTCGCCTCGTGCGTCCCGTAGTCCAGCAGCGAAGTCCGCAAACGTTTCACCTGGCATCAGACACCGTTGGTTTACTCGCAGTTCAGCTTGATTTCGGTCGGGCCGTTCTCCATACCGGCGTTTCAGCGCTGCTTTCAGGTGTGTCCACGTCCTATTCTCTGGCTTCATACCTTGGTCCGCTTGCACCCAGAACCTGGCAGCGTCGTCCTGCAGCTTGTTCCCGACAATGTAGTAGAGCTCTCCGTCCGTCCAATTTCCACGACCCGAGATTCGCGCACCCTCCAGAGCCAAGTCCACCTTCTTTATCCACGTGGAGACGGAGTTATTGGGCGAAGGCTGGAATGCCGTAAGCTCGAGGTCTCGTATGTTCTTTCGGCGGCCATGTTGCATCGGGGTTGCAGTCTGAGCTACTCTTCGCCGTGGTTGGTGGCCATCGCCTCCGGGGACGTCACCATGTTCTTCACCGTCATCGCCGTCCTCGCCGTCTTCGCTCGAACTGCTGCTGCTACTAGAGCTGTCATCGTTTCCATCGTCATCTCCGTCGGCGCCGCGTGCGTGTATCACCTGCCTTTCAGTCGGTGCTTCGGTTCCTGTCGTTGCCGGTGCTCTCGCGGGTGCCGCAGCTCTGCTCATTGTCGTGGCTACAGCCAGCTCCAGGTTGTCCAGCCGATCGTTCATCCTATTCATCGTCTCCGAGAGCTGCAACAAGACGTTCGGGAGCGTCGCTGCTTCTGCTGCAGTTCCTCGCGGTACTGCCGTCGCTGGCATATCGCGGCTCACGTCTTCTCCCGTCGCGTCCGTTCGAGAATCCGGTTGCTCGCTGGGTGTCGGTTCAGTGCGGCTATTTTGGTCGTCCGCGACATCCTGGTCAGGATCTTCGTAATCGCCTTTCGTTTCCTCGTCACCCAGATCTTCGTGCCGTGGTGCCTTACCCGTCACTGTTTCGTCCAGATCCGGTGTATCTAGCGCTGCAGGGCGTTGTGCCGTCTCACTCATCGGAATTGCCGCCGTTCTCGTCTTTGGAGTGGACTTCTTCGTGGCCTGCGCCCCGGATACCGTTATCGTTCTGGTTCGTGCCATTTCTTCGTTGGTCGTTCGTTGACAGGCCCCTGTATGACCACCATGTAACGTGTCTTCTTACCCTGCACGCCGGGTTTTGGCCGCCCAGTGCTGATGGTCCAAGTGTCCGTTGGCCGTCAGCGACAGAATCTCTGTCGCCCCGCCGGCGTGTACCCGACTGGCACACCGCCTATTTGTATTTCTGTTTACTGTTCGTCCAACCCAAATGTAGCCTACGACTTAGCTAGAGCTTAAGCCTGTCAATAGACTACCTGCCACCTACGTCCTTCCGTCCGTCCAATCCGTTGACGTACAAGTACGAGCTGTCCTTGAACAACCACTCGGACGTTCCGCCGTTGCTTCCCGCCCTACTCGTCGCAGCCGTCCACTGACGCGAAGACCGTTGCCTTCTCTCGCCCTTGCACTGTCCGTCCGTCCAAAGCCTGCCACTCGGTCACCGTCGTGCCCGAAGCAGTATTCCGTCCGTTCGTCCAAAGCCCGCCACTCGGTCACCGTCGTGCCCGAAGTAGTGGTCCGTCCGTTCGTCCAAAGCCCAGTACACGTCCACTCAGCCGTGTCCGTGTCCTCTGTCCTCTCGTTCGTGTTGTGCTCGCTCTCAAGCGCGCTTGTTGGAAGGTCCTGCGCCCTCCGGGTCCGATTAGAAGTGCCTGCGCCTTCCAGGTCAAAATGAGAAGTGCCTACGCCCTTCCTGTCCAAATTAGAAGTCTCCGTCGACCCACTCGCCGCCTGCGTCCGAAGTACCGTGATGGGCCCTTGCCGTGCGACTGGGTTCACTTCGTATCCTCCGTCCATCACGCCAGCCACTTCAACCACTGCCGGCCGCTCGCCGATCGTCCTCTTTTGAGACCCATTACAAGTTGTAGACTTGAATGTATGAGAGGTAACGAATGTCCTACCAGAGGTAGTTGTTGATGATCATTGCCACCAGAGGAAGTGCCGCCATGTCACCAGTCGTTTTGTTCTTGTAAATCTTGATAATATCGGGACCGGGGCTCAGGATCATCCCACACTGGACAATTGCAGTCACCACTCGAAGCAAAGTCACCCAGAGTCCCATGGTCACTTGGAAAATGCGCTGAGTTGTTCGAAGCGAATTCAACAGTTGGGTCTAGTGGTTCATCCATTACTTTTCACTCAGGAAAGGTCGCAGTCGTGGTCAATGTTGCTTGTCTAAACTCTAGGGCCTTCCCATCCGAATATCCAGTGTAACGGGAATCACATCTCCCTATTCAACAAACGGTGACCAACCACTCAGTTATTCCGCTAGTCGTCAGTAGTGCAAGTTGTAGTACAACTTGTACTGCAACCGATTCAAATTATATCTGACCCTTGAAACGTCGTATTGCAATTACTTCAAAAGTTTAGTTGTATTTATCAAGTTAATGGCGTACAGATTCTCAGGATCGCGTGTTCTCAACAGGCGACACTAGAGCCTGGTAGACAGGGTTCTTGGCCGTTTCGAGCATGCCCTTGGGTGAGACTACGATGGAAATTTGCTTCTCTGCAAACTCGAGCGCCTCCTCCTGTGCAATCGCAGGCTGTCGTGGTCGGAAGCGCATGTACAGCGTGATCTGGATGATACTAAGGATAACTCCTGCAATGTTCAACGACATGATGAGCATGTCGCCGTCCACGATAGAGATGGCGACCCACAGCGTCGTGGTGAAGAACATCATGACACTCAAGTTGATCGGCAATGACGCAGCCGATTGAGTCTTCAGTACAAGTCGAACCGTACCCAGTGGAGACCCGTACATCCAAAGGTTGATGACGATCCCGACGTACCCCAGAGTTTTGCCTACTTCGTCGTTCGATTGGTTCGTGACTCGGGCAATTCCCAACACCACATAGGCAGTAATGAGAGCGTAAGCTAATAGCGCCCAAGCGAGCATTTTGTTTAGTGACGGTCGGTTAGAGGCCCAGCGGTAATATATCGCTGTGAACACGATGGCAGCGAGCTCTCCGAACAGTTGCGAAGCCATGAGAGGGAAAATACTGTCAGTCAAATATCCGTACAGTGTCCTGCAAGTAACGGTTCATTAGCAATTGACGGTGCAATGAGGGACTTGCTGAATGACGTACCACAGATGATTGTTAACGACCATTGCGACCAGCGGAAGTGCTGCCATCTCGCCCGTTGCCTTGTGCTTGCAAACGTTGATGATGTCGGGTCCCGGACTGAGGATCATGCCGATCTGGGCAATGGAAGTCACCACTCGAAGCAACGTCACCCACATCGTTATCTGTGGAGCTCAAAGCGAATTGAACAATGAGGTGCATGACATCGAACCTTCGCCTCAAAGCCCTTGAGTCAAGGGCAAAGTACAGCTCAAGTTGCAGTCGTTTCGCACTGGCGTACGTCGATTTGAGATCCGTATTGACGTTTCTGATTGGTTTAAATAGAGGAAATAAATATTTGATTGGCTGAAAACAAGGTTTGATACCAGTCTAATCAGTCTCGATAGGAAGAGCTCATCTCTAAAGTCGCGTAACTCACGCTGCTGAGCTTGATGCGATGTCCAAGTGCGTCAGATCCGGATGACTGGCTGCGCTGGATTTGGAGGTTGCTGAACGGCTAGAGCGAGAAAGCAATTCCGAAGAGGGTGGGCAGGTTCAACGACACACAAAACTAAGACAGCCACGTCACATGGTAACGTCCTCGTGCCAACCTTGGACACTTGAGTACCACAGACAAACTGCCTAATTATCCTTGGGTGTTTCCGCGGGAGTCAGGACTACCGATGAGAAATCCGACGGGCACGAATTCATGCCAAATCGGGAAGTTTGTTACCTACCGGCATCACTGGCAGAATTCCTCATTGCCTAGGAAATTTTCATCCGATCTATTAACATCTACTTAGGGTTTGCGGTGACTGAAACGACAGCAGAAGCACGTTGTAGATGTAGCAGTGGGACGACATACGCTAGCTAGCTTCTGGTGATTATGGGTCCGATACGCCGCCGTAGACTGGTCTTCGAACTTGTCGTGTGCTTCTTGGGAACTTGGCAATTTCAGAAGTGAGGAGAGCTGTCCTCACCCGAATGCAACTATCATGCGGAAGCACAATCCACACATCGAGTTCTTCACCTTCATCACGGTTGAACATTACGCCAAGACAGGTTTCGGTGCGACCAAAGTTGAAACGACATTCGTGATGTTACGCGAACGTGACTTGAGCGACATTCAATTGGGTTCACCGCTTATTATACCTTGTCAACTTGACCAGTGTGGAGTCCACGACGTCTGCAGATCACAGAAGGGATGACGCCTAGCCGAACGGTGAAAACTGGCTTCGCACCCACGGCATACATGTACTGTGCTCCTTTATTAGATATTTTGTGGAAGACTATCTGAAACAAAAATGTACAATTTTCCCGCACTATGTCTGTGACTCGGAGACTATTTTGAGTCCAGTTGTGGACCGGTGATCAGATTTGACAAGTACCTCTCCCTACAAGAAACCCTCCATAGACCAGCAGCACTGGAGCAATAGCGCGTTGCACTACCAGTATCCACTTTCGAAGGACGCAACCACTTTGGTCCACAAGCGCCTATTCTGGGCTACTGACCAGTTGAAAAGAGTCGCTGGCCCGTCGCAACCCGAACTCCACAGCTTCTAGAGCCATGGTTCGAGTGGTGGCGTGTCGGTTCATGCGGTTGAGCTGCAGCGAAGACGACCACCCACTGTTCCGCCGCTACTACGCCCGGTAGGACTCTACTCTCTTCTCTTTTGTCACTGAGAAGACGGTCTCACCACCTTTTATTCCACAGGAGCAATCGAGAACGCGGCGTTAAGGTGCGCTCACCACAATCTGTCTACTTTTTCTTAACAAAACACTAAAACAAATGCTTTTTTAGCTCCTGCGGTGCTTCCCGCACTGCTGTCCGGAACACGTCCAACGATGTTACTGCGGCTCCTCCATCCACGTTCAGGTAACATTCGCATCGGAGGTGCCTCCTGCTGCCCAAGGGAATCTCGTGGTCTGTGCTCGTTTCGAGCCATCGCGAGTTGTTCCTCTGTGGCCGACCAACTTAGTAGATACACAGAGCTACGAAGGCGAGGAGGACGTGAATCTCGACCAGTACCGAAAGATTCAGCCCGGAGAGGCGTTGACGTTGCCCGAGAGCGTTTTGCACACTAAAACTCGCCAGCCAAAGCAGTCGATGTGGGTCCGAGCCGACAGAGAAGGAGCATCCAAGCAGACCACGAAGGTGATGTGTCATTTTCAGCTAATTAAGACAAAAGTGGGCATGTTTTAACTGTTCTGTTACGTGCAGAACGCCACGTTATACGTCCTCAACAACCACCGCTTCCCCAAGTGGCTCTACAGCTACGACAGCAGCGTCACCAGGACGCAGAGAGAAATGACGCACCATTTGGTCGTCTACGTCTGCCAGATCACAGGTTCCAGATCGATACCGGGGGAGATTGACGCAATTGTCCTTGCGCGTCACGAGTCGCCGGCTTTTTCGTTGATGTCGTACCGGCGATCGGGCAACAACGCGCGTGACGCGGGCTGTGACCTCCCGGCGGTACAGGTATCGCCCAGTAATCAGTTTACAGCTGTAACAGTTGACACTCCGTCGCCGTCTGAGGACATGGAGATCGATTCATATGCTCAAACTTCAACTGCTGCTCAACCGCGTCACATTGACACGATGCACTCGCAATGGACAGGAGCAAAAGCTGAGTCTGTTGAGAAAGAGAAGACGGTGGAAGCAGATGAATTCCTATGGCAACAAGAGGCGGAGGCTCGAGAGCCTGGTTTCCGTGAAAAGGCCCAGCATCTGCTCATCTTGTGGCGCTTTCTACAGCACGTTTCGCTCCGGGATCTTCGTACCAGCTCAAGCTCAGTGGTGGTATACATCCATCCGTACTGGTTGCGAGCTGCTGCAGCTCTTCGAGGACCTCCAGTGCACCTTGCCGAACAATTGGAGAGCGTCGTAACCTCATTTTTGAGCGATTTCTTTGAAAATGAATCAGCCCGTACACCTTCGCTTGATCGAGATCAAGCAACCATCCGGGCAGCTGGACGTCTCTTTCTGAATGCATTGGCGTCACATTCGATCCAGCACTATTTACGTCAAGCTTGTCAGCTCCAAAGTGGAGCCATGAGCCGAAATTCCTTGCGTAAGCGATTTATTTCGCTTGTGATAGGACTCTACAACAGTCTCAACGACATATTAGAAGCGTGCGGACAGACTGTCTCCCTCGCGATGCTCATGGACGATATTTTATCTGTAATTTACGGTCGGACAAGCTTTAGTGTCCTTCGAGACGAAGTGTCCTCCCTTCTTCTGGACCGTGAGACACCAAGTTCACTCTTTCAGGAACTCAATGAAGCCTTTCGGGTCTTTACAGCGCAGACACATGAGTCTACCGTGGCGTTGATGTTAAAAGAACGGCAAATGAATCAGCTTTGGACTGATAAAACGTTGCACAATACATGGAGCCATCGGTGGCTTCTGGACCCTGGATCGGTGCATTTACTCGCTATCGACAGCTTTCCAAAGCGAGATGCTCGGCAGGATGCAAGGTTGGTGGCTGTGGCTCAGCTTGTCCAGGAGTTTGGCTGCATTGACATCGCTGTAAATCAAGGGGAGCCCATCTGTATGTCGCTACAAGCAGCCCTGGCTCTTGATGGAGGCAAGGCAGCACCCATGGAGCTCGTACTGGACGGACGGATGCGTAGATTCTGAGTATTGCCGAGTGGAACGCCATCTGTGGTCGCCACAGCCGGTGGCTGGTCAGTTGGAGACTACGAGGCTTCGCTTTCTGAGGACGGCTATTGTTTAAACGTCCACTTCTTTGCTTTCATAGAGGAGAATTCGCGTGTTAACCGGTCAGCTGGACGGGAGAGTCTGGAGACAAAGGTCCGTCGAGTCACGATCTCCCTCACGTTAGAGCAGCCTACTGAACAGGAGGGAGAAGCCTCCAACCTCAGGGATCGCTTTATTATTGTGCATGGAACTGTGTCCGGCTCGACATTCAGTCTCTCTGACAGACCTGGCCTTGCTGAATCGAATCTTGGAGCCATGTCGAGTGGAGATCGAAGTACCGTGTGGAATGAGGTCAAGTGGGTGCCGGTATTTGAAATACAAGCAGGCTACGTCGCTTTGTAAACGTATTCACTCGTTCGTGAGTTAATTAAATTGAAGTTATCGGCCTCGCATCTTGCGTCCACTTGCGTGAACAGTTAAAAGAACGGATGTTTTGACATTGGCGGAATGGAAAGGCTCAATTGCAGCTGCTGGTGAGGTCACGACATTTATGTGGACGTTTAACGAATCAAGTCGAACAGTTCGTTCCTGTATTTCTGTTATATTAGACCGTCCATGCGTTTCCTACCACGTTTACTCTTATCAAATATACCTACGACCCTGTAAAGCGATGAATCCCGCCTGAAACTCACTGAGAGGAGCCCATTTGGTCTGCTTCCAGATTTCAGAGCGGTCCAAACCAGAATCTGGAAGCGCCAACCTTTCCGTTCGTTCATCCATAGAATAAAATGCCGATCCGTATACAGTTCCGTGCACAAAAGCGAAGAGATCACTCGGCCTCGGGTCTTCGTGGCCGTTGAATTCTTCTTCGAGTTTCATTGAGAAACTAATTCGGCGAAGACGGACGTGGCCACTGCGTCTTACTCCTCTCCAGCATTCATTTGAGCTTCAGAGAAGCTAAGCAACTGTATTGAAATCGAACGCCCGTCGTCTGAAATCACACCCGAGTATTCGCTGGCAATCCACCCTCCAAAAGTCGATGAAAAGCCACTAGGCAACACGTTCAGAGCATGTAATTTTCCGTCAAGCACCAGCGTCATAGGAGCAGCAAGTGAATCACTTAAAATTGACAGCGCAGAGCGTATCGACATGGACAACGCATGCTCTTGAGTGCTTATATCGACACAGCCGAACTCATAGAGAAACTGCGCCATGTCCAACAGATTCAGATCCTCCACGTTTGTATTTTTGCCCAGAGAAACGTCCACCATTTGTAATGACCCAGGCTCCAGCAGCCACCGCTGGTTCCATAACCTGTTGTTTTCCCCATGTTTAAGTTTGAAAAGCTGCCGTCTTCCGGTAATTTCCACCCCACGCCTCACAGCTGATAACATCGAAATGTAGCCATTCAATTCATCACACAAAAACTGGTGGTCCAGCAACAAGGCTGATAATTCCCCCTTCGCCTCTGCAAAATGAGGCCAAGTGTACGCAATCGAGAGCACCTCATCCACTAGTTGACCCACCGAAGGCGCTTGGTTGCCAAAAGCCGCTGGTCGCGTTTCTCTTGAAATCTTCCGTAGAACATCACTGAAGGTATCGTAGACGTGCGAAACCAGCAGCACGAATCCCTCCTGGACGTGCGTTTCATCCGCTGCGCTGCACGCAGAACGCACAAGTTGCTGAACGGAACGGAGCGAAAATAGTCGCAGAAAGAGATGAGCTGTCACTCGAAGCACACATCTCTGTCGATCTGGAAGTACTGGAGCTGCTGGCATGTGATCCTGTTGCACCACGAACGCGCTGCTGAACAATCCGCTCAGGAAAGAAAGCATCACGTGTTCGATACGTCCACTTTCGGCCGAATCCACAGCTCGAAGCACAGACGCTGCACGCAACCAGTGCGGACGCACATGTTCATCGACAACGTCGGGTCCGAATCCAAGGTCGCGTAACGAGACACTACGAAGGATGCGCCACAGAATGAGTACGTGCTGGCCCTTCTCTCGGAATCCACAGGCGCGTGCGGTCGGACCTCGCTGCCATGATGAGTTATCTTCAACTGAGTCGGATCTGTCTGTCCACCCATAAGAGTCGAGGTGTAATCCACGTGACATTGTGTCTTTTGCCTCTTCAGACTGTTGTTTCGGCTGGAGAAAATTTATCGGAAGTGCTCGCTGCGCATCAGAGCGTTTGTTCTCGAACGGAAACGGTTTTTGCCTTCCGGGAGAATCAATTTCCATGCCATTTGCCGTCGCTAACATTTCTTGAGTCAAATCATCAGGCAGAGCTGTAAAATTACTTTCATTGGGCGCTTCAAAAGCTGGGAGATCGCATCCAGCGTCATGGGCACTGATCCCTGAGCGACGGTACGAAATGAGCGAAAACCCAGGCGATTCGCAGCGTGCGAGAACTGCTGCATCAACGTGACAAGGCTGAGATCTGGAGCCTGTGAGCTGCATGACATAGACCACCAGGTGGTGCGTCATCTCGCGTTGTGTTCTGGTGACGCTGCTGTCGTAGCTGTACGCCCACTTGGGGAACCGGTGATTGTTGAGCACATACAACACCGCGTTCTTTACGAACACGTTGAGTCAGTACATCAAGCACAAGTTAACATTACTGTTACGTCAAAACCCGCTGAACATCAAACAGTCAAACCTTTGTCGTCTGCTTGGACTCTCCCTCACGGTCTCCTCGAATCCACGCCATCTGCTTGGCCTTCCTGTCGCCTGAAGGCAGGAGATTGCTCGGTATCGACACCACTTCACCTGGACGCAGCTTGCGCTCGTTGTTGTCGTCCTTGTCGTCCTCCTGGCACCGCTGGACATCCACCAAGTTGGCCGGCCAGAGTGGCACCACTCTCGACGGCTCGAAGCGAGCGCACACGACCAAACGACCTCGAACTGCAGCCGGAAGCTCCTCCGCGAAGGTCACGAGCACGTGGATGGAGGAGCCGCAGTAGCAGCGCTGAACGTGCTCGGGACAGCAATGTGGGAAGCAGCGTAGGAGCTGGACAGACCAAAAAGAGAGACTGTTATTTCTTGGCCGGTGAGACGAAAGCCTTTGGGACAGTCAGTGCCTTGACGCCTCGTTCGCGGTTGCTCCTGAATATTCCACGTTTTCAATCAGATTGTGCGTCCACTTCTCTACAAAATGGTTCGATGTGGACGCGTCCTACCTGGCGTAGTAGCGTCGGAAGAGCGGGTGGTCGTCTTCGCTGCAGCTGATGCGCAGGAAGCGGCAGGCCGTCACTCGAACCATGGCTGAGTCTCACGTGGTGTTTAGCTCTGTGTTCGCTGGACTTTTCACTGGTTTAACAAAAAATCTGGATGAATTTTGTGCTCGAAGGGGGGACAAAGTGAGGGAGGCGACCACGACGAGATGAGATTCCTCCGGGGGACGCCTAGGTGGAAAAACTGCCATCAGGTCCCACTTGCTCCCAAAAACTGCACAACAGCTCTATAGCTGGCGTATTCGTTCGGAAAATGCCGTTGGCTCTGCCTGCTGGGCTGGAAGTGCGCGTCCAGCGCTCGCTCTAAAAGTCATTGGCTAATTTTGTTTCAAATTCTGGGTGTTCCTTGTAACATAGTGTTTGTAGTACTATTTGTTGAGGCTGAAAGCACCATGCACAATGCACCGAAATAGTACAGCGCTTTATTTCATTAATGAAACACACTATGTAAGGAACAAACTGCTGGTTGTTGCGCTCAGCTGGGCTCCAACCTTCGGTTTGTCTCCTATGTGCTTCTACCTGATGGTAGAAGCCAGCACGTTTGGCGTGAGGTACTGCGGTGACATGTAAGCCTGTCCGTTTAACTTATTTTAGCAGGCGAAGTCGTTTCTTCCTCTTCAACAACGTGGAATCACTGAGTAACTTATGACGTGCATGCTCTCGGCGGTTTCAACGCACAGACCTTAGTTGGGGGGAATCATTCTTGCCTTGAAGCAAACAACGTTTTGCCAGTTTTTTTTAGTAAGCTTACGGCATGCTGTTGAAGTAAAGGCGGTACATGTACATCAAAATTATTGACAGTTATTGTATTGGAAAAAATATAGTGTTTTTAATGGGATAATAAAAAATATATACCAATATATTCGAAAAATAAAAATAATATACCAAATACTTACAAAATAAAAATAACATACCAAATACTTACGAAATAAAAATAATATACCAAATACTTTATAAATTAGCAATAACCAAATACATTAAAAATAATCAAATCGTAAAGGCATATGGAAGGAGAGCCGGATTTACTTCAACACACAATGGCCTAGTGAGATATGGCCGGTTTGATGACTGAATGGTCACTGGATCGATCCTTGCAAGTGTCATTATTTGATTGTCCCTATGAAACTGTCCCAAGTCCCGACGATATGAAAGACCCCTTGCCACACGACATAGAACTGCTAACGCGACCGATTGTGTGAAGAGTGGAGCTTGATTGGTCGCCAGTACACTTCGTGCTTCGAGCCGGACACGCAACTGATAGATCTTCGAGTGCAACAAGACTCCATAAGATGAAATCGCTTTCGTGACCAGGTGTACAGAGATCAACCGCCCACTATGAGATGTAACAGAGAGCTGAGAAAAACGCTTTTTTGCTCACTGAATATTTTGGATTTTGCCATGTGTTGTTAGGATCCTCCCTGGTGGTGTCCATTCCTCCACATTCCCAGTCTTCATCTTTCAGCGCGACACGGTCAAGACAAAATGGAGAGCGACGATGACCAGTTGCGAGCGAGCTTCTTCGATAAACAGAGCTACACTAGCAAACAAGACACCGTTCAAGCCGTGATCCGATACAACAGCACCATAAATAGACCGTTTCGCGTGATTTCAAGCGACAAGAGGCGTTACAAGGCAACATGCACGCAGGAAGGTTGCAAGTTTGTGGTGCAGTTCGCGTTTTCGCAGACGTTCCGTCCTCCCACGAAGTTCATCCGACATTCCTGTGCGCTGTCTGAGACTACCAAGTCGTCACGCCGTGAAGCAACTGGGAAACAGATCGCATTGAACCCCATGGTGCGCGAGATGCTAGTAGCAACGGGTAGGGCATTGCGCCCTGTTGCTATTCAGCAAAAGCTGAAGATGGCTGGAATTACAGCTTCATATATGAACTGTGTGCATGCACTTCGACGTCTACATCTTGAGTTTTTCGGCAGTGACGCTGACCAGTATACGCTTCTTCCCTCTTACATCGACGAACTGAACCGTCGCGGCCACAAGTCCAGCATTGAACTCGCGGGTGGAGTTTTCAAGCGTGTGTGGATTGCCTTTAGAGAGGGAAGCGAAGCCTATACACCTTACCATGAGCGTGGGATGTCTGTGGATGGCACCTCCCTAAAAACGTCCTCCTGCTGGTCGCGTGCTTTCGTAACAGAAATAATGAGATTCAGATTGTTGGTATCGGTGTCGTCGCAGTAGAGAATGAAGACAACTGGGCATGGTTCTTAGCTAATCTGCTTCCACACCTGCGGCCATCACCCGCATTCCTGATTTCGGACCGCGACAAGGGCCTGGTCAATGCAACAAAGGGAACAGCACCAGATATCCCGCACTTCTATTGCTTCCGGCACCTGATGGAAAACTTCAACAAGAAATTCAAGTCAAAGCAGTTGAAGGCGCTAGCGTGGGCAATGGCGCGTGCGCGGACAGTACTGGAGTATGACAGAGCTGCTACTGACCTTTCTGCAATGAATGAGAGCGCAACCAAGTGGCTACATGAGATAGGAAAGGAAAAGTGGGCTACCGCTTACAGTCCGCGCGCCCGGTTCAACACCCTGACTTCGAATAACGTGGAATCAGTCAACGGCGCACTGAAGGGTATTCGCAGTCTTCCGATCCTGGATTGTCTTATGGAGATTGAACGGTATGTGGCAAGAAAGTGGATGGAGAACACACAAAAGGCGGATACCTGGGGTGAGTTGACCCGCGTCGCGCAGGGCAGACAAGGTGCTTGAAGACACCGTCAGTGGCTCGATCGAAGCAAACTCCTCTACAAGCTATGTTGTGGAAATCAAGCATGGAGTCGGAAGTACTCCTCTCAAGTTTGCGCTTCAACTATGTGACAGCAGTGTAAAATGCTTCTGTGGGTACTTCGAGGACGCTGGCGCTCCTTGTGTTCACGCTCTGATTGCGCTCAAGCACGCCGGTAGACTAAAGGAGATGGCAAGATTCTATCGTGGTTCCTGGAAAACGTCAGTATTCCGAGAAGCCTACGCGGAGCGGGCGCGCGCTACCATCCTGCCTCTAGTGCTCAAGGATGCGCTTACTCGTGGTGAATGTATGGCTCCCGGAATTCCGAAAAAACGTGGTCGCCCAAAGAAGAAGCGCATTCCCTCACAGCAGGCAACAGAACATCTGAGAAAGCAAATTCGGCGGTGCGGAATATGCAAGCAAGTTGGCCACAACCGGAAGAGCTGCAGCAGTCAGCCGTTCTAAACGCCCTTGCTGACCAGCATTTGCATGATGCATGTAGAGGTTTTTCTCCCAAATTGGGGTTTCCTTGCTAAAAGAAATACACAAAACTGTTTGGTATATTATTTTTATTTTGTAAGTATTTGGTGTATTATTTTTATTTTTTTGAATATATTGGTATATATTTTTTATTATCCCTTTATTAATCTTTTCATAAATTTCAAAGTGATAATTTATTATTTTAAAGGCTCGTGTTACATGTAGAGTACCTAACCAAAGCAACTTAACAGCAACTTTATAGCAACTCAACAGCACTTACATAAACCTGCCAACCCCTGATTTGAGGGCTAATGTCACTTACTTAGCACACCGCTCGAAGGCTTCGCTTCGTCAATGCTAACTCTTTCTCGTTGGTCCGGGGGAACTGACCATAGTCTTGCAGCGCTACACGCTGCGCTTGGTGTTGCCTGCCTTCGGCAGGCGACTTTTGGCGAGTAGGTGTTGGCTGCCCGTTTTCTGCAATTTGGTTAGCTATTTTAAAAGCAGTTTTAAAATGAGTTACCGTAAACAATAATAACCGCAATTCCTGATAAGTTTTATACCCCCAACTGTACTGTATTTACAACGTGAATCCACAGTGAACAACAAACTTTTACGTGTGCAGCTTCCGCAACTCGTTGCGCTTGTCAGGCACACTCACTCTATGAAAAGGACAAATTAGACTAGGGAATAGAATCTTAAACTCAGGAGACAAATATCCTTATAACTATTCTGCATACATTTGATAGGTAAACGCCTTGGACGTATTAAGAAAATATTCGAGATGCCGTCTCTGCATCGAGTACGTAATGGACACATTTACAATACATGTCGATACTACCTTTTGCTGTTTTCGTACCTATACGAACTAATGAGTTAACGCATAGAGCATTGGAACACAGGATTATCTTGGATTATGTGGGCCTTGGACTCCAAGGCCCACATAAACTTCTGGCCAAGTTGTAGGCTCATGCTACACAGAATCTGTACGTATCATTAACGTATGTTCGTCAAGGTGCGTAAAGAATGGATCGTGGGTAGCACTGTACTGTAACTTAGTCTAAAGAATGGATCGTACGTAGCACTGTACTGTAACTTACTAGTAGTCTGTAAGCAGTGCTGTGTGCGATACTGTGAATCGTGAGCGCTTTCAGTCACCATTAGCGGCGAAGATGAAATTCAACATAGGATTTTAATGGGGAACCAAATAAAATCTATTAAAACTAAATCTTGTGAGCGCTTGTAATCTGTTACCCGGTAACTTACCGTACATGTACCAGTAAAACCCATCATAAATCTGCATCTTGTGCACGTACAAACTGTACAAATAAGCAGTGTACCGTATACTGTACTAGTATGCGGTACACTGCTTATGCGGCATACAGTACTGGCTACTTTTAGTACACTACATGTAGTGCTGCAAAGTCCGCCATGCGCCGCGTACAGTATCTCTCACTTTCACTTTCACTGACTCGAGATGAATCTACAACTTCTCGCCGTGACTGTCTTCATGGCTTTCGCTGCCGGTGCGTCTGCGGCCGTCGACCACGGCAAGTTCGAACCTTTTCATCAACCTGAACCTGCCACTATCTCGGAGAAAGCTGCCATCAAGTTCAAACCCGCAATGGTCTCACCGTTAGGCTTTTGCGTCCCATTAACTGCTGTGAATGCTGCTGGTGAGATCAACAGTGAACGCATAGGGGTGCCCATCCCACCGTTTCAATGCGAGAAGAAGGGAGGTCAAGTGTACGGGCGAGCTGGTTGGTACAAGGACCTGTGGGCCATCATGTACTCCTGGTACTTCCCGATAGCATCTGACTTTCAATCGAGACCACACGACTGGCACAACGTCGTTGTGTGGATCGACAATCCTGCCGTGAAGACGCCAAAGATCGTTGGAATTGCCATGTCCAAATCTGACACGGAATACCGGAAGGAACGACAGTTGTACAATAAGAATTGATCGTTGTTAAAGGCACTGAATGGGGGTCGCATAGACGGGCCACGGGTGAGTGCCTACAGTCACTCGGCTGTCTATAGATACCGAGGAACACCCAAATATGGTTCTATAGGCACATAGAGTAGAGAAGGGGGGTATTATATTCGAATAGATTTCATAAGTTTCATGATAAATAGAGATTCTGATGGGTGGCTCTGAGGCCGACGTTCGGCTGGTGTTACACGAATGTTACAGGGAAGGAAATCGAAAGTAGTTGTCGCTCGAATGTACTGGGGACATGGAGAATTTTGGGGGATACGGCCCTGAGAGTGGAAGGACGCGTGTTCATCGTGTCCAAGGTGCTGTGAATCACCAGCGTATGAGGCTGCCTTACGGTTGTGTGTCTGCGAATGGAGCTGCTAAACTAGAAAAACAAACACGTCTGCGAATGGAGCTACTAAACTAGAAAAACACACACGTCTTCAACGTTACGCTAGACTAAGGAATGCACTTCAGTAGATACCGCAGTCGTAGGGAGCACAGCTGTGCAGCCAGTACTTCTTCAGCTAGCTCCACGTTCTCGAGTACGGCGTGCCATCGAGCCATAGCATTCATGTCTTTGAGAGAGTAGACTCCGAACCGAGGAACCCGTACGCCTACGCGGTCATTTTCACAGTCTTCCTTGAGTGTTTTGCAGAACTGCGTAATAGCAGCTTGGGTCTTCCTCACATACCAGCGCGGAAATACGTAGCGCACATCTGCTTCAACCTCGTCCGTAGTGAACACTCTAGCGATAACATTCTTTGACTGCGGTAGCACCCGTTCCAATAAAGATCGCACGGACTTGTGGATGCCGTTGTAGCTGTAGTCTTTGTCCAGAAGTTTCACGAGGTTCGTCACGTTCGGAACTGGAGCTAGTGTTCCTTGAACCAGCTTTGAGGCTCTTTCCATTCCAAGTGACATACGGCGTTTTTTCGTGGGTGCCTTTTGTTGCTTCCTCACTTTCAGACGGCCTCTACCCTTTGAGCTTTTAGTGAGCGTGAACGAAGGAGTATTGTCTGTGGCTGCTGCTTCGTCTTGCGCAACTTCACCACCTGTCCATCCAGTGGTGCCTTGAGGTACACCTGCTGGTTCTGGTGCGCCTTGAGGTACACGTGTCGATTCAGGAGTGTCTTGAGGTACATGTGTCAATCCAGGAGTGCCTATAGGCCCTTCGCGAGTAACCCCAGGTACCCAACCTTCACTTAGAAGCGCTACAGAGTGTGCAGATGAGCTTGATCCAGTAGGTCTTGAACCCTTCGGGTATAAGGTACGGTTCCGAGTCAACTGCTGCTTGCGCGATGTCTGGGTTGCGTCGGGACACCGAAGTGGAGGTGCGTATTTTAAAGAGCTGGTGCGTGTCAGCCTGATACTTCTCCATGTACTGGTTGAAGGACTCCCAGCTCTCATGCCATTCTTTCGCAATTGGCGGTGCCTCCCACGCACTACTCGATGGGACATGCGCCTCTGGCTCACTCGCACTCATAGCCTCCACCTACAACAGTCAGAGCATCAACCTCATATTAGCTCAGTCATAACGGAGAGCAGACGAACGAGTACGTACGCAGAACGCCCGCTGAGCTCCAAACCACTTGAGCTCCAAACGCGCGAAAGTCCAAATGCAAGCCAGTGAATTTTGGAGGATGGGAGAAAGGGGGAGGAAGGGGTGTCACGATTTAGATTTTTGAAATGTCGAAAACTCCGGAAATCTATCCGTGTAATTTACCGTGGTCGAACAGTATAAATTCGTTTACGTACGATCTTATTCAGTGCCTCGAGTCAGTCTCATAAGAATTTTGCTGGCAACTTCATCGAGAAAATACGGGATGCGAAACCTTACGACCCCATCTCCGACACGAATCTCTTGTTGGCAACTAATCAATCTACTATGGAGTTTTCTAGTGTGTTTTTGCCAGGCGGATATCAAGACTTAATCATGTGGGAGCAATTGACGGAAGCGGCTCGCTTGGCTCTCAACAACAGTAAGTCCTTCAAAAGGAAAGCGGAGGTCCCATTCAGTGATGAGCACTTCAAGGACCATCTTGATGCAGCGTGGCCACTTTAAATGCTGTATGTGAGGCCAGTTGACAGTAACTCGCTGTGAATACATTGAGGAGCAAATTTCAAGAAGTTTTTTAGTTATTACTGTAGTGCTACAGTTAATAATTACTAGACAGATTGTGGTGAGCGCACCTTAACGCCACGTTCTCTGTTGCTCCTGTAGGATATAAGGCGGTGGGTGAGACCATCTTCCCACTGACAAAAAAAAGAGAGAGTAGAGTCCTCTAAGCGCACAGGGATTAGTAGTAGCGTAAAAAAACCGGTAGTAGTATTACCGGGACTACATGTATTGGGTCTCCACGAAAGGATACATATTAGAAGTAGTAGCGCATCTACAAAGTGGTAGAAGTAGTAGTCATATTAGTATACTATTTTGACTACTACTATTTCTGACTTACGATTCGCTCGACTTGCGAGCGTCCAGCTTCATCTTCATGATTTCATCCCTGTTGTGCCGCAGTAGCGGCTGCCTCTCCGCTCGCCTGCTATCCGTCCTTGTCCTCAGAGGTCCCATAACTATCCCTCCAGTTGAAAAGACCCTCTCTTGAAACGCCGAAGACGATATTTTGCCAAGATGGATACGCGCCAGTAGCGCAATAGAGGGAAACTGAGCTTCACCTTCATCTCAAAACCACTTTAGCACATCTATATGTTTGTAGAGGCCCAACAGAGCGTAGTGCATCCCGCTCTGTGCATCAATCGACATCTCCTTCGACAAGTCCTCAATCTTGGTCTTGGTGTTTTGGCGTTGGGCGACCTCGAGCCACTCTGGCTCTAAATCAAGCCACTCTCGCAGTACAGCGCCGGCTCTGGCATTGATCTCGGTCTCCTTTAGCTCGTCTCTTGTCTTTGTAGCCCGAATAGGTGGTCCTACTAAGAGTTCATCTGCGTCACCCCAGCCCGTTGATGAGGGCGATGAAAAAGGTGACGAGTCTTGGCTCAATATACTACTTTGGGACAGCGACGGCTGAGAAGGAGAGATTTTTCCCTGTTTGGTCATCTGAGCAAACACTTTTCTGTGTTCGACACGAAGAAAGTCAATACCATTCTTGTAGATAGCTTTTTCCTCCTTGCGTGGAATATTACCGACGGGCACTGGACTTTGTCCTAGGATCCATGTCATGGTTATCACCACAACCATCGCTTGAAGACCAAGCCCCCAAATGCCGTTCCACAAGAACGTGGCTAGCCGTCGAGCCCGATCGCCACGACGGTGCTCATATGACACTCAACTTGAGTTTTCGTAGTTCAACTAGCGACGCGAGCAAGGCTAGCTTAATTCCTTTTTCAATCTCATTCTCGATTTTACCTGATAACAACAACTTCGAGTCTCAACACGACGGAAAACGTGACAGTTTTAAAACTATATTAACGTGAAACACGTCACTGGTTCGGCAATCTACGCAAGACATCTCGACGCTTTATCTCGACAGTATTCGCTACGATGGCTCGCAACCAAAGTCCAAACCCGCGCCCCCGGCGTTCACGCCGCACTCGCGAAGAGGACACTGCTGCAGACCCACGTCCGTCTGAAGGCCCTGATCGAGCTGGAGAAGACGACCAAGGAACTGCTGCTCCGCACCCGGCTCAACAGTCGGCGGCAGACACCATGGCTATGATGAGGCAGATGTTCGAGTTCATGAGCACAGCCCAGCGCCAAAACCAAGAGCAAATGGCTCAGATGCTACAGCAGCAGGTGTTGCTGCAGCAGCAAATGCTACAAGCTCATGTGGCAGCTCAAAAGCCCCAAAAGAAAAAAGGGAATCCACCGCAGTTCAATGGAAAGTCGGACGACGATCTGGAGTTGTGGTTGTTTAGTACCGAACAGTACTACTCGAACTACGGCGAGGAAATGCAAAGCAACACGTCGGACTTCGTCAACACCATTTTTGGTAACCTAGGCCCTGCTGCGCAAACCTGGTACCGTGAGTTCAAGATATCCCTGGGCGATGAGCCCGCTACTTGGGCCATTTTCAAGCAGCGTATTCGCGAGCGCTTTCGCGAGGCAGATTTCCAGCATAAAGTGCTGTCGAGGATGCACAATCTCCGCTGGAGTGGTTCCCAGCAGGCCTACACTATGAAGTTCCTGAACTTGTTGTCCCAACTTGACTGCGAACTACCTGAGGTGGTCAAGCGCTGGTATTACCAGCAAAATCTTCGCCCTGATACCAGTGCATTTGTGTCCCAGAATGTTCCGACGACGCTCAAGGAGGTCATCGACTTGGCTCAACGCTTTGAGGACTCGCGGACCACTTCAGGCGTGGCCGGGAAGAACAATCCGAACGCTGAAAAGCCACAAGGCAAGTCGCAGTCTCAGAAGAAGACCCCAACAGCAACAGGAAAGTCCATTCTGACCTCCTCGTCCACAGTCAAGAGCGGTGACAAGCCCTCCTGTGCGTACTGCGACAAACCCGGCCACACCGAGGCTGTCTGTTTTAAAAAGAAGGCAGACACCAAGGCGGCAGCCTCAAAAAACGCGTAGGCTCAGTGGGCTGGCAACCCACTGGGCCAAAACAGTCAGAATGTGGTAGCCGTACTCATTCTGACAGCCCCCTCTCCGAAACACTGCATTATCATGTCGACGACGCAGTTGTCTCCAAGAAGGAGAAAGTGTACGGCTATTTGTCACCAGGAGGTCGAATTGCGGATGCCTGTGTCTCCGTTTTCATTGACAGCGGCGCGTCGTTTAATGCTATCGACCCTCAGGTGGCTTCAAGTCTCGGATTATCGATTTCTACATCGCCAAATCCTCTGGTTGTGAAGTTAGGCGGTGGTCAGCGCATGAGCATTCCCCGACGAACTAGTTCTGTTTCCATTTCGATGGACGGCTTTCCAGCATACACTACTGAAGTCTTCGTCATGGACATTCCAGAAGGGAAGAACTTCCTGCTTGGCTTTCCTTGGCTAGAAGAGATTAATCCGGACATCGACTGGGCAACCAAAACTGTTCGTCCACGTGGATCATCAACCGGTCTGATACTACATCCATGCCCCACCGCCAAACGTGGCAACCTTGTGGCTGGTAGTCGCAGAAAGAATCGACCCCTGCGCCGAGCGGATGGCCAGCTCGACAAGTTACTCTTCTACGCGAAGCATGACTACGTGTCTTCGACTGGTGAAACAAGAGTGATATCGCATCGCCAGTTCCGACGCATGAAACAGGAGAAAGGTGATTTTTACTTTGCCATTCGCATAGCCGATGAACAGACTGACAAGGCAACCCGGCAATTGCAGCAGGGATGGGAGAATTTGTGAGGCCGACCTGAAGAACCCGTGATTCTTAAGTACAAGGATACCGTCTTTCGTGTAGATCTCCCGGCCGTCGCACCGCAACGGACAGTCGACGTTGTAGCCGAGATCGAACTCAACGACGACGTACCAGTGGCTCGCAAACAATTTCGTCTGAGTGACGAGATGAAACTCGCTATCAGAGAATGGACAAAAGAAATGCTGGCGGCGGGGATCATTCGACCTTCGAAGTCGCCATACTGTGCGCCTACATTCTGCGTGAAGAAAGCGGTGGGCTGGCGCATTGTCCACGACTTCAGAGGAATCAACTCAAAGCTGCGTATTCCAGCTACTCCGGTCCCTCGGAAGGAAGACATCTACGATACTATGGCCGGAGGCTACTACTTCTCTGCTATGGATCTCTTATGGGGCTTTTTCCAAGTACGGCTTCGAGAAAAGGACATTCAGTATACTGCGTTCTCGACACCCGACGGCCAGTTTGAATACCTGGTCACGCCAATGGGCCTCGCTTGCAGCCCGTCAGCTTTCAATAGGATGATGCAGCGAGTATTCAGTGACCAGCGCTCATTCTGCCGCGCGTACTTCGATGACCTCTTTGTCTTTACCAAGAGCCAATCTCTCGACGAGCACTTACAGGCTCTAGACAAGGTGTTGAAGCGCTGCGAGGAGCAGCAACTCTACATCAAGCTAGCAAAATGCACGTTTTGTGCGAGTGAAATCCCTTGTCTCGGTGACTACTTTGGCCGCGACGGCATCCGAATGGATCCAGACAAGGTGCGCGTCATACAAAACTGGTCATTGCCCCGGACTAAACGTCAACTGCAGTCCTTCATCGGGACCTGCGTGTACGTTTTGAAATATTGTGAAAACTTCGCTGAAATTGCAGCTCCATTGATGGAAGCAACTCGAGGTCGCGGCCGTCACGAGAAGGTTGATCTCAATCCGGAGCAGATCCGTGCGTTTGAGCGGCTGAAGCAGCTACTTTCAGAGCCCCCGGTACTTTCTCATCCTGACCACTCACGACCATTTCATGTTCGCATGGACGCCTCAGACTATGCTGTTGGTGGATACTTATACCAACTCGGCGACGATGGCACTGAACGCGTCATTGGCTATGGAGGAAGGAAGCTGAGTACGGCGGAGAAGATGTATCCAACGCGCGAAAAAGAACTTCTGGCAGCTCTCCATGCTATGCGACTATGGCGAGTCTATTTGATTGACAAACCGTTCTACGTGAACACCGATCACCGGACATTGCAAGGAATATTGGAGCAGACAACTTGTTCTCAACGACTAGCTAGGTGGCTCAACGAGCTCGGTTCTTACAAGCCGCTATTCCGGTGGATACCTGGCACTTCGAACGTTGTTGCCGATGCTGTTTCTCGTAACCCCGCATTTGAACCTGAGGTTTCGGCTCGCCACATCTCACTGGCAAGTTTGTTGCGACAACTGACGAACCACCAGGAAGAAGACGACAGCGATAACGCGTTCCTACACTACATGGCATCGCGGCCATCAATCGTTCAACAATGTGTTCGCTTGTATCCGCGTGACTCCGTATTTGGCGAGTTATACAAGTTTCTGAAGGAGCGACTCGACGGCTCTGACACGCCTCCGGTTGAGGTCCCCCGGCACTTACGAGCGAACGTCAGACATTTTTTCGTGGAAGACGATGTGCTTTATTACCAGACTACTGGTGACGAGCCTAGACGGATTTGTGTCCCGGATGACTCCGACCTGCGCAATGCGATTTTTTACGAGCACCATAACTCGGCTACTAGTGGACACCCAGGTCACTTGAAGACGCTCTTAGCGATCCAGGCGAAGTTTTACTGGGCCCGTATGGAACGGAGTAGTCGGCGTTACGTTGCTTCCTGTGAAATGTGCCAGCGAATTAAGGCCTCGCATCGCAAACCGGCAGGACTCCTCCATCCTCTCGATATCCCGGCTACTCGATGGAGTAACATTTCGATGGATTTTGTTACGGGACTGCCCTTGGATCGTCGGTCGAAGTGCAACGCGATTATGGTGATTGTCGACCGACTTACGAAGCGAGCGCACTTTGTTGCGACGACTACGACTTGCACAGCTGAAGAAGCTGCTCGTCTATTTCGTGATCACTACCAAAAGTTGCACGGATTACCATCTTGTATTGTTTCCGACCGTGATTCCAAGTTCACTTCCAAGTTTTGGTCCGAGCTCATGTCGTTCCAGCAAACCCAGCTCCAGCTCAGCTCTGCCTTCCGTCCCGAAACCGATGGGCAGACTGAAAAAACGAATCACTTCGTCGCGGATTACCTTCGAGCGTTCGTGAATGCCCGTCATACTGACTGGAACGACAAACTCAGTCTTGCTGAGTTTGCTTACAACGCCCGGGTTCACTCAAGCATTGGCATGGAGCCATTTGTGGCAGACCTTGGCTACGTTCCTCGATCGGTAGTGGATTTGGCCGTGCCGACCTCGCGTCGGACCCGCGCGTTGAATTTTGTGGAGCATCAGCGTGTGACCTTACAACAATGCAAGGACATGCTCGATCAGTCTCAGGCAACCATGAAATTTTTCCACGATCGCAATCGGCCTACGTACCAGTTTAATGGCGGCGATCAGGTGCTACTCGACACAAGCAATTTGGAGCTTCATCACCTGGGCACAACTGGCAAACGCAAACTCGCCCCGCGTTATATCGGTCCGTATCCTGTTATTGCGTCGACCACACCTGACACTTACAAGATCG
This sequence comes from Phytophthora capsici, assembly GCA_030324255.1. Lineage (NCBI taxonomy): Eukaryota > Oomycota > Peronosporomycetes > Peronosporales > Peronosporaceae > Phytophthora > Phytophthora capsici. Next base: position 1,253,183 of record CM059355.1, on the reverse strand, counting down.
GCCTGCCTCCAGGACTTCGTTTGCACGACGAATTTCACGTTTCCTACCTACGGCCATACGTATTTGATGCGAACCCTCGGCGTCTCAATGACGTCCCTGGGCTAATCACTCGTGACGGTCACGAGGGACTTCAGGTTCAAGCAATTCTCAACCGTCGAACTCGTAGCGGCAGCGTGCAATACAAGGTGCGTTGGTACGGCCGCGACAACAAGGATTCTTGGGAACCGGAAGAAAGTCTGATACAGGCTCGTGGGTTAATTGAGCGTTTTCTCACAGCTCACCAAGATGGGTCTCGCTCAGCGTAAACGCTTTTCAGCGAGAAGAGTGTCATGGTTATCACCACAACCATCGCTTGAAGACCAAGCCCCCAAATGCCGTTCCACAAGAACGTGGCTAGCCGTCGAGCCCGATCGCCACGACGGTGCTCATATGACACTCAACTTGAGTTTTCGTAGTTCAACTAGCGACGCGAGCAAGGCTAGCTTAATTCCTTTTTCAATCTCATTCTCGATTTTACCTGATAACAACAACTTCGAGTCTCAACACGACGGAAAACGTGACAATCCAGCTGAACACATGCCATCGACTCCGTGGTTACCTTGGGAAAATGAGCCTGCAGCTGCAAGAGAGTTCTCGGAGACATGTCTTACCAGCGGCCGACAACTGGTCTCTCGTCCTCGTCACTCGACGATGACTCGCTTCGTTAGCATCCTTGGCACCAGGAGCCTCAATAGCCATGATTTCAAATTTGAAAGCCTTCAACTTGTTCTCTGCTAGCCGCCGGAACACAACCATGTACGACGACACAAGGTTCTCGCTCTGCACCTCTACCAGAGCAAGGACTGCAAAACCTACACACCACTTTAAATTAATATACACCCGGTTAGAATCAGACAAGTTGGCTGGTATACCTTTCATTTAGCGCCGAATCGCTGCCTTCGTAGACACCAATAGCACACATGTGATTTTGGATAAGCCTTCCACACACAGTACGCGGGCCCCTCGTCTTCATGACATCCCTCTACAAAGCACGCCATAGTTGTCTCCTGAGGTTGAATATTAAACGGGTCTTCTGCGGGCCTGGTCAGGCCCCTGGTCGGGCCTGGTCAGGCCCCTGGTCGGGCCTGGAATTTAGTTTTTATTTTGCTGGTCTGGACTCGGGTCAGACTGACCATCCCCAGACCCGTAAAATATGATTGTCGCTACGCTCCTCAGTTGCGCGGCGTTTGCACCGCCAACTCCGCTTCGCTCGTGGCGGGCAAGGATCCCGCGCGGATTAGATTGTAAGTTCTTGTTTCGGAACCTACTCCGGCCTACGCGCCGTCCCCTGACAGACCTCCGCTGCGCTCCGGTTGTCATGGCGCCTCTCTAAGGCCTCAAAGAAATATATTGTCCGATGTCTTGGCTATGGTCCTTTGTGTTATTTATCTTGTTTACACAGGTATTATATTTTGGGGTCTGGGTCTGGGTCAGCCCGACCCGGGGCCTGACCAGGCCCGCAGAAGACCCGTTTAATAATCTTCCGTCTCCTGAGATGTTATTGTACCGGCAATAAGTCATGATACACGTTTTTTGCCAGCTCATATCTCTGGTTCTGTTTCGATTTGACAGCTAAAACCATAGGATAGGGCATAAATGAGCGTCTTGATGCCAATTATCGCATCTGTTTGAACTGAATCGCATGTTTTCATGCCGTTTTTGCGCCAAGAAATGACCAACTGCTCAGCGACGATTTTCATGGGGAAAACAAAGGCGTCTGATTGGCTCATTTCAACATCTATGTACAAACAGAAAAGCGACACCAATTTTTGAACGCATCATCAGCACTCCTGTATTAAGCATTAGAGGTCGTCAGTATCGGAGTCATCTGAGTCGCTGTCATCTACGAGTTGGCAGTCGTCGAGAGAGCGTCTGTAGTTATCCTCAAAGTTTTGTGTTCGCTTGTATGCTTTTATCCAATTTTGGGTCGTGATTGCACGCAATCCTTCCCCGACCTTCTTGTTCAGATCCGTGATACTCGTGGCAGGATCTCGAGCAATTCTATTCTTTACAATCCCCCATATCATCTCAATAGGCTGGAGCTCGGGGTGATATGGGGGAGTGTAAATAATTTCATGGCTGTAGGTTGTAGCAATTTCCACAGCAGCATAGCGCACTGGAGGCCGAAATGCACGCACAAGTTGCAGTAGTTGCGCTTTAACGTAGCTGTGGTTATAATAAATTTCTACATAAGCCAGAGTCAGTTTAATAATATTAGTAACCAAAACGTAATAAATGCCCTTACCATTTTCTTCAAGCCACATCTGTATAGCATCTTTAACACTTGACGCCGACGGCGCTGGATTCAGCATGCGCTTGTGGTACGACGCTCCATCAAGATGAATAATGCATGGCCCGTAGTTAGCTTTAAGTGTAGCACACAGCTTTGTAAACCACTTCTCGAAAAGTTCAGCATTAAAATTTCCATGGTAGTCACTGTCAGGCGACGCACGCTTTTTAGACGCCGGCCAGTGTTCTATAGATTCTGGCACAAATTCCCCTCTTAGAACACTTCCTTGACCTCTAATTACTCCTGCGCCTACAATACATATTCTTAAAAACAAGGGTTAGTTTACGCTTAAGTAAAAACATTAAAAACAATTACCTGTCGCCTTTTCCGCTTTTGGAAAAACGGATTTTGTCTTCGGGTAGCCATGTCTTATCTGTTACATGATGCACATTGCAGTAGGATTCGTCAAGAAATACCTCGGGCTTTATAGGCAGTCGTCTTCGTTCATCACGTCGATTGGCAAGTTTCCGACCCAGGTACACCGCTCGTAAAGCAACAGAACCTGCTTTTTCAGCAAGAATGTTGCGTTTTTTACCTCGTAAATGAGAGAATCCCATTTTACGAAGCAAATGGCGCATTGTTCGCGTAGGAATAGGATTCTCATCAGCTTTCTGAATGTACGCCGCGACAGAGGCAGCAGTAACAGGCTTACAGGCGCGATTCTGCATGTTAATGTACTCTCGCACTTTAGGCGATATCTCCTCTAGATCGTACTGCGCCGGGCGTCCCCTTGTACTTTCTTTTTTCTGTATAAAAAAACAGAGTTAGCGTGCAATTTCACGAGACGAGCCACTTCAACTTGACCTGCCTTGTGAATCGAGTCTTCATCGCGTCCTGCTGCCGCTAGAACTCGTCCGATGGTCGCTGTAGACACACCTAGACACGCTTTGATCCGTTCTCGAACCCCAAGACCTTGGTTGCGCTGCCCTGGAGGTCGGGCCTTGCGCTCAGCGAGGAAATACGCGTGAGCATTCACAATCATTTGCTTTTCCTCGGGGGCTGCCTCGCGTCTGGGACTCATGGTATGACAGTGAGAGCTCTCTAACTACACCTAGCTCGTCGCATCTATCATTAGCTTTCTAACGAGCCGCTTCTCGGTCTGATCGGCCTAGAAATAGCGAAGTTATGTGCTTTCAAATATCTTTTTTTGCAAATCTTGTATCATGACTTATTGCCGGTACAATAACTCGATTCTTCCTGTTTGTTTGCAAATGGCGAGCGTCTCCTCAGTCAAAAATTGTCAAATGAGGGGTCGCATTGCTGGTTCAGGGTTCTGGTGGAAATAGTTCTTTGAGAGTACTATAGTACTGGGATTTGAGAGTAATACTGATACCAATAGTGAATACCAAACTTTCGGTATTCATATGACTACTATGTAAATAGTAGTAGTAGTATTACTCCAGAATCATATTTTTGGTTCAACTACCAATCCCGGCAAGCGCAGTAGCGGCGGAATTAGCGGGTGATCGTCTTCACTGCAGCTCAACCGTATGGACCGACACGCCACTACTCGAACCATGACTCTAGCAGCGGGTTGCGACGGGACAGTGACTCTTTTCAACTGGCCAGTAGCCTAGATTAGGCGCTTGCGGAGTCCACAATGTGGACCAAACGAGAACTGGTTGCGTCCTTCGAAAGTGGATACTAGTAGTACAACTCGCTGTTTGTTCCAGTACTGCTGGTCCAGGGCTCGGTAAAAAAACATTGAAATTGTACAATTGTCAATATCATATATGGATATTGTAGGCGAACAATATTGATTGTCAAGGCCTCGTCAATCTCCACTGGAAATTGCTCAATATTGTATAGAAAAAAGGCGATGCTATTCTATTATATCGAACTCTTCTTCATCTACGATATCCTCCTCTCTGGCGTTCCGGACTGCCTTGGTTGTGATCTCATTCGTTACTAGATCCCTGAACGAATATGAATGACGACACATGATGAGGAGAGACGTGATGGATTACCTCCAGGGTCTCTTTGCTCATACTCTTCCTAAGATAACCCAGCATGCATGTCATCTTTGAGAAGAGTCGTTCCACTTCGACAGACGTAGCTGGTATCCATGAGAGATCCATGTACTTAGAGCGTGATTTCTCTCTAGCGATCGCTCGTCCCGTAACTGCATTCTGGAATTCTTGAGTCGTTCGTCTTCGTTTCGGTCGAGGCTCTGAGTTGGTCTCACCGGGTATATGGAGTCCGGGGCGTTCATCTGCTTCCAATTCGAGCGGAGGTGTAACGGGGTTACACGGGTTTACACCTGGTGTGTTCCACACATGGATACACTTTGTGTAAGGTACATATTTGATGTACGGACACTCGAGGGAGTGTGTGTGGCTGAGAGCCACACGTTATGCATTTGAAGTAGGATTTCACTTGGTTTTACTATGTTAGATAGTTAACCACATACATTTACCCCCTAGGCGGCTAGCCGCAATAAAAGATAAATAAACAGTTTGGATTTAGAACACAAAGTGAAAAGTCCTTTTATTAAGGTCGTAGTTAGTAGGTGCCTTCGGATATTAAGGCCTATTAACCCTTAATAAGGTGTGTGTTAATCCTTAACTCGTTGAGTTAACCGTCTTCCTCTGACGCTAAGCTACGGCAGCCCCGCTGCACTTGGTAGCACTTGTAGTCAATCCTGCGACTGAGTCTTTTGACTGATCCCTCTGAGAGGATGGAACACGCTGTGTTCGCGAGCTTGCCGCCAGGCCAGCAAGAGACGCTTAAAAAGCTTATGTCTCTGTTGGGCCCCGAGGGCATTGCTCATCTTGCTTCGCAAGGGCCAGAGGCGGTGTCCGCCAGACTGGAGGCTTTTGCAAGCTACGAGAAGGCGCTCTTAGAGCATGTACAAGAGCGCGTGAGCGCAACGGCGTCCGCCGCATCGTCCGCGGCCGCGTCATCGACGCACGAGTGGTCTAATAGACCGAAACCGCTCATGTTGAGCGTGAAGACCTTCGAGGGGAAGGAGGGGGAGAACCTTCTTTTCTGGACCCGACAGGTCGAGATGGCCATGGGATCGGCCCTGCTCCAGACTGAGCAACAGCGCGTAGCGCTGGCGATCTTGAAGCTCGGTGGCCTAGCTAAAGAATGGGCACTAACGTGCGGCACGTCTGTGGATGCTGCTTTCCCGACCTGGGATCAGCTGAAACAGCAACTAGTGCGCGTATTCGCGCCGCCTAACCAGGCGTACCGTATACGGTCGAAGTTCCTTGCTACCCGCCAGGGTAAAAAGGAGTTCATGGACTATGTCCAAGAGTTGAGAACTCTGATCGCCGGTATGGCGTCGAGCCCTCTCCCCGAGGCGGTCGCAGTGACCGTGTTTATGGAGGGCCTGCGCACGGGCGCTGCCCGAACGGAAGTTTTCCGTGTTCACCCGGCCACATTTGAGGAGGCCGTGAACGTGGCATTGAATGCCGACTATAACTTCCAGTCTGCGAGACTGGGTCCGAGCGCTGGTAGCGCGCGCTCTTCGAGCGGTCCTGAACCGATGGACCTCAGCCACGCTGAAGACGAGGCTGACCTCTATGCTGCTGAGCAGCGCTTCAGCATCCGTCGATGCTATACGTGTGGAAGTACCCGCCACTTGAGGCCTAGTTGCCCGTTGCGCAACAAGGCCCAGGCTCCATCGAGCCGAAGCACCGCTTCGAACCCTCAACCAGGGTCGTCGCGGGGAAACGACGGAACCCAGTAGGCGCGGGGCGCCCTACTGGGGAAGAACTGAGCTCTGTTGGGCCTCTGGGAGGCAGGAGAGAACGGGACTCAGACCCGCAGAGAGCTAAGCTCTCTAACTCACGTAGTGAGTGCAAGCCCGGCTTGTTAGTCGTTCAGGCGAACGTGAAGGGCTTCGACAAGCCGTGGCGAGTCTTGATAGACTCGGGAGCGTCCGGCAACTATGTCCGGCGCTCCACTGTTTACGGTTTTAAACCGTATGTGGAGGCTCTGAAGGAGCCTCGAAGAGATAAGATCTCTGTCCGTCTTGCGACGGGGACACTAGTGACAGTGTCGAAGGTCTCTATTGACCTGAACGTGAAGTTCTTAGACTTCGATAGCGTGGAACGCTGCTTGGTCTTAGACCTGGATGAGAGGTATGACCTCATCCTTGGTATGGCGTGGCTCGAGAGCCACGAACCATGGATCGACTGGAAGTCGAAGACGTTGGGCGCTACGCGCCCGTCTCCTAGTGGAGCATTGGCGAGTCATGAACCCACCTCTGATCGGAGACAAAAGCGCTATTGGCGCAAGCACGAGACCGAATCGGTCATGGTGCTGGACATTGGTATGTCAGAGTTAGTGAGCAACGAAGTTGCTGTTTGCCGTGAGTGTGACTCACAGGGCGTGCGCGGGGTGGCGCGTTATCCGTTGAGCGGTACTTGTAGGGTCGCTGACCCGCCGCTGTGTCCTAAGGACGATTGTGGAACGGCACGTACTCCGTTGAGCGGTACTTGTAGGGTCGCTGACCCGCCGCTGTGTCCTACGGACAATTGTGGAACGGCACGTACTCCGTTGAGCGGTGCTCGTAGGGTCGCTGACCCGCCGCTGAGTGTCTCGAATGACACTGTTCCCTCTCCGAGGAGCCATAGTGCGTTGGCACCTAGGCAGCGCGACGGTGATGTCGCCCTGCAGCCCTCATCCGGCCGTGCTCGGGCGAGGAGGGAGAGGAGGAAGAGACGCACAGCGTCTGTGACGTCTACGACGTCGGACGAGGTGTCCAGCGTGTTGAGCGGTGAGGCTCCACGCGACTGCAGTGAGCAGTTATACACACTCGTGAATGGAGTGACAGGGGATGTCGACGGAGACATAAGTCTCGAGCGACTCCCGTCGGTTGATGCTCTGTTAGAGCTGGACGGGATGTCCGTCGCCGAGTTTGGCGAGGCCTTAAAGGCCGGCGAGCTTGCCGAGGTGGTCATGATACGACCCGAGGAGGAGTTGAACTCCTCGTCCGTCGTGGACGAAGCTGTCCTTGAGGACACGAAGCGAGCGCTAAGCGCTAGGAGTGGATCTTCGATCCTCAAGGATCCCTCAGATCCGTTTTATCCTTTGATCAAGGAATACCACGATGTGGTGTCGAAGGACCCGCCGTCAGGGTTGCCTCCGGATCGAGGCGTACGTCATGAGATTGACTTGGTTCCTGGAACAAAATACTGCGTAACACGGCAGTGGCCCTTACCAAGGGAGCAATGTGACGTCATCGACGCGTTCTTCCGTGCTAAGCGCGAAGCCGGCTTGGTGCGTGAGAGCAAGTCTCCGCACTCGACACCCACGTTCTGTGTCAGAAAGCCTAATGGCAAGTGGCGCATAGTGCATGCTTTTAATAAGCTGAATGCAGCCACCATTCCGGCGCAGATGCCGATTCCTCGAAAGGATGTTCTGCAGAACAACATGGTGGGATGTACGTTGTACAGTGCACTCGACTTGGTCGACGGGTATTATCAGTTGCTCATGAGAGCTAGCGATATACCCCTCACGGCTGTGAGTACTCCGAGCGGTATGCTCTGGGAGTGGTTGGTGATGCCCCAAGGGCTGTCGAACGCGCCTGCGACGTTCAATCGTCTAGTGACGCAGTTGTTCAGGCCCCATCGGGCGTACGCTCAGACGTACTTCGACGACATCTTCGTCCATAGTCGTGCGGAGCACGGGAGGTCTGATGTGGAGAACCACCTTGACCATTTGCGAGCGGTGCTCGAGTGCATGCGCACGAATAAGTTGTATGCCAACTTAGATAAATGCGTCTTTGGCGCGGAGGAAATTCCTTTCCTCGGATGCATCATTGGGAAGCGAGGCCTTAGGGCAGATCCTGCCAAGGTTAAGGCCATTGTGGACTGGCCGGTTCCATCGAACCCGAAAGACTTGCGTAAGTGGCTTGGCTTAGCCAATTACTTGCACAAGTACAGCGAGAACTACGCTGATATGGCTCGGCCATTGTCCAATCTCCTTAAGAAGGATGCACCTTGGTGCTGGGATGTCGTTCACGACGAAGCCTTCAAGGCTGTTAAGGAGAGTCTCCTTCACGCGCCCATCTTGGCGCTTCCGGACCCGGATCGTCCGTTTAGCGTCGTCTGCGACGCCTCCGATTTTGCAATCGGCTGTGCTTTACTACAAGCAGACGCCGAAGGGCGTGAACGCGTTATCGCGTTTGAATCTCGCCAGCTTAAAGCTGCTGAGAAGAACTATCCAGTTCATGACAAGGAGCTACTTGCAATGAAGTATGCTCTAGTCAAATTTAGAGTACATTTACTCGGCTCTAAGCCCTTTGTGATCTATACAGATCATGCGTCTTTACGCACTGCGACTCAGTCGCCTCACCTCTCACAGAGAATGGCAAGATGGCTTTCATTCTTTGCCGAGTATAACTTCGAGGTGAAGTATAAGCCGGGCCGGCTTAACGTAGTGGCCGATGCGCTATCGCGCAGGCCGGACTACGAGTTGACTCATGTCACTACTGTGACGTCGTCGGTCCCCGACCTTATACGGAGGGCATACGCCCAAGACGACACGTGTGTAGCTCTGCTACGTGCTCTTGGGAGCGAAGAGTTTAAAGACTCTGACAAGGAATTGTCACCGCGCTTACGCGCGAGGCTGCAGCGTTATACGCTTGATCATGGCCTGCTGTACTACAGCACTGACCCTGAGGACACTCCTCGAGTGGTCGTCCCTCCTGATGAGGATCTTAAGTATCGCATCCTCTATGAGGTGCATGATACGCCTGTCGGTGGACATCTTGGTCGTGAGAAGACCTATGGCTCGGTGAGCAAGATGTACTGGTGGCCCAAGATGTACAAGTGGGCAAGCACCTATGTGCGTACATGCGAGACATGTCAACGGACCAAGTCCGCGCCGCATGCGGCTGCGCCGTTGGCGAGTTTGCCAGTCCCTTCGGGATGTTGGCAGTCCATTAGTATGGACTTTGTGTTTGGCCTTCCCAAGGATAAGGCGGGCAACACGGGTGTCGTGGTCTTTGTTGTCCGATTGAGCAAGATGGCTCATCTTTCGGCTGTGCCGGACACCGTTGACGATGAGGATACAGCTAAGCTGTTCTTAGACAGAGTCTTTCGCCAACATGGCTTGCCTGAGGCAATTGTCTCTCGCTTTACAGCGAAGTTCTGGACGTCCTTGTTCAGGGTGCTCGGCACCAAGTTGGACATGTCCACGGCGGATCATCCGCAGACCGATGGTCAAACTGAACGCGTGAATCGCGTTGTGGAGGATATCCTCCGAAGCGTCTGCGCTGAAGCGCCACGACGCTGGGGCGAGATGCTCCCCCTTGTTGAGTTCGCTATGAACAATGCGGTGCATGCCTCGACAGGCTTCACCCCGTTCTATGTGAACGGTTTGGTCGACCCTCGCGTCCCTCTAACGCCGCCACGGTGTGGCTCTGGGCTTGATGGGGGAGGGTTAGCCGATCGGCTTGCTGATGTCAGCCCAGTTGCGGTTCGCAAGCAAGTCGATGACTTTGTCTCTTTGAGACTGAGCGTCATGCGCCAGGTGCGCGACGCGATGGCTGAAAGCCAGGATCTCCAAAAGGAGTATGCAGATGCCACAGGCAGGAAGAACATGGAAAGGTTTGAGATCGGGGATCTTGTTTTATTAAACGCTAAAAACCTACCTACACATGCAGTGTCTGCGGTCTTTAAGACCAAGTTGAGACCTAGGTTCATTGGACCGTTCAAGGTCGTGGCCAAGAAGGGCCTGGCGTACACGCTCAATCTTCCGAAGAAGATGCGTACGCACCCGGTATTCTACGTGGGCTTGCTTAAGCCATACCGGGACCCTGCTCGGGTGAGCTCTGAGGCGCTAGCGCCGGGTCGGACAAGGGCTGCGAAGCAGCGAGAGGCTGCGAGGCAGCAGGAGGCTGCGCGACAGCAGGGTGCTGAGGCACAGCACCAGGGTGCGCGGGATACTGCGGGGCAGCAGGGAGCTGCAGAGCAGCAGGGTGCGGAGGCACAGGAGGCTGCAAGGCAACAGGTGGCAGAGCCATCGGAGTTGGCAGTGCCACGGGACGGGAGCCATATGGCTGCATCCGAACCAACAGGTCGAGCTGACCTTGCAGCTGAGCAACCTGACGCTCAAGGTCTACGGCCCGCTGCTGCATCGCCTGGGGCGACTCAAGCCAGTCAAGGCGACGCTCGACCTCCTCGAGGCCATTCGCTAAGCGATGTGAGGAGCGATCCACGTCGGCGACGTAGTCGTTCACCGAACGGACACGAGTCTGCAAGTGGAGCAGCTCGTCCCGACTCGCAGCGCGAGAGTCCATCGGCCGCTCGGCCTCCTCCGGCTCTGCTCGATGAGCATGGTGGTCTCCACTATCACGTGGAGCGCCTGATGGCGCGGCGCAGGCGCCAGGGTCATAACCAGTATCTGGTAAAATGGCGGGGTTACCCTCATTCCCAGAACTCATGGGAGTTTGAGGTACCCCTGAGGCAAGATTGCCCTGATGTCGTTGCCGCTTATGATCGACGTCACCCGGTGACGGAGCGCCCGCAGGGCGCGCGACGGAGTCGCCGGGCGCGCCGCGCTTCCCACTACTAGAGTGGGGCGACGACAGGTCAAGGGTCGAGCTCAGGCTCTGACCAGTGGCTGTGACAGCCGACCCATTGCTATGGGTAGGACTGCTCACAGCGGGAGCAGGAGGCCGGGGTGCCTCGTAGCGTGAGGGACGTTGTCCCGGTACACGCCGTTTTGCTTGTCGCTTCGCGAAGTCGAGGCGTAAGCGCCGCTCTAAGCGGATATCAGTTTCCGAGAAACTAGCTCGGAGAGCATCGAAGGAGTGGAGCCGTCGGGATAGCTCCACCCAGTTTTGAAACTGCGCTTCGTAAGCGGCCATCGTTTCACCCTCTGAGAGGACCACCGGCACAGTACGCATGGCCGGCACGGCCTCACCGTTGAGCTGCTGACGCAGGCGCTCCCGGTACTCCGATGGAGTTGTGACTTGTGGAGTCAAGCGGCGCTCGCGGAGCGAATGTCGCTGGGCGACTTCATCAGGCGTCTCGGGCGCGCGCCCACACGTGTACGTGTCCAAGAGCTGCGAAGCAGCGCGCCGATCGACCTCGGCAGGGGAGGCACGGTCGAAACCGTAGTCGCGACGCGACGTGCCCACAATGGGGCGGGCTACAGGTCTATTAGACCGTGCGCGAGATGCAGCTTCAAGCCGCCGGCTTTGAGCCCCGTCCCGGTCGTTGGAGACCACACCTGGCTCAGGGAGCTCGTCCTCGTACCTCGAGGAGAGAGGAGGCGCATTGCGCAGGGCGTTCGCCGAACCATCACGGTTCGGGAACGGATTAGGCGTATGCAGCTCGCGAGAGCGCGTCGCCGGGCTTGAAGGCCTCGGAGAGGCAGCCTCCTGGCGCGTAGGAGACCTCTCGTCGTCGTCAGGGACGACTTCACCCTGCTCGAGCTCGTCGAGCCAGGCGCTTTGTTGCGTACGCGGTGGCGATAGCTCAGGAGAGCTCGGAGCTTCGCTCCCACGCGGATGTTTGCTCGCGGAGCCGGAGCCATGGCGTCGTCGGTGCTCACGGTGGTACTCTTGTACGCTGAGCCGCTGCGGAGCAGCCTCCCCGGTATTGCGATGGCCTATGGCCTGTGGGGAACGTGGGCTGCTGTGCGCTGAGGCGCTGTCACCATGTGACGTCGGAGTTTGGTCAGGTGACCGCGGAGGCGATGTAATGGCCGATGGCCCGCGCGTGAGGTTTAGCATTTTGAATGCTGTTTCGGTAATGGGCTCTAGGAGCCGAAGCTCTTTGAACTTGTGATGAGGTAAAGTGACCTCTAACGTCTTGAGAAGACAAGACCTCACTGAGAAAGTGTCGTGGACACGGGTGTCCACATCTTGGTGGGGGGTGGTGTAACGGGGTTACCCGGGTTTACACCTGGTGTGTTCCACACATGGATACACTTTGTGTAAGGTACATATTTGATGTACGGACACTCGAGGGAGTGTGTGTGGCTGAGAGCCACACGTTATGCATTTGAAGTAGGATTTCACTTGGTTTTACTATATTAGATAGTTAACCACATACATTTACCCCCTAGGCGGCTAGCCGCAATAAAATATAAATGAACAGTTTGGATTTAGAACACAAAGTGAAAAGTCCTTTTATTAAGGTCGTAGTTAGTAGGTGCCTTCGGATATTAAGGCCTATTAACCCTTAATAAGGTGTGTGTTAATCCTTAACTCGTTGAGTTAACCGTCTTCCTCTGACGCTAAGCTACGGCAGCCCCGCTGCAGGAGGGCAGAGCAGACGCGACACGGACTTCTTTTCTCGACTGGTTAGGCTGTGATCTTGGCCTTTCATTATTTTAACTACTCCAGCTTCAAAGTCACAGGACTCCACGATCTGGGCGTCCATCTTCAATCGCCCTTCCAATTCTGGGAATTCAACCGGGCCTTGAGACATAATTGACAGCGACATTCTGGCTAACTTTGAAGTTCGGTAGAGGTATTGACTGGTGTGGGTAGATTGGAGAATGAAATCGAAGTCTCTCCACCGCCTACTCAGAACACGAAGGTAGCTTCAACATAACGATGTACAATTTAATCTGCGAATTGCAATTGTTTAGGTGGAATATTGTAATTGCAACAATATTGATTCATGATTTTTCGTAAGACCAAACTTGGCTTTTGAATGCAAGTGTCCGACATATTGTCGTACAATTTGCCATCAACGTTCTGTGCGGTTCTACGTTTAATCCTAATTTTACTATTAGACCATACATTTCTATTAGCAACAGTTATGTCAGACAATACGTACGACAGATCGTCGGACATTAATTCCAAGGCAATAATTGGCTAAAATCGACCGTGGACTGAACCGTTTGCAATTCTGCCTCCTCATTTCCAGGATAACAGTTAGGGTGTCGTCTGTGACGCAGTGAAAACTGTATTTCCAATGCTGGCTGAGGACAGTGAACTCCAACCAATACTAAAGCTGAGCTTGGCGTCACTCGTATTTCACTACGACTATCTTTCATCGGTGCTACCAAATACGCACCCATTTAGAGCTTCAAGTTTATTTCGTCTCGGCGAAATCAGGCGAAGGCTATCTCTGGAGCTAGTGCAGCAGAACTCCTCATGGATGACGGCAACGGGCATTCCTCCCCAAGTTGTCATGTTCGGACTGCAGCAGCAAATACAAAGCACGGTTCGCTCTCTACCTGACGCTTTAGCAGAGCGTTTTGCAAGAATGCTGGAAGAGAAGGGAATTTGTGGTCATGGAATTACACAGCAGCAACTGGAAGAAACTATGCGCAAAATTCTAGGTGAACGAGCTGAAACACCAAGCTCACATGGTGAATCAGAAAGCAGCAGAATCACTTCACGGACACCGTCCACTTCTGGCCACGCGATGGAAAGCTACACACATTACCAGAAACATTTGAGTTCCCACGCACGGACGTGCTCCACGCTTGGTTAATGTGGTGGTTTGGGAATGAAGGGATGGGGTTCCCCCCGTTGAGGTCCATCAGCACCAGCGACCTGTCTACACGTAAAAAGCGGCAGACTTACTCAGAGTGGCGCGTTATGATGCAGCATATATCTCAAGCAGTCGAACAATGCGCAGGTAAGGCTCTTCCTACCTCCATGACTCAGCAACAGGCGACAGCACTTTGTATCACAGGTGTCAATAGTCTTCGTCTTGGTGCTGGAGCTCGTAGACGTAGACGGCGTGTAACGCAGCTCAAGATCACGACGATGCTGCGTCTAGTCCGAGAAGCTAAACACGTTGAAAGGAGCATACACGTAAATTGATCATAGAACTAAACAACCAAGCAGTAAACGTACCATCCCTGCGTCCTCTGCGCCAAAGCTTCGAGAGTGAAATTCAAACACTGTGACACCGCTCTGTATTTTAACCAATAAAAACGACTGTTGTTCAATTGTCGTACGAAGTGATTGTGCGGAGGTTCGCCCCAATTTATTTTTGGCGGCTGTTGGAGGCCAGGATTATAATAGTGGAAACGCACATGATTTCTGCCAGGATTAATCCTGTACGTGAAATCGCATTTAAAGTGAGTAGCCATATGGGGAAGATTCGAGAAGATTCGTCGAGGACGCGAAAGATTTGAGAAGATTCGTCGAGGACGCGGAAAGATACGTAACGTGCGGCTATCAACCTTGCAGGATTAATCCTGCTGATGGTCATGATTTAGTCGTGGATAGAACTATTGTTGGTAAATAATGGTACCATTATCCAGGATTATACTTGGTTCGTTCCATGTAACAAATCCTGGATGAAAGACTTAACACGAATCTTTATGCAGAGCTACATGTATTAATGCAAGAACGTAAAGCTACCATAAGACACTCACTTGTCAGCAACTTGGGTTGGGGCCACATCTTCCTCATCCACTTCATTGCCCGGAGTCCCTGGCACTGGAGCCTTTTCCTCTGTCAAAGCAGCCTCCGCCGGAAGTAGACGACCTGTAAGTAGGTAGCATAACAGCTCGAACCGGCGCCTTGGAAGCGAAGCGTCGCTCATATCTTGAGGGGGCACGCAGTTTATCTGGCGGATAAACATCCAGCAAAAGAAAACACCGCAGCTAAAGCCGTCGAACTGGATGGGGTTGTTCATCGGGATGACGTCGAACTCATTCAGACCTGCAATCTTCAAACTTACGGCGACTTCCTTTGCAGCGTTCATGTACGGCGCTTGATTAAGCGGATCGTAGTAGAAAAGCCTCTTCGCAGCCACTTTTACCACAACACAACACCAATGCATGTTTCCAAAGTTCAATGGAACAAACACCGTCTCCACGCCGTCTTCTTCAGCTTGTTTAAGGACACAATCGCGAACATTTTCAGCCAAAGCAGTCTTCTGCGCATTGCGTGTTCGTGCCGATTTTGCTACAGCGGCTTGACACCCGGCGAACCGGCACGCTGGGAAATCTTGGCAGAGACGCAGACATAGAGCTCGAATGGAGGCGTCCGAGAGCCATGACGGAGGAGTAATGCGATAGAGCATGCCATACTGAAACTCCGCGTCACCTGGGAGCCCTTGGATCTGCTCGTAGGGGTACGTGTTCTTCACCTTTTCTGCAATCTCCTTAGCTAATGCGTGATGTTCTGCAGGTAGGGCTGGGATTCCAACCTCCGCCAGCCATTTGTATGTATCCAGCCCCAAATCAATGACGTCCTTGAGATTCCGAACGCGCTTGAAGGTCTCGATCTGCTGTCTTGAGAATTGGCCCACATCCTTAACGAGAACCGTTTCGACAGTTTGCGGGGTAGTGTTATCTTCAGCGCTTTGCGACTGACTTGATTGCGATTCATCTACCGAAATTGCAGTTCCCTTCGTGTTCGACAACGGGAGAACCTTCACGCATGCGTCAAGAAGCTTGGACGGAAGCAGGTAGAACGGATCCTGGACGAGTACAGGATTTTTGGTAACCTTCACTTTCGGCTTCTTGTTGTCCGCCTCGCCGTGCCTGACGATCACCCCGGACAAGCGCCTCTGCGCCTCCAAGAGCCCTGGTTTATCGCGGCCTAACACCTCCAGTAAATCCTGCAAAGTCTCCACCCCAGCGAGCTTGCGTCCGGATTCTGCTGCTTCAAACCACTGTCGACCTTCTTTCTCCCCAGCTACCGTGTTCTTTTTCATTTTTCGCGGAGCGCCGACCTTCTTTGCCTTGGGATTCAAACGGATTGTCAGTGGTGACGCGTCCTGCTGGTCTTCATTTTCGCTCGAACTGATGTCGAATTCTCGCCTTGCTGCGTCTTCGAGCTCATCTTGGTCGCACACGCTTTTTGCATCTGTTGCCGTACTTTTACCGACAAGAACCTCTTCCATCTTGCGCTGGCGAACGTTCCTCCACTGAGTCAACACAAACTTCAGCATCTCTTCAAACTCATCGCCATCTTGGATATCCGCCATTTCACTTGCTATGAGATGAGTAGCACGCACAGCTTCGCGGTACCGCTCAGACTGCGTTCTCATTTTCTTCCGAGTTGATCCTGGGCCTGCAGAAGAGAACTTCTCGTACGCAAACTGCCTGACTTGCTTCAGGGGGCGGTTTGGAGTAGTCCATCTAATAAATCATGCACATGACCAGGATTAAAATCATGGACAAATACAGAATTATAATCGTGGGAGTATCCAGGATTATAATCCTGTATAATCCTGGACACTTACCTTTCGTCAATTGAACCCCAAGGAATTAGCGGCCCCGTAACACCAACGTGCTTGCGGTATGCAATAGCATGTCTACAGGGTAGGCGCATCGATAGGGAAAACTCGCAATCACAAATCCAATCTGAGATCCGCAAGCGATGTTCCGAAAACTTTCCACTCACGAAAATATCACCGTCAACTTCAGAATCCTCAGAGTACTTGTACGTGTCAAACTTCGACATCGCCGTCGAATACTGCTGCTCGATCTGTTGCGCGACGTAGTGTGTCGTAAAGCGAAGCACATTCGTCATCTCCTCGTCATAATTACTGTTAACAAAGCGCCCAATTCGAGACAAACGATATTCGTATTCATTCTGCATTCTGCGATCGTAAGCCACAATAGCCTTAATGCACATCGCCATGCTCATAGAGCCATCCACAGAATCCTTTAACTTCCCAAAAAAGCTCTCCAAACGATTGTTAGTGTGGTTCTTGAAGTGGGAAAGCTTGGACCGTAAGTAGGACACCCAACGTTCTTGAGATGTATCCCAATTCTTTAGAAAGTAATCGTAAAAACTCTCCATGCCCACGCGATTGCAAATACCATGCAGAGAATCCTTCGCATCGTTGTACTCGTCTTCTGAATGCGCGTAAACCATCTTGTGAATTGCAGCGTCGATATGCGAAGAGTCTTCGGAGGAGATCTTTCCGAACTCCGGCTTTGCGTGTTTTTCCTTTAAGTATTTAATCACGTGAAAGTGACAGATAATCACGCGAGCGTCTGGGAAATGCTCTTCAAGAACGCGGATCTCGTTGAGATCCTTGTCGACCACGATAACTCGGAGCTTTTCGATGCGAGTGGGGTGAGAACGTTTGAAGTGAGCGATTGCTCTCTCCATGTGCCAGTCACCATTTGCTTCAATTAGTGACTGCTGCACCACAGCCCCCTCCCCAAACTCATTCATCCCCATGAAGGTCAGCAGTTGATAATTGTACCTACAAACATAATCATGGAAAAATCATGTTAACGTCCAGGATTAATCCTGTACAATTAAAATCGAGCTACCTGTTCGTCTTGTGGCTGCAGTCAACCAAAAGGACCTCGCTAAACCTTCCGTAAATGCGACGCATATGAGCTGTAGCTAGAGAAATCACGCCAGTTTCACCTTCTTCAGTCTCAGCTATCGTAGAGACGTTCTCGGGGTCTGCAGCAGCAAACGCAGCAATTTCGCGCGCGGTACCCTCATTATCGTCCACGTTACTGGTAGCAGACGCGTGGTTCCTCACCAGGTTGTCCACGTCCACTTGAATTACATTCTGGTCGTGTTCCAGAAGATAATCGTAAATGCGGGAGCGTTTTGCGCCAACCGCCAACATCCCATCCACTCTGGCGGTCACCATCGGGTCTGAAACACCACGAGACGTAGGGTATGTAGCAAACGCTGCTGTTGACACAGGATGGTTATGTGTGAAACAGCCATTCTTCACCATCAGCTCACCCTTCTCCACATTCCACTGGATGACAAAGCGAAAGGGACAATCTGTCAACCGGATGTGCTGGCGCGGCCGGCTCCCTTCGCTGCGCGACTTTCGTTTCCTCCACCCGTGCGTACAGATGTACGTCCGCTGGTATGGATCCATAGCCTCAGGAACCAGCTGAGAAGAATTCGACCCTTTCTTCGTCTTTAACAGCCGCCTGTTTCTCTCTGCACGTGACATGGTCTCTTTTACGGGGAGCACCTGCATGGTTCTCTTGCAATATAGAGAGAAGTATGCTTGCCACGCGTCCCAATCAGCATGCCACGTTGAAGGCGCCTCCACAGTCACAGAAACTTCGCCATCGTCACTTGCATCGTCATTTTCTGCCGAATCTGCGTCGTGCTCCACATCCATGTCCCCACCATCATTCTCCACGTCCTCGCCATCATTCTCCACATCCATATCATCGTCATCATTCTCCACATCCACGTCCTCGTCATCATTCTCCACATCAGAATCATCAAGACCTTCATCGCCACTTCCAGCTCCAGATTCTTCACGCTCCTGTCCATCTGCCTCTTGCTCAGCGCTTGGTGGCTCCGTGTCATCGGCTCGCGTGACGTCTGACAGGCCAGGGCCTCTGCGACGGCGGGGAGAACTGTTCCGAGTGCGCATGTTTCCTGCTTCGTCCTCGACTTCTCAGCTACGGCGATAAAAACCAAAATGAAAGAGGATTTCGTAATTTATCTTGATCGGAAATAGTAGAGAAGGTAAGGAAATTTATCTTACAATCCTGGAATGAACCAGGACTGAGATCATGTACGTTTCCACTATTATAATCCTGGCCTCCAACGGTTCCCTTTATTTTTACTGAGCCCTGAGATGTACTTTTCAAAATTGCTTTAAATGATTCTTAGACGGACAGCCAGCACGCATACAGTTAACCCGGTATGTATGTATGTATGTATGTATGTATGTATGTATGTATGTATGTATGTATGTATGTATGTATGTATGTATGTATGTATGTATGTATGTATGTATGTATGTATGTATGTATGTATGTATGTATGTATGTATGTATGTATGTATGTATGTATGTATGTATGTATGTATGTATGTATGTGAACGCGTTTCGCGAGCTGTCTTGCCACCGAAGTGGCTCAACTTCCGCATCCGTTGGGTTATGTCTCATTCTCTACGTTTCTCTTGTCTATCGGCGAGAGTCCATTAAGCGGCGCGTACGCAATAAGCGCCTCGGTTAGGTCCTTCTATGCTGCGCGGTCCTGTGCACATAGGCTAAGGAGGTACAGATCTGGGGCACGCTGAAGGCGGTGTCGTCTGAAGGTCGGCATCTAAGACCATCAGTAGCGATAGTGGGGCACGCTGAAGGCGGTGTCGTCTGAAGGTCGGCATCTAAAACCATCGGTAGCGATAGTCGTCGTCTGCCTCTAATTGAGAATAGCGAACGAAGCTTGGTAGTGTAGTGAGTGTTGGAATATAAATCCGAAAGTGAGATTGATTTAGTTATCTGTTCTTGCTTCCTACACATGCATTACCGCCTACCTCTCCTGTAGAGCTCTCGGTAAAACAAACAAATCGTACAGGTTTTGTCATTTGAAACGGAAACGGTTGTCCCGTCAATCAACACATGTCACGATCTCATGATCACCGTCTCAGCCAATCATATCGCTCCATTCGACCCACTTCAAGTTACGCCTTTCAAGGAACACGCTTGTCACGCACTAACCACGTGCTCCAGGCGCATGCCCAAAGGTAGGAACCCAGACGAAGTGACGGCGAAGTGCAATCACAACACCCCCACTCAATTCAACGTCTCGAGATTGGGACCAACGTTGCTGGCCATCATCAGGTAGCGTAGGGTCTTAGACGACAGACCTTTGGTGAGGTAGTCCGCGAGCTGGTTCTTGGACTCCACGTATACCAGCTCAATGTCATCACTTGTCACCTTCTCGCGAATAAAGTGGTAGCGAATGTCGATGCGCTTGGTCCGAGCTTGATAACCGACGTTCTTCGCCAACGCCATGGCACCTTGGTTGTCCTCGTAGATCACCATAGCCCCCACTTGCTCTGCACCAATGGACTTAAGAAGTAGTCGCATCCGTACCACTTCCTTGATGCCGTCACTTAGAGCCATGTACTCGGCCTCAGTAGAACTCAGCGCGACTGTCTTCTGAAACGTTGAACGCCACATCACAGGAGCACCGCACATCATGAGCATTGTCCCGTCTGTCGTCGCGGTTGCCAGCCCAGTCTGCATCCGAGTAGGCGACGAGCTCTGTCCCTTGCGATCCATCGTACAGGATGCCCACGTCCTAGGTCTTCAACAGATAGCGCACCACCTTGATTCCAGCATCCCAGTGTTTCTCACCAGGATTCTCCAGGAAGCGACTCAACTTGACCACTGCAACCGAGATGTCAGGCCGCGTTCCACACGCCAGGTTCATGAGGCTACCGATGAGCAATCGGTACGGCTGCGGCTTCATCTTGGCCTTGTCCTCATCGGCCTGCGGTCCATCCTCCTTAGTCAAGTGAAGACTCGGGTCCAGTGGCATCAGGCTTGGCTTTGCGTTCTCTTTACCAAACATCTTAATGATCGACTCAGCGTACGCTCGCTGGAAGATGCCCAACGTTCTGCGCTCCATGTCGTAGCCGATCTCGATGCCAAGAATGAAGCGTGCTCGCCCGAGGTCCTTGATCTGGAACTTCTCAGCAACACCAGCCTTCACCGACGCGATGATGCCCTTGTCCCGTGACGCAATCAGCATGTCGTCTACGTAAAGACATACGATACACTCGTCCTCTCCTTCACCTCTTGTGTAGATGCACGGGTCAGCCTTGAACCCCATGCCCTTGAGATGGTTGTCAATTGTCTCGTTCCAAACACGAGACGCTTGCTTGAGTCCGTACAGACTTCGAAGTAGCATGCAGACGACGTCATCTTTACCTTGAGTCTCTGCCAGTGCTAGTAGTTCCCGAAGACCCTCTGGCAACTCCATGTAGATCTCTTCTTCGAGCTTGCCGTACATGAAAGCCGTGTCGACGTCGCGCTGCTCAATTTCGAGCCCTTCAGCGCAGCACTTGGCCA
This sequence comes from Phytophthora capsici, assembly GCA_030324255.1. NCBI lineage: Eukaryota > Oomycota > Peronosporomycetes > Peronosporales > Peronosporaceae > Phytophthora > Phytophthora capsici. The sequence goes on along the minus strand of CM059355.1, from coordinate 1,232,161 downwards.
GCACCGCTCGGATCGAATTCAGGTAAGCCACAGACGCGTACGTCTCTTCATAGTCAATGTCCTGTCGTTGTGAATACCCCTTGGCTACGACACGGGTCTTTTATCGAATCACTTGTCCCTTCTCGTTGGGGGTGATCCGGATTGACTCGAGTACGTCGTTGTCAGTCCCTGATCGGTGGTCGAGATTACGGCGCCTACCAGCGGTGTGAGCAGCTTCACTAAGTGTTTGGTGGATCCTTCAAGTGTGGGAAGATCAAGCTCGAGCAGCCCCTCGGCGTTGAAGTTCCCGGCCACGATCCCTGCTTCCTTCAGCATGCGCATCAGGGCGCTGACCGCCGCCGCTTGATCCACCGACTTGGCTGGCTTGATCACCGGGCCTTGAAGATTGCCGATCAACTTCGGCTTCATCATCTTCATGACTGGGTCGTTGATCAAGAATACGCGGAGTTTCTTCCGGTAGAGGACGACGCGTTCGTCTTCCGTCCAAGTCTTGGCATCCACTCTCGTCCGCGTCGGGTGCCTTCAGCTTCATCTTCGCGGGCTTCGGCGTTGCTTTCTTCGACTTCTTCGAGGAGGGGTGCGGAGTGGGGGTGGTGGTTTTGTGTGAAGGTCCTTCCGTTTTCACGGATGGATCTTCATCCGGCGGATTGCGACTCGCGTCGCGGTCCGCGGGGGGGGGGGGGGCGAAGGGCCCAAGGGACGAGGGTGAGGTTTTTCTTCGAGGTCTATTGCCGAAACTTCTTCCTTGTCCCCGCCAGAGCCCCTCCCAGGGCTCTGACGTTCGGTGTACTCTTCCCTCTTCATATGGGACGACGGCGATACACCTTCCGTCGACGTGCCGATACTTCCTGGCTCAACCTTGATCTTGGCCTCTTCTTGACTGGACTCACGGTGATATCCAAGGTCACCAGAAGATCCGGGCACGCGCACCATTGTGGTGTAGTGGCTCGCGAGGTAATTCGACGCGAGGGACACTCACACACAGAGGGGCCGGACTGCCAACTAACGGAGGGGGTACTCCAACCGACCGTGGGGTCTGAAGATCTTCTCACCTTGTGTACCCGTTGACCTGGCGGGGTTAACGCTCTTCCTGGGTGACCTGGAAGGGGTCAAGCGGTTTGTTCTTGGCTGAGCTGGAGTGTGGACGGCACTCAGGGGTAATCGGTCGACGATCTTGTGGATACTTCTTCACTTGATCGTCCGTAGGGTAGATCGAGGCTTGAATACACTTGATCACTCTGGGTTGTCCTTCGAGCTTGTGTTGTTCCAAAGGGGGCCAATGTGTTTCCAATGTCGATGCTTGGGCCGCCTACTGTAAGCGATGGGGCTTGAGGGTTGGAAAGAGAAGCGTAGACCTGGCCAAGCTTCCCAGGTGTTGGTGCGTTTATTCTTCTTGAGCGTCTTGGGGTTCCTTCGTCAACGGGGGCTAATATACTTCCCAGCCTTGGAATTCTGCGGAACACCACTTGCGTGCTACAATAAAAATCTCTCTCACTGTTAACCATCTTAAATCTTTCCTATCCATTCCCTTTCTTCCCGTCAAAAGGGCCCCAACAAAATTCAGATGGTGTCTGACCAAAATACAAAACGGGGTCTGAGCAAAACATTGTTGTGCATAAACCACCACTGATGTGCATAAACGTTTCACAGATTCAATGGAAGGGAAGATGCCGCTTATATTAATAACTTAATGAAGGAACTAATATTTTCTGGAAGCGTGGTATCGTTGGCGGAGGGATGAGGACGATACCACTTGTCTTGTGTTGAATCACTGGTGTAACTAAGGTGCTGGAAGCAGCCATTACAAAGACGATGGATAAGGCGATTTTTGTATGCATTACATTAGTTAATGTGAACCTTGGGTCGGATTCACATTAAGTCCCGCGCGTTAATGTGAACCTTGGATCGGTTTCACAATAAGTCCCGTGAGTTGATGTGAACCTTGGGTCGGATGAACCTTGGGTCGGATTCACATTAAGTCCCGTGAGTTAATGTGAACCTTAGGTCGGATTCACATTAAGTCCCGCGCGTTAATGTGAACCTTGGGTCAGTCTCACATTAAATCCCGCGAGTTATTGTGGAACTTGGTTTGCTTCACATTAAGTCCCGCGAGGTATTGTGAAACTCGGGGGGGGGGGGGTATGTTTCGCACTACGGCTTGCGGGGAACTTCGTGTCTTGGATAATTAAAGGCAAGACTTCTACCTTTCACTAGATGAGTTCTATTAACTGGATTTATGTCACAATCGAAATTCGCTCATGCACGCAGCATAACTGGGTCAGCATTGTTTTGTTGGAGGCTTTCCAGTAACATTGGGCGAGTTCAACAAGAAAAGCAGCCGATAACAGAGCTCAAAATGGCAAAACGACTTATCCTGGGAGCGTTGGGGCAAACTGAAGTAGGAAGTGCTCTTAACGACAGTTCAGCTTAGGGTCTAAGGTACTCAACACGTGCTCAAAGTACTCAAGGAGGACGGGAAAGCTAGAACATACATACTTAAAAGAGGTCACTTCGACAACCTGGAGATCAAGCCCTAAAACAGCAAACAAGGCAGTTGCCGCAATTATTAAGTCAATGGAACTATCGAGTTTCACCAATGCAACGCTTCATCGAGGATAAGTTCCAACATCGATCTGGAACCTTTTGCAGGACTGGATTTCGATGGATCAAGACCATCAACTGGAACCAAAGGCGATCAGGCAAATACTTCAACAGTATCAGGGCTCCTTTGGCCTTCCAGAAAAATAGTCAGCTATAGCAACAAGATACTCGGATTAAAAACCCTCAGCGATTTCAGGATTGTATAGTTAGCCATCTAACGTAAGTACATGACATCCTTAACACACAGTAACATCGGGCGATAGAACATTATGGGCACTTGATAAGCAGGCAGGTGGAATCTATTTACATTTCCTCTTTTACTGTCCTTAAAACTAAGACATCACATTTACATTGACAACTTTTTGCAGCAGCGACTAGACACATGTAGAACTTTCACTTCGTTAGATTGTCCATTCCATCACAGTAATGATACCTCTTTTCCAACAACTGCATACTGTATCGTTAGATACAAGTTAAGTTCTACAGTACCTACTTATGTAGACATTTAATGCAACCGATAAGTCCATGTCACGGTGAAAGACCCAATGCCGGGGGCTGGGGGATTGCCAAGATATCAAAGTATGTGCTATAAGGATACTACAATCGTCCATTCGGGTAACAAACATCTTCGTCTTTGTGGTAATAGGCCTAAGATAGGTAAGTCGGGGAGGTTTTGCTGGGATCGTGCATCACCAGCTTGCTCCGTTCCGATTTTTGGTACTGTTTGTATTTGCGAAGAAAATTATGCTAATCAAGATCGTGCATTATTCAAAGTTGCGCGATTTCGGGTAGGTAGATGAGCGGCATGAAATATATGCGGAGATAACACTGCGCGAAACTTATTGTGGCTTTGGAGGTAGTAATCGGTGTTATGAAAAAAGTTGTGCTTCACTTCAAGTCAGACTAGTTACTGTGCAACGACTTAAGATTCACTTTAATGTAATAGCACAATCAGATGTACACTCATTGAATGTTAAGACGCGATAGAGCAACTATTCGAGAGTAGGAGGTGAGCAAAAGCAACTGGAGACGAGAGCTGGAGATGGTCGTGGCGACAGGGAGAAGGCGAATGCGAGCTGGTCTCGAGCATTCCCGGGTAGTAACTACAGCTACGAAAGGCGGAAAAGGGAGGGGTCTGTGGTAACACGTTGGCGGAGGCGTTTCCAACTGCAGTCGCAGGGTAAATAAGCCAACAAGGAGAGCGAGTTGAGTGACAGTTTAGGGGTTTTTAGACTCCTAAACGGCTATCGAGTTACATACTGTAGTGTTAGTTATTGTGGATCTGTGAGACATCTGTCTACTAGCGACATCTGCCTACAAATCTATTTTGTTCAAGCCCGGAAATCTGTTTGATGGCGCCCCAAAACGGCACTTGTATTTTGATCAAGCCTTTTTGATTTTGATCACACCCCATCTCGTTTTGTTTTCACGTTTGTTCCCACCCCGGTCTCTTTCTTCCCATCATCTGCCCATCCCCCTCGCAGCTGACTGGCTACCTTGAACTTTAGCCGGTGTACCCCATAATCGGTACATGCGAATCTTGATCGACGCTGATAGCGATCACCTGATCAGTACCCAAACATTGGTACATAGTCAGAACCTGTCTCAGATTGATTCATCGGGCTCAGATCTGGTCTAATCGCACCCATCATCTGAGTCCTTCCCCATCAATCTGTGGTAGCCGAGTCCCAGATCGCGTTACACTTCACCACATTGACTAGTCGTGCGGCTAGCTGTGTCTCCTGCTTTCCCCGCGGCTGTCGACTCCGAGCTGCATCTCTCTCTAGTTCCTGAATGATGTTATGCACTGGTACCCGTAGTACATGTACTTTGGCCCGCTCTTCTCGTTGCTCACGCCGTTCTGTGATCAGTATGCCTCTTACGGCTGCCACTTCCCCTTCAGCACATCGATGGCGATTACTGGCTGCTATTGTTCGGCCATTGCTCAATGTAGTTGCTAGTGTTTCGACGGCTGTCGGTAGGAACACGGTGCGTTCGACTGCAATCTCTCTCGTCATCGTCGCTTTATGCTCACTCATCGTTCCCGCTGTTGGGGTGCCTGGGCCCGTCATTCCTACTGCTTCACGTTCTTCACGGTGGCCAGCAACAAAATCGTCCTCTGCCGGTGCATCTTCAACGAGTTTCGCTTGTTTCTCTTTGGCATCTTTATGTCCAGGGCCGACGGCGTCACTCTTCCCCTTGTTTTCGCCACTCGACTGGGCGTTCTTCCCCTTGTTTTGACCACTCACCCGGTTATTCAGCTCGGCCATAGACACCCACCGCGCTGCCCGTCTTCTCCTCCGCGGACGGGTTCGAGTTCGCGTCTCTCCTGCTGCATCGCTAGGGTCTTCGTCAAAAGCGAACAGTAGAGCCCCTACCTCTACTGCCGCTGGCCTATTTCCTGATTCGACTGTGCGGCTACTGCATTACCAGTACTGGTACCTGCTTCTCGGGCACTAGTCGCCGGCTGAGCAGGTGTTGCTGCACTTTGCGCCTGTAGTGGAGGTCCCGTCGTGTTACTGAATGCGGCTGCTCGTGCTCGACACTCTCGCCACCAATGCCACTTCCCCCAGTGTTATGACTCCGCCAGTTGTTCTGCGCGGCTGTTCTACCAGACTACTGATTGTCTTCTCCTTCGGCAGCTGGGGCAGCTGCCTTCATCTCTTCCTCTTGTTCAGCCTTCATTTCCAGTACCCGATCCTTCGTCTTAGCTGCAGTCAGCTTGCTATTCTGGTCATCGTGCTGTCGGGCTCCTGCCGTAAGAACCAACGCTGCGATAGACAGCGGGTCGGCCTTCATCGCATTGTTCACCCGGTTGTCAGGGTTGCCGTGCACGTCAAACTGAGGTGATGTGTCATCACTGCCACCCAGTCCAAGTCCAAGGTTGCTCCAGTCCAGCAGCTCTACCATGCTCGCCGCTGAGGGCTTTCTTTTCGCCGGTAGCGCGCCTTCCTCTTCAGCGCCCATTCATCGGTCATTTCGGTAGCGCCTCTTGGCAACACGCCAGTCGGTCACCTTGAAGCCCTCGCCGTATTCTCCGCAAGTATCTTCGGCATACCGGAGTGCGTCTTCCAACGTCCTGGGATCGCGTCCTCGTATCTGCATAGCCGTCGTCTGATTGTTAATGCCGTTGAGGAATGCATCGACGTACGACTCGGCCGGCACCCTCTTTCCAAAACCGATATCCATCAATTTAGCTGCAAAGTCGCTCAAGCGTTCGCCAGGCTGTTGTTCTCGGGCGGCAAGCCGCTGCTGCATCTTGAAGATGTTATCGCGCCGGCCATATATCTTCCTCATCTTCCTCACTAAGTAACTCAAAGTCTTGTCTTCCGGCCCCATATCCTCGGTCATCGTGATCAACCACATGCTTGCGGCGTCCTTTAGATGAGCGGTAACGCCATAGTACAGCTCTTCTGTCGTCCACGTGTCGTCTCCTAGCCCTGCCTGTCTCTCGACTTCCTGCGGTATGGTTGCGAGCCATGCTCCAACCGACTCAGCGGACGTTCCCCTGAAGTCAGCCAGATTCAGTGTCTTCACCTTTTGTCTGGGGGCAGGTGTCGCAGGTGTGTTGACAATCACTTGTGCCGGCGCGGGCGATGCAGCTGCCGGTGGTTGTTTGAGGAATCTCTTCATAATTGAGCGTTGCTGCCCTGCTGTCAAGTTATCCCACCAATCCATGTTCTCCAGATCATCATCTTGGACTTGGGCCCCGGCTGCCGCTTCTGCTGGTGCGGCTGCTCTGGGTGCAGGTACTGCGGCTGCTGGACCGCCATTGTCTCTTCCATTTCGATTGTTATTATGTCCATGGGCGTCGCTATCAGAAACGTCGTGGCGACGTCGTGGTGCTGGTGCATTGTCTGCGACCATCACGCCTGCGCTCACAGCTACATCTCCGACTGCCTCTGAGTCATCTTGGTTCGTCGCCAGTCGGATCCGTGTCCTGGGCTGGCGGATGCTCTCCGGGGTGGCTGGGGACCTTCTCGTCGGTGTTTGATTCGTCGGTGTGCTACTGCGCCCCAGCGAAGAACGGGTTCCCAACATCGGCCTCGGCAATGGTCTTCTGTCTGTTGTTGTTAAGCTTCTTCTGCAATTCGTCTCTTTTTCTTAAATCCTTGCCCCAACTGGACTGCGGCTGTTTCACCGGCTTCAAGTCAATCTAGTTTCTTCCGACAAGCGATCCGTATCAATTCTCTTCTGCAGATAGCTCTTCTCGTCCAACTCATCACGCTTTCACTTTATCCCTCCGCAGACCAATTCCGTCCTTCTTCACTCCTTCCCCGCGGCTGAGTTCGTGCCTCAGGGCCAAGCCTCGTGAAGGATCTCGATAATCGGGAACCGACCGTGTTGGAAGGGCCCTGTATGACCACCAAGTAAGCAACCTCTAACTAGCCGCACCTAGTTCGTCACCACCACACAGCTGATAGCACGAGCCTTGATCAGGGGCTCGGACACGTTCTGTTGGTCCTAAGATGCAACTACTTATCGACAATACACGGCCGCAGGACGCGCACTCCACATTTAAGCTGAATGCAGTGGCTGAGTCACAGTAGGGTCTTCTACTGGCGCCCGTGCTCTCAATTGAGGGCTCCTATACCTCGTGCAGGCTACAAATACCGCGAGCTTGAGGACGTCCAGCAGGCGTATCCGATCCTCCTCCCTTTTACCATGCGTGTGCTCCGACTTACTAGGCAAGTAGTTAAGTGTCGTCTCAGGCTCTGTATTAGGTAACCGTCGCCTCCACTCAGACCGGTGTAGCAACTTCTTTCCTGCAGCTAGGACTTGCGTCTTTCGCTGCCAATCTGGTACTGGGTGCTGTTCACACCCACCGCGCCTTCACTGGATTCCCCTTTGTCTTGGACCCCCCCCCCCCCCCGGAACCCCACATCTGCCTAAGCGCGACCTCTCAGCAGCGCGATCTTCTATCTTCACCGGTCATGGGCCGGATATGGGTCGGCGGGTCGGCCTGCTGTGTCTTCAAGTTGTCCCCGTCGTCGCCCATCCTGCAATCTTCATCTCCGTCATCTTCTACCTGCCGTTCTTGGTCTCCTCGAAATTCTCCTGGTCGCTATTCGTCACACCCTCAAGAGGAACATTTCCTCTTACTTAGGTATGGGACTTATCATTTATTACCGGGTTAACCGCTATCCTGATACGATCTCCAATGACAGGCTCTACGACCGCACCAAGACCCAGCCACTCTGATTTCACTTACTTCGCAGCCGATGGAACCTTTTTGGCCACATACTCCGCAGACCAGAAGGCATTCCAGCATACCGCAGCCTTCTTCAACCCTAGTGAGGCCGGCACATGGAGAGGAGCTTCGCCGTCACTTCGTCTGGGTTCCTACCTTTGGGCATGCGCCTGGAGCACATGGTTGGTGCGTGACAAGCGTGTTCCTTGAAAGGCATAACTTGAAGTGGGTCGAATGGAGCGATATGATTGGCTGAGACGGTTATCATGAGATCGGGACATGTGTTGCAGCGGGGCTGCCGTAGCTTAGCGTCAGAGGAAGACGGTTAACTCAACGAGTCAAGGATTAACACACACCTTATTAAGGGTTAATAGGCCTTAATATCCGAAGGCACCTACTAACTACGACCTTAATAAAAGGACTTTACTCTTAGTGTTCCAAATCCAAACTGTTTTTTTTTATCTTTTATTGCGGCTAGCCGCCTAGGGGGTAAATGTATGTGGTTAACTATCTAACATAGTAAAACCAAGTAAAATCCTACTTCAAATGCATAACGTGTGGCTCTCAGCCACACACACTCCCTCGAGTGTCTGTACATCAAATATGTACCTTACACAAAGTGTATCCATGTGTGGAACACACCAGGTGTAAACCCGTGTAACCCCGTTACACCACCCCCCACCAAGATGTGGACACCCGTGTCCACGACACTTTCTCAGTGAGGTCTTTTCTTCTCAAGACGTTAGAGGTCACTTTACCTCATCACAAGTTCAAAGAACTTCGGCTCCCAGAGCCCATTATCGAAACTGCATTCAAAATGCTACACCTCTCGCCACGGTCATCTGACCTCTCTTCGCCATCGTCCAGTGGACGCATGTCGGGGCGTGACAGCCCGCAGTCGCCACAGTCCCCAGGCCGCAGTCCCGACAGGGAAGCTGCTCCGCAGCTGCTCAGCGTACGACAGTACCACAACGAGTATCGGCGACGTCATGGCTCCGGCTCCGCGAGCCAACATCCAGGTGGGAGCGACACTCCACGCTCCCCTGAGCCATCGACACCGCGTACGCGTCGAAACGCCTGGCTCGACGAGCTTGAGCAGGGCGAGATCGTCCCTGACGACGACGAGGGGTCTCCTACGCTGCCTCTCCGAGGCCTTCAAGCCCGGCTCCGCGCTCTCGCGAGCTGCGGACGCCTAATCCGTTCCCGAACCGTGATGGTTCGGCGAACGCCCTGCGCAATGCGCCTCCTCTCTCCTCGAGGTATGAGGACGAGCTCCCTGAGCCAGGTGTGGTCTCCAACGACCTGGACGGGGTTCAAAGCCGACAGCTCGAGGCTGCCTCTCGCGCACGGTCTAACAGACCTGTGGCCCGCCCCATAGTAGGCACGTCGCGTCGCGATTACGGTTATGACCGTCTCTCTCCTGCGGAGGTCGTTCGACGCGCTGCTTCGCAGCTCTTGGACACGTACACGTGTGGGCGCGCGCCCGAGACGCCTGATGAAGTCGCCCAGCGACATTCGCTCCGCGAGCGCCGCTTGACTCCACAAGTCACAACTCCATCGGAGTACCGGGAGCGCCTGCGTCAGCAGCTCAACGGTGAGGCCGTGCCGGCCATGCGTACTGTGCCGGTGGTCCTCTCAGAGGGTGAAACGATGGCCGCTTACGAAGCGCAGTTTCAGAACTGGGTGGAGCTAGCCCGACGGCTCCACTCCTTCGATGCTCTCCGAGCTAGTTTCTCGGAAACTGATATCCGCTTAGAGCGGCGCTTACGCCTCGACTTCGCGAAGCGACAAGCAAAACGGCGTGTACCGGGACAACGTCCCTCACGCTACGAGGCACCCCGGCCTCCTGCTCCCGCTGTGAGCAGTCCTACCCATAGCAATGGGTCGGCTGTCACAGCCACTGGTCAGAGCCTGAGCTCGACCCTTGACCTGTCGTCGCCCCACTCTAGTAGTGGGAAGCGCGGCGCGCCCGGCGACTCCGTCGCGCGCCCTGCGGGCGCTCCGTCACCGGGTGACGTCGATCATAAGCGGCAACGACATCAGGGCAATCTTGCCTCAGGGGTACCTCAAACTCCCATGAGTTCTGGGAATGAGGGTAACCCCGCCATTTTACCAGATACTGGTTATGACCCTGGCGCCTGCGCCGCGCCATCAGGCGCTCCACGTGATAGTGGAGATCACCATGCTCATCGAGCAGAGCCGGAGGAGGCCGAGCGGCCGATGGACTCTCGCGCTGCGAGCTTCGGGGACTTCCTCTCCCTACAGAGCCGCGTCCGGTCGGTGAGCGACTACGTCGCCGACGTGGACCGCTCCTCGCATCGTCTAGCGAATGGCCTCGAGGAGGTCGAGCGTCGCCTCGACTGACTGGAGTCGCCTCAGGCGATGCAGCAGCGGGTCGCAGACCTTGAGCGTCGGATTGCTCAGCTGCAGGGTCAACTCGACCTCTTGGTTCGGATGCAGCCGTACGGCTCTCGCCCCGTGGCAATGCCACCGCCGATGGCTCTACCGCCTGCTGCCTTGCAGCTTCCTGTGCCTCCGTACCCTGCTGCTCTGCAGCGTCCTGCTGCCCCGCAGTATCTTGCGCCCTCGGACCCTGGTGCTGGGCCTCAGCACCCTGTTGGCTCTCAGCCTCCTGTTGGCTCGCAGCCTCCTGCTGCCTCGCAGCCCTCGTACGACCCGGCGCTAGCGCCTCAGAGCTCACCCGAGCAGGGTCCCGGTATGGCTTAAGCAAGCCCACGTAGAATACCGGGTGCGTACGCATCTTCTTCGGAAGATTGAGCGTGTACGCTAGGCCCTTCTTGGCCACGACCTTAAATGGTCCAATGAACCTAGGTCTCAACTTGGTCTTAAAGACCGCAGACACTGCATGTGTAGGTAGGTTTTTAGCGTTTAACAAAACAAGATCCCCGATCTCAAACCTTTCCATGTTCTTCCTGCCTTTGGCATCTGCATACTCCTTTTGGAGATCCTGGCTTTCAGCCATCGCGTCGCGCACCTGGCGCATGACGCTCAGTCTCAAAGAGACAAAGTCATCGACTTGCTTGCGAACCGCAACTGGGCTGACATCAGCAAGCCGATCGGCTAACCCTCCCCCATCAAGCCCAGAGCCACACCGTGGCGGCGTTAGAGGGACGCGAGGGTCGACTAAACCGTTCACATAGAACGGGGTGAAGCCTGTCGAGGCATGCACCGCATTGTTCATAGCGAACTCAACAAGGGGAGCATCTCGCTCCAGCGTCGTGGCGCTTCAGCGCAGACGCTTCGGAGGATATCCTCCACAACGCGATTCACGCGTTCAGTTTGACCATCGGTCTGCGGATGATCCGCCGTGGACATGTCCAACTTGGTGCCGAGCACCCTGAACAAGGACGTCCAGAACTTCGCTGTAAAGCGAGGGTCTCTATCAGAGACAATTGCCTCAGGCAAGCCATGTTGGCGGAAGACTCTGTCTAAGAACAGCTTAGCTGCATCCTCACCGTCAACGGTGTCCGGCACAGCCGAAAGATGAGCCATCTTGCTCAATCGGTCAACAAAGACCACGACACCCGTGTTGCCCGCCTTATCCTTGGGAAGGCCAAACACAAAGTCCATACTAATGGACTGCCAACATCCCGAAGGGACTGCCAACATCCCGAAGGGGCGCAGCCGCATGCGGCGCGGACTTGGTCCGTTGACATGTCTCGCATGTACGCACATAGGTGCTTGCCCACTTGTACATCTTGGGCCACCAGTACATCTTGCTCACCGAGCCATAGGTCTTCTCACGACCAAGATGTCCACCGACAGGCGTATCATGCACCTCATAGAGGATGCGATACTTAAGATCCTCATCGTGAGGGACGACCACTCGAGGAGTGTCCTCAGGGTCAGTGCTGTAGTACAGCAGGCCATGATCAAGCGTATAACGCTGCAGCCTCGCGCGTAAGCGCGGTGACAATTCCTTGTCAGAGTCTTTAAACTCTTCGCTCCCAAGAGCACGTAGCAAAGCTACACACGTGTCGTCTTGGGCGTATGCCCTCCGTATAAGGTTGGGGACCGACGACGTCACAGTAGTGACATGAGTCAACTCGTAGTCTGGCCTGCGCGATAGCGCATCGGCCACTACGTTAAGCCGGCCCGGCTTATACTTCACCTCGAAGTTATACTCGGCAAAGAATGAAAGCCATCGTGCCATTCTCTGTGAGAGGTGAGGCGACTGAGTCGCAGTGCGTAAAGCCGCATGATCTGTATCGATCACAAAGGGCTTAGAGCCGAGTAAATGTACTCTAAATTTGACTAGACCATACTTCATTGCAAGTAGCTCTTTGTCATGAACTGGATAGTTCTTCTCAGCAGCTTTAAGCTGGCGAGATTCAAACGCGATAACGCGTTCACGCCCTTCGGCGTCTGCTTGTAATAAAGCACAACCGATTGCAAAATCGGAGGCGTCGCAGACGACGCTAAATGGACGATCCGGGTCCGGAAGCGCCAAGATGGGCGCGTGAAGGAGACTCTCCTTAACAGCCTTGAAGGCTTCGTCGTGTACGGCATCCCAGCACCAAGGTGCATCCTTCTTAAGGAGATTGGACAATGGCCGAGCCATATCAGCGTAGTTCTCGCTGTACTTATGCAAGTAATTGGCTAAGCCAAGCCACTTACGCAAGTCTTTCGGGTTCGATGGAACCGGCCAGTCCACAATGGCCTTAACCTTGGCAGGATCTGCCCTAAGGCCTCGCTTCCCAATGAAGCATCCGAGGAAAAGAATCTCCTCCGCGCCAAAGACGCATTTATCCAAGTTGGCATACAACTTATTCGTGCGCATGCACTCGAGCACCGCTCGCAAATGGTCAAGGTGGTTTTCCTCATCAGACCTCCCGTGCTCCGCACGACTATGGACGAAGATGTCGTCGAAGTACGTCTGAGCGTACGCCCGATGGGGCCTGAACAACTGCGTCACTAGACGATTGAACGTCGCAGGCGCGTTCGACAGCCCTTGGGGCATCACCAACCACTCCCAGAGCATACCGCTCGGAGTACTCACAGCCGTGAGGGGTATATCGCTAGCTCTCATGAGCAACTGATAATACCCGTCGACCAAGTCGAGTGCACTGTACAACGTACATCCCACCATGTTGTTCTGCAGAACATCCTTTCGAGGAATCGGCGTCTGCGCCGGAATGGTGGCTGCATTTAGCTTATTAAAAGCATGCACTATGCGCCACTTGCCGTTAGGCTTTCTGACACAGAACGTGGGTGTCGAGTGCGGAGACTTGCTCTCACGCACCAAGCCGGCTTCGTGCTTAGCACGGAAGAACGCGTCAATGACGTCACATTGCTCCCTTGGTAAGGGCCACTGCCGTGTTACGCAGTATTTGGTTCCAGGAACCAAGTCAATCTCATGACGTACACCTCGATCCGGAGGCAACCCTGACGGTGGGTCCTTCGACACCACATCGTGATATTCCTTGATCAAAGGATAAAACGGATCCGAGGGATCCTTGAGGATCGAAGATCCACTCCTAGCACTCAGCGCTCGCTTCGTGTCCTCCAGGACAGCTTCGTCCACGACGGACGAGGAGTTCAACTCCTCCTCGGGTCGTATCATGACCACCTCGGCAAGCTCGCCGGCCTTTAAGGCCTCGCCAAACTCGGCGACGGACATCTCGTCCAGCTCTAACAGAGCATCAACCGACGGGAGTCGCTCGAGACTTATGTCTCCGTCGACATCCCCTGTCACTCCATTCACGAGTGTGTACAACTGCTCACTGTAGTCGCGTGGAGCCTCACCGCTCAACACGCTGGACACCTCGTCCGACGTCATAGACGTCACAGACGCTCTGCGTCTCTGCCTCCTCTCCCTCCTCGCCCGCGCACGGCCGGATGAGGGCTGCAGGGCGACATCACCGTCGCGCTGCCTAGGTGCCAACGCACTATGGCTCCTCGTAGAGGGAACAGTGTCATTCGAGACACTCAGCGGCGGGTCAGCGACCCTACAAGTACCGCTCAACTGTTTACGTGCCGTTCCACGTTTGTCCATAGGACACAGCGGCGGGTCAGCGACCCTACAAGTACCGCTCAACGGTTTACGTGCCGTTCCACGTTTGTCCATAGGACACAGCGGCGGGTCAGCGACCCTACAAACACCGCTCGGCGGATAACGCGCCACCCCGCGCACGCCCTGTGAGTCACACTCACGGCAAACAGCAACTTCGTTGCTCACTAACTCTGACATACCAATGTCCAGCACCATGACCGATTCGGTCTCGTGCTCGCGCCAAAAGCGCTTCTGTCTCCGAGCAGAGGTGGGTTCATGACTCGCCAATGCTCCACTAGGAGACGGGCGCGTAGCGCCCAACGTCTTCGACTTCCAGTCGATCCATGGCTCGTGGCTCTCGAGCCACGCCATGCCAAGGATGAGGTCATACCTCTCATCCAGGTCTAAGACCAAGCAGCGTTCCACGCTATCGAAGTCCAAGAACTTCACGTTCAGGTCAATAGAGACCTTCGACACTGTCACTAGTGTCCCCGTCGCAAGACGGACAGAGATCTTATCTCTTCGAGGCTCCTTCAGAGCCTCCACATACGGTTTAAAACCGTAAACAGTGGAGCGCCGGACATAGTTGCCGGACGCTCCCGAGTCTATCAAGACTCTCCACGGCTTGTCGAAGCCCTTCACGTTCGCTTGAACGGCTAACAAGCCGGGCTTGCACTCACTACGTGAGTAAGAGAGCTTAGCTCTCTGCGGGGCTGAGTCCCGTTCTCTTCTGTCTCCCAGAGGCCCAACAGAGCTCAGTTCCTCCCCAGTAGGGCGCCCCGCGCCTACTGGGTTCCGTCGTTTCCCCGCGACGACCCTGGTTGAGGGTTCGAAGCGGTGCTTCGGCTCGATTGAGCCTGGGCCTTGTTGCGCAACGGGCAACTAGGCCTCAAATGGCGGGTGCTTCCGCACGTATAGCATCGACGGATGCTGGAGCGCTGCTCAGCAGCATAGAGGTCAGCCTCGTCTTCAGCGTGGCTGAGGTCCATCGGTTCAGGACCGCTCGAAGAGCGCGCGCTACCAGCGCTCGGACCCAGTCTCGCAGACTGGAAGTTATAGTCGGCATTCAATGCCACGTTCACGGCCTCCTCAAATGAGGCAGGGTGAACACGGAAAACTTCCGTTCGGGCAGCGCCCGTGCGCAGGCCCTCCATAAACACGGTCACTGCGACCGCCTCGGGGAGAGGGCTCGACGCCATACCGGCGATCAGAGTTCTCAACTCTTGGACATAGTCCATGAACTCCTTTTTACCCTGGCGGGTAGCAAGGAACTTCGACCGTATACGGTACGCCTGGTTAGGCGGCGCGAATACGCGCACTAGTTGCTGTTTCAGCTGATCCCAGGTCGGGAAAGCAGCGTCCACAGACGTGCCGCACGTTAGTGCCCATTCTTTAGCTCGGCCACCGAGCTTCGAGATCGCCAGCGCTACGCGCTGTTGCTCAGTCTGGAGCAGGGCCGATCCCATGGCCATCTCGACCTCTCGGATCCAGAGAAGGAGGTTCTCCCCTTCCTTCCCCTCGAAGGTCTTCACGCTCAACATGAGCGGTTTCGGTCTATTAGACCACTCGTGCGTCGACGACGCGGCCGCGGACGGTGCGCCGGACGCCGTTACGCTCACGCGCTCTTGTACATGCTCTAAGAGCGCCTTCTCGTAGCTTGCAAAAGCCTCCAGTCTGGCGGACACCGCCTCTGGCCCTTGCGAAGCAAGATGAGCCATGCCCTCGGGGCCCAACAGAGACATAAGCTTTTTAAGCGTCTCTTGCTGGCCTGGCGGCAAGCTCGCGAACACAGCGTGTTCCATCCTCTCAGAGGGATCAGTCAAAAGACTCAGTCACAGGATTGACTACAAGTGCTACCAAGTGCAGCGGGGCTGCCGTAGCTTAGCGTCAGAGGAAGACGGTTAACTCAACGAGTCAAGGATTAACACACACCTTATTAAGGGTTAATAGGCCTTAATATCCGAAGGCACCTACTAACTACGACCTTAATAAAAGGACTTTTCACTTTGTGTTCTAAATCCAAACTGTTTATTTATCTTTTATTGCGGCTAGCCGCCTAGGGGGTAAATGTATGTGGTTAACTATCTAACATAGTAAAACCAAGTAAAATCCTACTTCAAATGCATAACGTGTGGCTCTCAGCCACACACACTCCCTCGAGTGTCTGTACATCAAATATGTACCTTACACAAAGTGTATCCATGTGTGGAACACACCAGGTGTAAACCCGTGTAACCCCGTTACGTGTGTTGATTGACGGGACAACCGTTTCCGTTTCACAAAACGTTTCCGTTTCAAATGACAAAACCTGTATAATTTGTATGTTTTACCGAGAGCTCTACAGGAGAGGTAGGCGGTAATGCATGTGTAGGAAGCAAGAACAGATAACTAAATCAATCTCACTTTCGGATTTACATTCCAACACTCATTACACTACCAAGCTTCGTTCGCTATTCTCAATTGGTTATGAGCCCATGCTACGCCGACAACATCGACAAGCTCGTGGAAGATAACTACTTCCACTGGGAGTTCAACGTGCGGATGAAGCTCACCCGGAGGGGTCTGCTCCCACAGACCATCAAGCCCGAGTTCGACCAAGGGAGTGATCGCTCCACGGCGGAGTGGAAGACCAACGATCTGAAGGCACTTGGTGTTATCGCTGGAGACGTGAGTCTCACGTACCAAGTTTACGTCCGTGGAGCACTGACTGCCGCTGAGGCGTGGACAATGCTCGAGGAGCACTTTAGCAAGAAGACGCTCAAGAACCGGCTTCTCGTCACCAAGAAGTTGAACAACTTCAAGATGGAGCCCGGTACCAAATTCGCTTCCCACGTCGATCAGTTCAAGAAGATCGTCCTCCAGATGGAGACGATCGGTGAGACTCTGGACGAGACTCGCCAGCTCGTGTTGCTCCTTGGCAGTCTGACGGACGAGTACAAGATGATCAGTACTGTCCTCGAGAACACACCCAACGTGACGTTGGCCTGCGCGATCCAAGCCCTCTCTGGTGTTCAAGCCTCGGATGAATCGTCATCGGCTCAAGAGAAGGCGTTCGCTACGAAGAAGAAGGACTTCGGTGGTAAGCAACGTTTCAAGGGCAAGTGCCTCTACTGCAAGAAGCAAGGGCACCTAGAGTTCGAGTGCCGGAAGAAGAAGGCAGACGAGGAACGAGGGCAACCGGCGCGAGAGAAAGCGTCCGACTTCTCGTTCATGGCAACGGGTGCGATGACCAAGAGTGAATGGCTCGTCGACTCAGATGCAAGCTCGCACATAACTAGTGTCCGGGACAAGTTTGTGTCCTTGAAGGAACCGAAGACGCCAGTCCGCATCACGACCCCGGATGACACGAAGATCGACGCAGTTGCGAAGGGTACCGTCGGTACGAAGCTGATGGTCGGCACGTCTGTCACGCTGTCGGATATCCTGTACATCCCTAAAATTGAAGGAGTCCTCATCTCGGTGTCAAAGCTGGCCGAGAAGGACGTCACCGCGCAGTTCAGCAAGGACAAATGTGTATTTAGCTTTGGTGGTGCTACCGTCATGGAGACGAAGCGCTGTGGAAACATCTACAAGTTGAAGGCAGTGAGGGACGAGGTGTGTCATTCTGCAACGACCACTCGTAAGGAGCCATGGGCTGTTGTGCACGCCCTACTCGGCCACATCCCGTACAAGCGCTATGAGAAACTACTGACCATGGCAGAAGGAGTGTCTCGCATCACGGGAGAAGTTCACGGGGACGACATGTGCGCAGGCTGCTGCATGGGCAAGATGACCGAGACATCCGGAGAAGCTCGTCAAGAGTGGTGGTGTGCTTGATCTGGTGCACTCGGACGTAATGGGTCCGATGCAAACCAAGACACCTGGTGGCTGTAGGTTCGTGGCGACCTGCATCGACTACTACTCACGACACGTTACGGTCTACTTAATAAAGACCAAATCGGAAGTACTGTCGTAGTTCAAGACGTACAAGGCCGGAATTGAAAATGCGACAGGCAAGACGATCAAGTGACTGCGCTCGGACAACGGCGGTAAGTACGTTCTAGAACTACTTCAACCACCGTGACATCAAACATGAGAAGGCGGTGCCGTACATACCTCAGCAGGATGGATTGGCTGAACGGATGACTCGGAGCCTCGTGGAGATGGCTCGCTGCATACTCTATCATGAGAGTGTTGACAGAAAGTGGTGGGCTGAAGCGGTTAACACTGCGGCCTGGATCATCAACTGGATCCCCAACTCGGTCAATGTACGAGATTGTGAGTCATTCCAAGCCACAACTCAAGAAGGTGGAGGTGTTCGGTGCACTGGGGTACGCTAACATCCCCAACGAGAAGCGTCGCAAGCTGGATGCAAAGGCATTCCAATGTCGGTTCATGGGATACGAGGATGGGGTCAAGGGGTATCGTGTACTGGATTTGTCAACTGGAAAGGTGCAAATCGTGCGCACCGTCAAGTTCATCGAGACGACCAACCCTACGCACATCATGACTCGTGTGGATGGCGACGATGGTGCAGACGCATTAGCGCCAACCATGGAGAAGATGTCGTTGAGCGACTCCACGCAAATCGTCCCTACTTATGTTGAAGTTGCTGACGCGGTCCCGCTTCAACGTGACGTGAATGTGAATACTGCAATGGTGCCATACGGTTCGACACATCCTATGATTACTCGTTCACGCGTTCGGCACATTGACGAGACAACGGATCCTGAAGAGGCAAGCGCGAGGAAGATGCAAGTCATCGATGCTCAATCGTCGAGTGGAACAAAGCGTCAGAAGATGACTCAAGAGCGACCGAGGCCAAGTGGTAACGAACTCGCCATTGTTGAAAGTGGACAGTTGATGGCTGCTACAGAGGATGTCCCGAAGACGTACGCTGAGGCGACTACAAGCGCGGACCAAGACAACTGGAAGGAAGCGATTGCAAGTGAACTCAAGTTGCTAACGGACAACGGTACCTGGAAGTTGGTACGCACCAGCGCCTGATCGACTGCCGCTGGGTGTTCGCGTTGAAGCGACTCCTCGTTCGCGTCTGCTAAGACATCTGCGAGGGATCCGATAGTTCGATCGAGCTAAGCAGGATGACGCTTGGACCAGCCGGAGCAGCCTTGTTGGAAGCCAGAAAGAACGACACCATCCGGTGTCGACCGCCGCGTCCAGCCCTGGCAGCCTTCAATCGTTGTTTAATGCCGCGATGGATTGCTACCAGAAGGAGCAAGGAATTGTTGTTGCCCCGACGCCACGTGTGCCTGATCTTCCGAAGAACATCGGCGCTCAAGACGTCGACATGGAGTCGGTCGGATCGCACAACGATCACCCAGACGAATATGATCCAGACGGCTTGAGTATCGAAGTCCCGCGCGTCAATGCTGTGTCGTCCGCAGAGGCTTCGTCGTCAGCGGGTACATCTTCAGTCCCTCGAGTCAGAATCTCCGCGATCTCCGAGCTGAAGGAATTCTCCAGCAAAGACTTCGACGAAGAGAAGACTATAAGCTGGCTGAGCAAAGTGAGGCCTGCGTTCGCCCGTGATCAAGCAACCGACAGCGAGAAGTGCATCGTCTTCAGCAATCTTCTAGTTGGTTCAGCACGGAACTGGTACCAGCGGCTGGGGCGATCCACCCGTAGCAAGTGGAACGACTTGCTTGGTGACTTTCGGGTTGAATACTGCGGTCTCGGCGTCTCCCTCGCGAGGCGGTATTATCACGCGAGGATGCGATCGGATGAGAAGCCTCTTGAGTACCTTCATAGACTCACTGTACTGGGCCTGCTTGCGAAGTTGGAGATCAAGACTGGTCCTGCGTCCGTGAAGCGTGAGCACGTAGAACACTTCATCGAGACCCTTGATGATCGCGAGTTAGCAGATTAGCGGACTCTGTTGCGCATCACCGATGGAGACTCCCTTGCTGAGATTCTTCGTGCACGTCAGCGTGCCAAGGCCTGTCAGAGCAAAGCCGCCGCAGGGTCAAGCAAGTTCCGCCAGAAGGCACCAAGTGGTCCACCGCAAGTTGCCTCGAAGACCACGCGCGCCGTCCGCGCCATCCGTGCCTCATACGACAGCGCTGGATCGGGATCCGAACTGGATTCAAGTGGCCGGAAGATGACCGATCTCCTTTGCAGGTCTACCTTGCCGCTGCGGCTGATAATCGGAAGCAGGAAGCTCAACGATCGAGTCGTTGGGAGGACAGCAAGTCGCCGGCCCGCACCGATCGCGAAGATGGATCGCGCCTGGAGGAACGTTCACCGCCGTGCTCGCACTGTGGGGCTACGAGACACTCCGATCTTAGTTGCTGGAAGCGCCTGACTTGGGAGAAGTGTGGTCGCCGAGGACACCCTGCTGATCACTGCCTGTACGTGTATCGCGCCTGCGGCAAGCTCCACGAAGACGGCAAATACTCGATGGAAGGGTTTTACAACTTGATCCGCCAGTGGTACAACCCGACGCAACACGCCGGGATACTGCCGTCCAGCGCGGAGAAGATGTTAAACTAGGACGCTCACCAGGTTTGAATCTGGTACGAGCCGAGCGTTCTAAGTTCTGTAATTTTGTATACGTTGAAAGGCAGCCGAAGGCAAGAGTCAGTGAGAGGACAACCCCGATCAACAATATACGTGGAATTCATGGAAGACGTACCGCAACGGTAGCGAGCTTGCGGAATGATGAGTTCTCGCGATCGGACGTTGTGATGGAACTTGATTTAGCTGACGGCAAACTGGAAAGATCACCTGCCTGATGTGGAGCATGGAAGACCAGCGTTAGTCAGGAATACCGAGATGTCACCGTCTGATTCAGGCGGGGACCTCTTATCTGGCGTGTCGCGCGGTTACTGGAAGTATCACGCTCCTGGCAAGTGGTTCAAGCAGGCCAAGGCCACCGGCAAGATCAATAACTCCAGAGCAACCCTGATTCTGGATTCCGGCGCGGAAGTCTCAATCGTTAGCACAGCCTTTGCTCGTAAGGTTGGCTGCATCATTGACGAGAGTCAGAGACAAGATTGCATTGGGATCGGAGAGAATGTGTACGCAACTCTGGGACGTACCACGATCAAGATCACGCTGGCCGGTTTCTTGGTCTACTTTTTCGACGCGTGGGTTGGCGACATGGTCGGACAGGATGTGATCCTGGGCATGGATTTCATGATCCCAGCCGGTATCCGTCTTGATCTAGCCGACGGGACTATGTGCCTCCCCAACGAGGTGCGGGTCCAGCTGACAGGCTTTCCAGGTGATCGCGATGGATCACATTCCGTCGTTGCCGAAGTCGTTCAAGGGGAATTCGGAACTACTGGTCTGGATCGACCTGTTCACGGGATACGTGATCGCGAAGGCAAGTAATTCCAGGACCGCTCAGACGATCGTCGAGAATTATGAAGAGTGTGTCTTCCGGAGGTTCGGCGCCAGCGAGGTGATTCGGCATGATCGGGAGCCAGGTTTCATGGCTGACTTCTTCCGTGCGTTCAACCAGATAGTAAGGCAAAAACAAAGCCCTACTATGGCGTATCGGCCGCAGAGTAACGGTTCCACAGAGAGAATGGTGCAGACGCTAACACGCTCGCTGAAGGTGTATGTCGCAGATGTTGATCAGCGAGAATGGGACGAATACGCCGAACGACTCACGTTCGCGCTCAACACGGCTCATGATCGTACACGTGGAGACACTCCGTTCTATCTTGCGCATGGTTGGGATCCTCAATCGACTCTTGAAGGCTCTCTGCCGATTGGTATCACTGGTCACCGTGATCGGGACGCTCGTCCCTGGAGGGATCACATTCAGGAACATTATCAGCGCGCACGTTAACGAGCGCCTCCGTGATGCCATTCGAAGCCAAGCTGATCGTCACAACGAAGAAGTGCGTCCACACAAGATCGAAACCGGATCGCAGGTGAGGCTGTATCTTGATCGCGTGAAGGTCGGTTACGCAAAGAAGCTGGCGCATATGTGGCACGGGCCATTCCGCGCCGCTGAGCTGATCGACAACCACGCTGTTCGCCTTGAGATCGCTGGGTCGGATTACAACGTCTTCCCGATCGTGCACTTGTCCAAGCTGAAGCTGATCAGGAACTTCCCTGACCGACCGAAGACACGACTTGTTGATCCTGCTGCTGATCGCTTCGACTTTGACGAGGCGCTCTTGCCGGAGGATAGCTGGGAGACTGCGCTTGACGACGACGAATACGGCGTGGAGCGGATCACCGATGTGCGATCAGGCCGGAGGACGCGTTATGGCCGTGCGCACCGTGAGTTCCTGGTACACTGGAAGGGCTACGAGGAGCCCTCCTGGGTGGATGAAGCCGACTTGAACTGCGGCGCCTTGCTACGTGAGTTCGAGAGGAAGAGGGCGAACCGCAATCGCTTTAACGTGATGCAGTCGCACGAGGAAGATGAAGGAGACGCTTCGCGGTAGTTGGGATGCTGTGAGAGGGGAGATGTGGAAAGAAAGGTACGTGGGCACGTCACATACCAGATGGGTGGTGGATATTTGTGGAAAAAACAGTGTCCTGACGATGGAGTCCGAAGGACTCCCATACATATATAAGGAAGAGCACTCAAAAATCAATTATCAAGGGAATCGACCTACCCGACCTAATCCTGATCACTGCCGTCGTCGCTAGAAGCTACTGCTAACCGGAACTTACCGTCTAGACGCGCGACTTGAAGACCAGGATGGTCTTGAGGGCTGTCCCTGAACTGATTACGCCACGGATCGGACGTGTCAGCGAGCGCAAGCGCTTTCAGCAGGTCGGTAGGAACCGCGCGAGCTCCGAAGCCCGGATACCAGGTGGTCTGCTCGACGTTCTTGCGTGGGAAATGCAGGAGAAACGGATCCAAAAGAAGATCGAGATCACAATGACCTCTGATCATCCTCTCTAGGATGATCTCCAAGATCTTTATCCAACGTGGGCCGGCACGCGAACGTCGCTGCTTCCGATCTCGATTAAAGTCGGTCAAGATATGCACTCGACTGGCGCGTCTCGGCGGTAAGCGTGAAGTGGTGGGTTGACTCCCACATGGCTTAGAGATGGTCCGTTTCAAAGGTGGTATACTGCAAGGCAAAATGGGCAAATGACCCGAAGGAGTGAGGGACCACCGCAGTCTGCAACGCTGTCCAAGGCTCCACGTCGTATAGGGCCCGCACGTTTGTCTCAGTGATCAGCTCAGGACCCCAATCTGTCGACGGAGGCGCCGGTTGCCGAGCCGGAAAGAGCCAGAACCGAGGGGAGCCCCAATCGCGGAAGGTGGTGTCGACGGTGACTGATCAGCCGAGTTTCGGCGACAGGCCAAGGAGCTACATCCCGCCGGGCGAAGTATTGGGGACGTTGGTAACCAGGGATCCACTGATCGTGGTGGCTGGGAGGCGGCCAAGAGCTCCAACACACAGAAAACCGCTGGACACGGAACTGCGACTAGCGTTGGGACCACTAGACGAACTGCTCGAACACGGGCTGGAAGGACCATGCCCGCCACTGAGTCGACTGCTTCCGGATTGGTGACCGCCGTCATGTTCATCGTCGTCGCCTTGTTGGTCGTCGTTGTGATCGTCGTCGTTATGATCGTCGTCATCATCTGGCTGGTCGTCATCTTGATCGTTGTCATCATCAGAGTTGATCTGGACCGGCAGTGCTGAGGAACCACGAGAGGATCGACGTCTCTTGCCGGAAGGCAGGGAGTCTGGGGAAGATGATCGAGAGCGTTTCTGGCGCTGGCGCTGAACAGGTCGAGATGCTGGTGTCTGCGGACTCGCTACTCACGAAGCAGACCCAGTACTACTCGACCGACGGCCACGCACTAAGGAGGAGAGACCAGCCAATTGGTTTCCTATCGTATTGCGTTCAACCAACAGCCAGTCACGTTCGTCTTCGGCAGCGGTCCGACGTTTCTGCTCCGCTGCAAGGTCAGCCCGCAAAGAGGCGTTGTCTGTTCACAGCTGCTGGAGATCTGTCGTAGAAGACTGAAGGCCGGCAATCTGCTGTTCTAAACGGGCAACTGACTGCCGAGCAGCATCAGCGTGGGTTTCTACAAAAACGACACTGAGTCAGGGATGATCAAGATGATTGAGTGCGTGGCGAACAGACAAAGAACTTACGATAGGACTGCATCTCGTTCCGAGCCCGATCACGATCGCTGCGCGCCCCCGAAGCTGGGTATCACGATTCTGGAGATAGACTCTAGCACGATCTCGCTCGTCGCACGCTTGATCGAGCTGAGAGATGACCAAGTCGAGGTTAGCATCGGCGCTCATGCGCAGCTGGGCCAAGTTTTGTTGCACAGAAGCGGGCTGACGTTTTAGTTGATCAGCCGCCCCCTCAAGTGCATCCCGCGAAGCGGCCAAGGCGCTATTTGTGTTCTGGGAGTCGACCAACTGCTGCCGAGTCCGCATGTGATCATTGATCTCAGCGTCCAACTGACCCTGGAGTTGATCACGAGCTGCGGTCTCTTGATTCAAAGCCTGTTGCAGATCAGCACGGACGGCAATCGACGAGTTCAACTCTGCCCGCAGCCGTTGAAGGTCTTGATAGCTGGCCGTTGGTGTCTGTAGTGTGGTGAAGTGTAGAACGATCAAGGTGGTAGCTGCCATTGATTGATCAAGAGGGATCATTAAAGATGCTGTGAGATCAGACCAGATCTGAGTCGGCCTGAGACTGATTCTGATTAGGTACCAAGGTTTTGGTACCCATCACGTAATCAAAGGCAGATTCTGGAAGGACGTCGAAATTCGAGAGGTGATCAAAAATGCTGATCAATTTAATGCAGTCATTCGAGTACACCGACGTGATCAAGAATGCTGATCAAGTGGTGCAATCATTTCAACACAGTTCTCGTGATCAAGAGTGCTGATTACCAGTGATCAAGAAAGTGGCGCAATCATTTCGGAACACTTCGTGATCACCAGTGATCAAGATCATGGTGCAATCATTTCGACACACTTCGTGATCATCCTGATCAAGAAAGTGGTGCGATCATTTCGGTACACTTCGTGATCACCCTGATCAAGAATCACATGTACCAATTAAAGGGTACACCGGTTGAAGTTCAAGGTAGCCAGTCAGCTGCGAAGGGGATGGGCAGATGATGGGAGGAAAGGGATTGGTTAGGAAAGATTTAAGATGGTTAACAGAGAGAATTTCCTTGTAGCGCGCAAGTGGTGTTCCGCAGAATTCCAAGGCTGGGAAGTGTATTGGCCCCCCTTGACGAAGGACCCCAAGACGCTCAAGAAGAATAACCGCATCAACACCTGGGAAGCTTGGACAGGTCTACGCTTCTCTCTCCAACCCTCAAGCCCCACCGCATCAACATTGGAAACACATTGGCCCCCTTTGGAACAGCACAAGCCCGAAGGACAACCCAGAGTGATCAAGTGTATTCAAGCCTCGATCTACTCTACCCTACGGACGATCAAGTGAAGAAGTATCCACAAGATCGTCAACCGATTACCCCTGAGTACCGTCCACACTCCAGCTCAGCCAAGAACCAACCCTTGACCTCTTCCAGGTCACCCAGGAAGAGCGTTAACCCGCCAGGGCAACGGGTACACAAGGGGAGAAGATCTTCAGACCCCACGGTCGATCGGAGTACCCCCTCCGTTAGTTGGCAGTCCGGCCCCTCTGTGTGTGCGTGCTGCTCGCGTCGAGCTTCCGCGCGAGCCACTACACCACATCAAGAAAAGGGAAGCAAGACGGCGACGGAAATCCAGAGATGCAGTACTAATACCACCTACTCGCCCTCCACAACCCTCAGAAAATACCTGGCTTGAAGAAGTGGCGCGGTTCGAAGCAGAAGTACCGGCAGTGCTTGAAGAAACTGAGACTCTAGCGGAGGTGAGAATGGAGCGACGGCGAGCAGCTAAGGCCGTCAAGAAGTTCCGCGCCTTGAGGCGTATCAGACGACTACAACAGCAGCGCGAACACGATGCTCAAAATGCGACTGGAAGCCCAGACGAAGTCGATGTGCACCCTAAGCGAGTAAAGTCGAGACAGAATAAACACCGGCAAGAGTACCAGTATCAGCAACGCGGTTGCTACGGAGATGTTGAGTTGCGGTGCGAAGGAGCTGAACAACTACGACGTGTAGCCCAATTACGTGCTGTTGGCGAATGCGAACGCAGTTGCTTGCCTACAGCTTTACTGGCATTGACGAAAAGACACACGCAAGAAGTGAGGTTTGATAGCTGCGCTCAATTCAGTGTAGCCGGTGAAGAGCTACGTCGATTTGGGCGTTGTATTACTCGTAATGCCCCTGTTGACCTGGTTGAAGGATTCGGCGGTGGAACGAGCCATGTACTTGGGGTATGGAGGTTTATCGGCATGACGCTGCTTCAACAGCGGATAGTAGTGGACGCGTTGCTGGTAGAAGGACAAGGAGATGAGTTTCTTATCGACGAAGACTGGATGGGGAAGCATCAATCGAAAATGGACTTTCGTACCAGGGAGCTCAAGTTCGTGAATGAGCGAGAGCAGAAAGTGATCATCCAGTTCTCGTGTCATGGTGAGTTCGTTGTTGCAGGCAGGACAGTCGCGGAAGATGGTTGTACGGCTGGCGCAGACAGTTAAATTGAACACGAACACTCGAAGTGTAGTTTGCATGAAAATGAATGCTGAAGATGGCACCAGTGGAGTCTTCGTGCCGAAGCCTAGTTCTAAGCGACACCTGATGCTGGCTACTACTACGGATACTGTGAAGGACGGTATAATAAGAGTCGATATACTGAATGTGAAAGGCCGCCGAGAGAAGTTGCTGGCCCGTGGATACCGATGAGTGAGGGTATGCAGTTACTGTAAGTCAATGGAGAACTGGAACGTGACAGAGTGGAGAAGTGGATTTCCATGCTGAAGAAAGATGACGCGAAACCGCTGCCCGATGAAGACATTGGGGAAATGGAACCCGCAGATATTGACTTGGTAATCGCTTTGTTAAGGCAGTATGCGAACATCGTGGAGAAGAAGCCAGGCTGCCCTCCGTTAGCTAAAGTTGCCGTCGAGCACCTGTGATGCTGACCCGATAATGCTGAGAAGGCGCAGGCATGAAGTGGAGGAGAACGAGCTGATAGACAGGGAAGTGGATACGATGCTAGAACAGGGTGTAATCGAACATGGAGAAGTGCATGGGGTTGCTTTGTGCTGATCGTGAAGAAGAAGGACGGAAATGTGCGGTTTTGTATTGACTACTGCGCTCTCCATGCAGACACGATCAAGGATGTCTACCCACTGCCACTAGTTGATGAAACCCTAGAAGCTTTGCATGGATCACAACGATTTTAGAGTCTTGACTTACATTCTGGATACTGGCAACTTAGCGTTGCCGAACAAGACCGCGTGAAAACCGCGTTCACCACTAGAAGAGGGTTGTTCCAGTCCAAGCGCATGCCGTTTGGACTTTGAAACGCCCCGAGCACGTTTCAACGGTTGCTGGACTGCGTTTGGCGCGGACGGACGTGGGTTTGTTGCCTCGAGTACTTAGACGACGTGGTCGTATTCACGAAGGGCAACGTGGCCCAGAACGTGGTAGATCTAGCAGTGGTTTTGGAACGATTAGCCGAAGCTGGCCTCAGTTTGAAGGCCTCTAAGTGCTCGTTCGCTACGGCTAAGATGGAGTATCTTGGTCATTACCTGACACCGGAAGGGATACAACCGACAGGCCGACTCGTGAAAGCGATCGTGCACTTCCCGAAGCCCAAGGACGAAGCTGAAATCCGTAGATTCGTGGCGCTAGCTGGTTATTACAGAAGGTTTGTGCCACAATTCGGGTCGAAGATGGCCCCGACGACGAGTTTATTGAGGAAGAGCAGTTTATTGGACTGGTGGCCACAACAGGAGGAAGCATTTGCGTGGGGTAAGGCTTGGTTGAGCACGAAACCAGTCTTGATCTACCCTAATTACAAGTTACTCTTCAATTGACGACGGGCGCCTCGAAGACTGGGCTCGGCGCGGTTCTCTCGCGGGATCAAGGAAGCGGGGATCATATGCGTAGAAGGTGAACAGTCCTACAGTGGCCAAGTACGGAATTTCTGAGCTAGAGTGTTTTGCTGTTGTGCGGGCTGTACGATTGTTCCACCCGCATCTATGCGGACGGCATTTTACTACTGTGACGGGTCATATTGAGTTGAAGTTGCTTATGACAGCCAAGGGACCCACTGGACGTTTGCACCGATGGGCACTTACTCTACAAGAATATGATTGCGAAATACAGAATCGGCCGGGTCGTGAGAACTCTGTCGCTGCTGCACTATCAAGAGGACCGGTGGATATGCTGTTGGAAGCAGAGACGCGGTCAGTAATATTGCCATCGCAGGTTCGCCAACCAATGAAAGCAGAAGACGAATTGGATCGAGATGCAGATGCAATAGCCCGAGTAGCAGGAGCCCAACGAGTGTCTGCCGCAGAGCTGAGTGTAATGCAATTCACGGATGCGGACGTTAAAAATGAACAGCAGAAGTCGCTCATGGTGAAAGAATTCAAGAAGAAGGGATCGTACCGTGGTGACCAAATTCGAACAGATGAAGATGGACTAGTGTACATTGATGTTGGTAACGGAGAGAACAGAATAGTACTTCAAATGGTTTACTGGGCCCTCGCGTTTAACGAAGCACATGACAGTGTGTGGGCTGGACATTTACGCGGACCGCAGATATTAGAACGGTTGTCGAGACTTTATTGGTGGCCGAAAATGCGGAAAGCTGTGCAGAACTGGCTAGCAGCATGCCAAGATTAAGGATCACGAAAGGCGAGACCGAAGGCAGTTATCCCCCTACTACGCAGCGTAAAGACAGGAGCTGTTTGTGATTGGTGGGCTTTGGATGTAGCTGGACCTTTGCCGGAGACTGCCGCAGGAAATCGATTTGTTATTGCTACAGTAGAATATACGACCAGATACGCAGTGGCAATCGCCGTTCCTGATCATGTGGCAGAAGTGGTTGCTCGATTCTTGATGGACAGAGTGATATTGGTGTTTGAGCCTATGAGAGAGGTGATGATGGACGGAGCACGCGAATTCGGGAGCAGGATGATAACAGAGCTGTTATAGCTAATGCAGTCCAAGAAGTCGACGCCAGTGCCGTATATACCGAATTTGTTAGGGATGGTCGAGCGATTTCATCGAACCTGGAAGGATATGATCAGTCTCTATGTGGATGAGAAATAAGACGGCTGGGACGAGTTCTTACCGAGAGCCTTATACGCATACAACTCCGCCAACCACGCGACTCACGGCTATCAACCCAATGAGCTGATGGTGGGCCGTAAGCTGAGGACACCAGCGGGCTTGTTGCGAAGAAGCCGGCTAGAATACTCGCACAGTAACTTAGAGACGTACCATGAAGCGCTGATTGAATACCTGAAGAGGGCACAGAAGGTAGCATCGTTGGCGTTGCAGAAGGAGCAGGCTCGACAAGCGATGTACTACAATCACCGGAACGATAGAAGGAAGAGCGAGTTTCGAATTGGACAGCTAGTTTGGGTGTACCGACCAGCGCGAGGCCCTGGAATCACCAAGTTTGGCCACCGCTGGAGAGGCCCAGCAAAGATCCTTGAGGACGCTGGATATGACAACTATTTAGTCCGGATGCTTGAGTCTGATCATGAGCTGATTACGCATTGCTCGTTCCTGTTGAGTTACTACTACCCTACTACGAGATGGCGAAGGATATTACTTTAGATCTACGTGAAGAAGCCATAGCCGCCGCTGATATTGACTCCGAAGACGATGCACAGGTAGATTCTAGAATAGCTACAGCCGTTGTACAGGTACAAGAGCGTGGGATTATGAACGCTCCTATTGAAATAGCTGTCAGGTGTGGTGTGAGAGAAGGCGCCGTCGCAGCCGATTATTTTCCCGGCTCGAAACGAGGGGGCGAAGCTGAGGACCAAAAGACAGACACCGAGGAAGGACCTGACCTCAAGCAACCAGGGGACCGTGCGTCAGGACAACGCCAAGATGGATCAGATGACCGCCGATGTCACTATCGCAAGAGGCCACGACCAAGAGAAGCCGAAGACGCCAGTGGAAGAACGCGCTCAAGGAGCAAAAGAACGCCATATTTCGAAACAGCTGATAGTCGAAGAGGGGGCAAAGTCAGTCCAACGCGAGCTTAAGCTAGTGGGGGCGGCTTGGCTGAAGGAAGTGTCGGTGGAGCCGAAGCTGGAGCCGAGCGTCAAAGTGGTGACGCCGGAGTTGACGCCGCGCGCATCGAAACGCGCGTCCCAACTGATGTACGCCGACGGACAACTGAAGAACCCCAAGGTCTGGAGCAAGAACTACGAAGAGTTGCAGTCGAAGAAGATGAAGAGCCAAGAATTTATGCCTTTACCACACAGGGAAGATAGGGTCCTGATAGCCTCGCCCCCAGGAGCCCACGGCTGGAGAGAATGCAGCCGGACGAGACCGTTATTGAGCGGAGGAGACGCAGATACCGGTCGCGTACGGGCCGCTACGTCATGGGGTCCGAAGTTGAACGCGTGGCTAGTGGACCTGAGAGCGGACGGCAAGAGCGACTGTGGATCACCCAAGCAGACTACGAGCGTCTCTGGCATGACGGGCGTGTGCGCACAGAGCGGTGGCCCACAGACGATGATGCAGTATGCCATCCACGTAAAGACTCGTCCTCTCCTTCACCTCTTGTGTAGATGCACGGGTCAGCATCATCAGCCTTGAACCCCATGCTCTTGAGATGGTTGTCGATTGTCTCGTTCTAAGCATGAGACGCCTACTTGAGTCCGTACAGACTTCGAAGTAGCATCCTCACCTTGAGTCTCTACCAGTGCTAGTACCTTCTGGCAACTTCATGTAAATCTCTTCTTCGAGCTTGCCGTACAGGAACGCCGTACCGACACCGCACTGCTCGTTCTCGCTCGGCCTTGGTCGTTCTTGAGTCATCTTTTGACGCGCTGTCCCAATCGACGATGGAGCATCGATGATCTGCTGTTTCCTCGTGTTTGCCTCTTCAGGATCTGTTGTCTCGTCAATGTGCCGAACTCGTGAACGAGTGATCATAGGATGTGTCGATTCGTATGGCGCCATCACAGTATCGACGCTCACGTAACGTTGAAGTGGGATCACGTCAGCAACTTCAACATCGGTGGGGACGATTTGCGTGGAGTCGCTCAACGACATCTGCTCCATGTTTGGCGCTAATGCATCTGCGTCCTCGTCGGCATCAACATGAGTCATGATGCGGGCAGGGTTGGTCGTCTCGATGAACTTGACGGTGCTCACGATTTGCACCTTCCCAGTTGACAAATCCAGTACACGATACCCCTTGACTCCATCCTCGTATCCCAGGAACCGACATTGGAATGCCTTTGCATCCAGCTTGCGACGCTTCTCGTTGGGGATGTTAGCGTACCCCAGTGCACCGAACACCTCCACCTTCTTGAGTTGTGGCTTGGAATGACTCACAATCTCGTACATTGACCGAGTTGGGGATCCAGTTGATGATCCAGGCCGCAGTGTTAACCGCTTCAGCCCACCACTTTCTGTCAACACTCTCATGATAGAGTATGCAGCGAGCCATCTCCACGAGGCTCCGAGTCATCCGTTCAGCCAATCCATCCTGCTGAGGTATGTACGGCACCGCCTTCTCATGTTTGATGTCACGGTGGTTGAAGTAGTTCTAGAACTGGCGACCCGTGTACTCACCGCCGTTGTCCGAGCGCAGTCACTTGATCGTCTTGCCCGTCGCGTTCTCAATTCCGGCCTTGTACGTCTTGAACTTCGACAGCACTTCCGACTTCGTCTTCAGGAAGTAGACCGTAACGTAACGTGTCGTGAGTAGTAGTCGATGCAGGTCGCCACGAACCTACAGCCACCAGGTGTCTTGGTTTGCATCGGACCCATTACGTCCGAGTGCACCAGGTCAAGCACACCACCACTCTTGACGAGCTTCTCCGGATGTCTCGGTCATCTTGCCCATGCAGCAGCCAGTGCGCACGTCGTCCCCATGGACTTCTCCCGTGACGCGAGGCACTCCTTTTGCCATCGTCAGTAGTTTCTCGTAGCGCTTGTACGGGATGTGGCCGAGTACGGCGTGCACAACAGCCCATGGCACGTCTCGAGTGGTCGTTGCAGAATGACACACCTCGTCACCCACAGTCTTCAACTTGTAGATGTTTCCACAGCGCTTCGTCTCCATGACGGTAGCACCACCAAAGCGAAAGACACATTTGTCCTTGATGAGCTGTACGGTGACGCCCTTCTCGGCCAGCTTTGACACCGAGATGAGGCTCCCTTCAACTCCGGGGATGTACAGGACATCCGACAGCGTGACAGACGTCCCGTCCATCAGCTTCGTACCGACGGTACCCTTCGCAACTGCGTCGATCTTCGTGCCATCCGGGGTCATGATGCGGACTGGCGTCTTCAGTTCCTTCAAGGACACAAACTTGTCCCGGACACTAGTTATGTGCGAGCTTGCATCTGAGTCGACGAGCCATTCACTCTTGGTCATCGCACCCGTTGCCATGAACGAGAAGTCGGACGCTTTCTCTCGCGCCGCTTGCCCTCGTTCCTCGTCTGCCTTCTTCTTCCGGCACTCGAACTCTAGGTGCCCTTGCTTCTTGCAGTAGAAGCACTTGCCCTTGAAACGTTGCTTACCACCGAAGTCCTTCTTCTTCGTAGCGAACGCCTTCTCTTGAGCCGATGACGATTCATCCGAGGCTTGAACACCAGAGAGGGATTGGATCGCGCAGGCCAACGTCACGTTGGGTGTGTTCTCGAGGCCAGTACTGATCATCTTGTACTCGTCCGTCATACTGCCAAGGAGCAACACGAGCTGGCGAGTCTCGTCCAGAGTCTCACCGACCGTCTCCATCTGGAGGACGATCTTCTTGAACTGATCGACGTGGGAAGCGAATTTGGTACCGGGCTCCATCTTGAAGTTGTTCAACTTCTTGGTGACGAGAAGCTGGTTCTTGAGCGTCTTCTTGCTAAAGTGCTCCTCGAGCATTGTCCACGCCTCAGCGGCAGTCAGTGCTCCACGGACGTAAACTTGGTACGTGAGACTCACGTCTCCAGCGATAACACCAAGTGCCTTCAGATCGTTGGTCTTCCACTCCGCCGTGGAGCGATCACTCCCTTGGTCGAACTCGGGCTTGATGATCTGTGGGAGCAGACCCTTCTGAGTGAGCTTCATCCGCACGTAGAACTCCCAGTGGAAGTAGTTATCTTCCACAAGCTTGTCGATGTTGTCTGCGTAGCTTGGGCTCATAACAAATTGAGAATAGCGAACGAACTTTGGTAGTGTAGTGAGTATTGGAATTTAAATCCTAAAGTAAGATTGACTTAAATAGTCGGAGCTGGTAGCTCCTTCCTTCCTACACATGGATTGCTCCTCCTACCTTTACTACAGAGCATTTGAAAAAAGTATGTAAATCATACATATCGTGTCAATTTGTGACGGGAACGCTTGTCCCGTCATTGACGGGCCGTCAATCAACACATGTCCTGATCTCATGATCACCGTCTCAGCCAATCAGATAGCTCTATTCGACCCACTTCAACTTATGACCTTTCAAGGCACACGTTGTCACGCAGTAGGGGCCCAGACGAAGTGACGGCGTATTACAAACACAACCCAGCTGTCTCTGCTGCTGGGCGCAGGTTTATTCAGAATAATTTTATGATCAATTAAAAATTGATCAGTGTTAGAGGTACTGAGTAGCTCGTACTTAAGCGCGAGTTAGCATTACATATCGTAGGTGCCTCCAGGTACTTGGGTGCTATAGGTACCGAGTAGCGTGCTGTAGGTACTTCATGAAAATAGCTTACGGAAAGATATTCCGAGGAGATTCAAAAATTCTCCCATTCGTAGAGATCTGTTGTTGCCGTGTGAGCCAGTCGTGGGAATGTGGACTGACGCTCGCGTTTTGATGTTGCTCCAAGGTGGCAGATACTTATGCATGTTGAGTGAAAGTACGAAACACTTAGTGTAATTTCACAGAGCGCTCTCGAACAAGAACCTACGAGGCTATAAGCTATGTGGTTGTTTCTAGTGCTAAGTACTCTTCTCTGCTGCTTTTGTAGCCACGGTGCTACGTAAGTCGAGCTTTCACAACGCGGCGTTGGCTAACTCAGCAGGACAACGACGACTGCAACTACAAGGCCCAATTCTCCCATATCTTTGTCAATTACAGTAACCTTGATGATCCCAAGAAGGATTGCCGAACTTGAATGAACTGATTGCATCTGTTAGACGCTCCGCACTCTCATTTTCCATGAGGCTGTGATGCACGTATAGACCATAGAAGCAGCCAACAACCCGTTTGTTAGTATAGCCACATCCTCTGTACCTCCCGTACCTCCAACCACTTAATTGTAGTACACAATTGACAGAGTAACTAGAAACACTATCAAGTAACATTAAGTAGAGAAGCTTACATGTCCGTACACGTCGTAAACCATAAACGAAAAGAGCTTGTAGCGCGAATCGTCGGTGTTGTGCGTGGCATCAACAAGCAGCGCTTCCTAGAACCAGCGCCGCATTTGGCGTGTCTGGAGTATTATGGTTTGAGCGGTCTTGTTGTCATCGACGTACACCGTTGCGCGATTGCCCATTGCAACGACATTCGCAATGCCCTCGTAAAACCATTTCCAGCCGTTCTTCTGACGTACCCCCCCCCCTTCCCTCTTTGCTTCTCTCGCATCCTCACCACCATGTTGTGCACATCACGCAACGTCACATTCTTGCCTAACGAAATATACCAACACAAATGAGACGCTAACCAATAATACCCTCATTATACAGCCGAACTCACCTGTTTTCTTGCGCAGATACTGCATGATCAGCTTCGGCTTCGATCCCACCGCTTGAAGCTCGTCCTTTGGTGAGTGTCCGTTTGATACTCATCCATGCAGGCACGAAACGCTGACCAGTCGGTACGCCATTCAGTGTCGATCGGCGGGCACACCCATGTGCTGCCGGACGGGACTTGTACTTCCGTCTCACTGTCGCTCATGTGATGAATGTCTGCTAATCACAATACAATGAACGTCAACCACATGCATGCCACCTTCTCCAAATACGAAGCCGTACCTCGCTATCGATGCCAAATTCAAAATGAAAGGCTCAGGGCGAACGGGGACGGGTGAAAAGGGGGAGAGGGGGGGGGGGTCACATTTCAGAAATTGAGATTTCCACATTTTTCGTGAAGTATTTTATCAGCGTAAATTACGATATTCGTACTGTATTGTTCCGTTTAACTACGATGCTACTCGGTGCCTCTAACCAGTTCCTTAAAAACTTAGGGTTGCATACTCAAAAATCATTTAGAATATTGTTTTTAGATATATATACCGGTATATAGATGTATATATTGTTATTAAAGTATATTTTACAATAATGAATCGATAAAATACAATAGTGACTCTGCAATGACAGCAAGGCGCCATCACGTTTTTAAATGTGACGACGAAGTACAAGCACGCTCTCGAGTGTGGAAAGAGTATTGCAGACATTATGAGCAGGAACGGAACATTTGTATTTGGAGAAATGATGAACGCCTTGGATAAATTTGAAGACATTATCAAGGACAGTGTTGCACCATTTGTTGGTCGAGAAGGTGAATGGGTAGACCCGCTTTCACAGCTATCGTCGCTGACATTTTCGCCCACGTTAAATACCAATGTTGTTGAACCAAGGGATGCTGTGATGAAAAGCGATACTGAAGATGAAGAAAAAATCAAGAACACTTCCACAGCTAACTCGGACGATGAAGAACCTCCGACTCAACAGAGCACACCTCTAGCTACAATGCAATGCCCTAGAGCTAAAATGCAAGAGCCTACACTTACCCCGTGTGTGACTAGAGGTACTTCCAACCCTCCTGCTACACAAGAACCACTGTGTGTAACTAGAGACACTTCCTGTGTGACTTTAACGACCCCAGAGGTGGATGCAGCAAGTTTGTCTGATTTCAAACAAGATCCAAGCCAGTCCAAGCGGCAGCACATTAGCAGCAGTTCGTCAGAAACATCGCAGGCTGGGTTATTTGTGATAACAAAGAGCGCAAAAAGTCGGGGACGTCCCCAAGTCAGAAAGAAGCAAGGAAAAGCAGAAAATAAGCAGAGGATCGAGAATAAGCAGCATTAGACCTTCCAAGTTGGTACAAGGGACGCTGGCACCAGTTCCAAGCGTACGGAACATTGCTAAACTATTGGACAACAACTACACCTATGAAGACGCCAAGAAGGTGCTACCCAATCTCACTATTCGAGCTGTTCCGAAGGCCAAGAAGGCGAATGCTGGTATTTATCTTGAGGATGAGTGCATCTGTGACGTCAATTTGTGTTTCCAAAACAATTTGTTGATAAATGCCAAGCTGCGGTCGCAGCGTTTCGAAAAGGCTTGATTGAAACTGTCGATGACGACACTATTGGTGTAAGAGTTCCTCGCTTTGGGATATTCCAATATCAGGGCATTGTCGCGATGGGCCGATGGCACGCCTCCATGCAGTATTTATCTGCCACTGAAGATGCGATTACTTGGGCCGTCAACACTAGCGTCAAGCATTTATCTCTACCGGTAAAGATTGATGACGGAGTCAGCAGCGATCCGACAGAACGGGAAGTTGTTATCAGGCGGATTCTTCTGAGGGGTGGCCGCGAGACTTCGTTCGGTAGTGCGCCCTATAACGGACTATTAACGCTTCGAGAAAATATGTGGATGGATGATTCATGCATTGGGCATGGGATTGCTCTACTCCAACGAGAACACCCGGATGTTGGCGTCGTTAACCCGACCTTCAATCGTTTCCACGATAAAGACACCCGGCTCAGGGCTATTAATGCAGGCAAGCCTTTCAAGAAAACGAACCAGATCATTCAGTTGCCGCTACACATAGGCAACAATCACTGGTGTGGAGCAATTTTCGATTATCGCAGCGAACGTCGAGGAGTCCTGGTGTTCGACCCCTTGCAAGACCCCAAGTCAAAATATTACGCCAAATGCGAAGAACTACTTAAAGATGTGTTTTTAAATGGTGAAGACAGCTCCATACCCTTACCGATTCAGAGAGTCACGAATGTACGCCAGCCGGACTTCTCAAGCTGTGGAGCAGCTGTTTAACTATTCTTTGAGTGCTACCTCACCGGCATCGATATGCCGGAAAAGCTCAGCCATGCCTCAATGCGTTTTTTTCAGACTTCGGTACATGTTGAAGTGCCTGCAGTAGGCGAGTTAGAAAGTCAATAACCTGAAGATAATGTACCCCTGTAGTTCGCATTGTGAAGCCTCTGTCTGTTGATTCCAATGTGTGTGTGCTGCTGTGAACTGTTGAGCTGCGTTAAGCGAAAGATACTGGTCACGGTCTGCTCTACTGTAGCAGTGGCACATTCTCACAAAGTGCTTCGTACCTTCGGGTGACATTCATGCATTCCAGTTACATTACAGCAACACTTCGTGCTACCTGTCGCGCGACTGGCTGTCGTCGCAAGCACCGATATCTCTAAAAATGACTGTTAAAATTAAATTTCCGTAATATATTTTCGCGTAGTACCTTTAGTACGTATCTCGGGACCAATTAACACGAAGTAGCTTGAGTCACTCACACCGTGTAACCCTAACATTCGCTTAAGTACGAGCTACTCGGTACCTCTAACATTGATCATAGATAATTTACTCTTAGCTGTCAAATACAACGAAACTTTAAAGATAGCCAGTAGAGAGCATGCGTCTGCGCATTGTCTACAAGACTGGCAAAGGCCGAGTGTTGTGCTATTCCAGCACAAGACCGTTGCTCCAATTAAGGTATGTGCGCTGAAACCCCCGAGTTATATATTTATGCACGCCATTAATCACCCGCATTGTTGAGGAGGAAGAAACGACTCTGTGTGCTAAAAAAAGTTGAACTTATTATACATGACACCCCAATACTTCTTCGAAACCGTTGGAGGCCAGGATTATTAGTACTGTTTTGTACAGGATTCTAATCCTGTAAACATCCAGGATCGAAGATAAAAAACCAATGCATAAATTTCAAGTCGCCTAATTCCGATTTCACTCGCTAATTCCGAGTTGAGGGAGAAACGAAACCTCGTTCATTTGCAGTTATACAGGCAAAATGGCTCGAGTAGTCGGCGAAGACGCGGTGGACGCCCCGGAAGCAAGCCAGGAGGCCGTGCAAGCATCTACAGACACTGAGGTGCGTGGGGAGTTGCTTAGTCGAGCTTCAGGTGAGCAAGAAGAGGAGAAGGAACAGTCTGGAAGCATCGAGAGCAGGGTTGACGTGGGAAGTGACGCATTTCGCGCATTGGGTGGTCACGACGATGAAGACACCGGTGAAGACGACGATGAGATGACTGCTGGAGCGTGTGATACACCAAGTGGCGATGGGGATAAAACACCTGGTTGTGAATTGGCGTCTGTGGAGTCATGTGATGATATGGAGAGCGGTTCTCGCGACATTTCGGTGGCTGTTGAGCCGCCTTTGATTTGGCATCAGTCCTGGGAGGCCTGGCAGCAGTATATAACTCAGTATTGCTATAGAACCCACCAGGTTCTCCCAGTTAAAGAGACCATGTCTCGTGCTGAAAGGCTGAAACGTTTGAAGAAGACCAAGAAAGCAGATGACGACTCTATATTGCTTCCTGAAAGCTGTGATCCCTACCAGAGAGTGTACATCTGTACACACGGCTGGAAGAAGCGCAAATCTCGAAGTGGAGGGTCCCGCCCCCGTCAGCACATTCGCTTGACGGACTGTCCATTCCGATTTGTTGTTCAGTGGAATGTGGGGCGGGGCCAGTTACAAGTGAAGAATGGAACATATACGCACAATCATTAAGTATCAACAACTGCGTATGCGACCTATCCTACTTCACGCGGAGTTGTGGACCCTGTGGTTGGTGCTCGCGTGGAAGGCATGCTGTCTGCGGGAGCCAAGCGGTCTCGCATTTACGACTACTTACTGGAGCATGACCAAAACGTCATACAGGTTGACGTGGATAACCTCGTTCGCGAGCACGCGGCTTTCACTACTCCGCATGACGACAACGAGGCGACGGCTCAGGCGATTGCTTCATTTGCTGCAGCAGACCCCGAGAATGTATCCACTGTGTCTGAAACGGATGCGGGTGAAACGGGCGTTATATCGTTGGCTACAGCTCGCATACGGCGTATCTACGGACGCTTCAGCGAGGTTCTCCTAGTAGACTGCAGTCACAAGACCAACCGGTGAGTGTGTTTGTTCTTCCCAGGATTATATCCAGGATTGCGTTTGTATACCAGGATTATCCCAGGATTTCAATTTTGGTTTCATCCAGGATTTTCCCAGGATTTATTGGGATAAAGTCCAGGATTTTTCCATGATTATTTGATATACATTTTATCCAGAATTTTTCCAGTGCTATGTCCAGTATTTGTCCATGATTCTAATTTGTATTTGTTTGTGCATCGACAGATACAATTATCAGCTTCTGACATTCATGGGCATGAATGAGTTTGGCGAAGGAGCAGTAGTACAGCAGTCACTTATTGAAGCTAACGGGGACTGGCATATGGAGCGTGCCGTTGCGCACTTCAAACGATCTCACCCTACGCGGATCCACCTTCTTCGTGTAATCGTGGTGGATAAAGACTTGAACTGCAGCAGGGCTGCCGTAGCTTATCGTCAGAGGAAGACGGTTAACTCAACGAGTTAAGGATTAACACACACCTTATTAAGGGTTAATAGGCCTTAAGATCCGAAGGCACCTACTAACTACGACCTTAATAAAAGGACTTTTCACTTTGTGTTCTAAATCCAAACTGTTTATTTATCTTTTATTGCGGCTAGCCGCCTAGGGGGTAAATGTATGTGTTAAACTATCTAACATAGTAAAACCAAGTAAAATCCTACTTCAAATGCATAACGTGTGGCTCTCAGCCACACACACTCCCTCGAGTGTCCGTACATCAAATATGTACCTTACACAAAGTGTATCCATGGGTGGAACACACCAGGTGTAACCCGTGTAACCCCGTTACACCACCCCCCACCAAGATGTGGACACCCGTGTCCACGACACTTTCTCAGTGAGGTCTTTTCTTCTCAAGACGTTAGTCTTCTCAAGACGTTAGAGGTCACTTTACCTCACCACAAGTTCAAAGAACTTCGGCTCCCAGAGCCCATTATCGAAACTGCATTCTAAATGCTCAACCTCACGCGCGGGCCGTCGGCCATTACATCGCCTCCGAGGTCACCCGACCAAACTCCGACGTCACATGGTGACAGCGCCTCAGCGCACAGCAGCCCACGTTCCCCACAGGCCCTAGGCCATCGCAACGATGGGGAGGCTGCTCCGCAGCGGCTCAGTGTACAACAGTACCACCGTGAGCACCGACGACGCCATGGCTCCGGCTCCGCGAGCCAACATTCGGGTGGGAGCGACGCTCCACGCTCTCCTGAGCCTTCTACACCACGTACGCGTCAAAACGCCTGGCTCGACGAGCTTGAGCAGGGCGAGATCGTCCCTGACGATGACGAGGGGACTCCTACGCGCCAGGAGGCTGCCTCTCCGAGGCCTTCAAGCCCAGCGTCGCGCTCTCGCGAGCTGCAGACGCCTAATCCGTTCCCGAACCGTGATGGTTCGGCGAACGCCCTGCGCAATGCGCCTCCTCTCTCCTCGAGGTACGAGGACGAGCTCCCTGAGCCAGGTGTGGTCTCCAACGACCTGGACGGGGCTCAAAGCCGGCAGCTTGAGGCTGCATCGCGCGCACGGTCTAACAGACCTGTACCTCGCCCCATTGTGGGCCCGTCGCGTCGCGACTACGGTTATGACCGTCTCTCTCCTGCGGAGGTCGTTCGACGCGCTTCCTCGCAGCTCTTGGACACGTACACGTGTGGGCGCGCGCCCGAGACGCCTGATGAAGTCGCCCAGCGACACTCGCTCCGCGAGCGCTTCTTGACTCCACAAGTCACAACTCCATCGGAGTACCGGGAGCGCCTGCGTCAGCAGCTCAACGGTGAGGCCGTGCCGGCCATGCGGACAGTGCCGGTGGTCCTCGCAGAGGGTGAAACAGTGGCCGCTTCTGAAGCGCAGTTTCAGAACTGGGTGGAGCTATCTCGACGGCTCCACTCCTATGATGCTCTCCGAGCTAGTTTCTCGGAAACGGATATCCGCTTAGAGCGGCGCTTACGCCTTGATTTCGCGAAGCGACAAGCAAAACGGCGTGCACCGGGACAACGTCCCTCACGCTACGAGGCACCCCGGCCTCCTGCTCCCGCTGTGAGCAGCCCTACCCATAGCCATGGGTCGGCTGATACAGCCACTGGTCAAGGCCTGAGCTCAGCTCTTGACCTGTCGTCACCCCACTCTAGTAGTGGGAAGCGCGGCGCGCCCGGCGACTCCGTCGCGCGCCCTGCGGGCGCTCCGTCACCGGGTGACGCCGATCGTAAGCGTCCACGACGTCAGGGCAATCTTGCCGCAGTGGCACCTCGAACTCCCATGAGTTCTGGGAATGAGGGTAACCTCGCCACTTTACCAGATACTGGTTATGACCCTGGCGCCTGCGCCGCGCCATCGGGCGCTCCACATGATAGTGGAGATTCCCATGCTCATCGAGCAGAGCAGGGGGAGGCCGGGCGTCCGCTGGACTCTCGCGCTGCGAGCTTCGGGGACTTCCTCTCCCTACAGAGCCGCGTCCGCTCGGTGAGCGACTACGTCGCCGACGTGGACCGCTCCTCGCATCGCCTAGCGAATGGCCTCGAGGAGGTCGAGCGTCGCCTCGACTGGCTGGAGTCGCCTCAGGCGATGCAGCAGCGGGTCGTAGACCTTGAGCGTCAGATTGCTCAGCTGCAGGGTCAACTCGACCTCTTGGTTC
Source organism: Phytophthora capsici (assembly GCA_030324255.1). NCBI lineage: Eukaryota > Oomycota > Peronosporomycetes > Peronosporales > Peronosporaceae > Phytophthora > Phytophthora capsici. The sequence continues at coordinate 1,190,577 of CM059355.1, read as the reverse complement.
GGATGCAGCCTTACGGCTCTCATCCCGTGGCAATGCCACCGCCGATGGCTCTACCGCCTGCTGCCTTGCAGCTTCCTGTGCCTCCGCACCCTGCTGCTCTGCAGCGTCCTGCTGCCCCGCAGTATCTCGCGCACTCGGACTCTGGTGCTGGGCCTCAGCACCCTGTTGGCTCTCAGCCTCCTGTTGGCTCGCAGCCTCCTGCTGCCTCGCAGCCTCTCGCTGCTTCGCAGCCCTCGTCCGACCCGGTGCTAGCGCCTCAGAGCTCACCCGAGCAGGGTCCCGGTATGGCTTAAGCAAGCCCACGTAGAATACCGGGTGCGTACGCATCTTCTTCGGAAGATTGAGCGTGTACGCCAGGCCCTTCTTGGTCACGACCTTGAACGGTCCAATGAACCTAGGTCTCAACTTGGTCTTAAAGACCGCAGACACTGCATGTGTAGGTAGGTTTTTAGCGTTTAATAAAACAAGATCCCCGATCTCAAACCTTTCCATGTTCTTCCTGCCTTTGGCATCTGCATACTCCTTTTGGAGATCCTGGCTTTCAGCCATCGCGTCGCGCACCTGGCGCATGACGCTCAGTCTCAAGGAGACAAAGTCATCGACTTGCTTGCGAACCGCAACTGGGCTGACATCAGCAAGCCGATCGGCTAACCCTCCCCCATCAAGCCCAGAGCCACACCGTGGCGGCGTTAGAGGGACGCGAGGGTCGACCAAACCGTTCACATAGAACGGGGTGAAGCCTGTCGAGGCATGCACCGCATTGTTCATAGCGAACTCAACAAGGGGGAGCATCTCGCTCCAGCGTCGTGGCGCTTCAGCGCAGACGCTTCGGAGGATATCCTCCACAACGCGATTCACGCGTTCAGTTTGACCATCGGTCTGCGGATGATCCGCCGTGGACATGTCCAACTTGGTGCCGAGCACCCTGAACAAGGACGTCCAGAACTTCGCTGTAAAGCGAGGGTCTCTATCAGAGACAATTGCCTCAGGCAAGCCATGTTGGCGAAAGACTCTGTCTAAGAACAGCTTAGCTGTATCCTCACCGTCCACGGTGTCCGGCACAGCCGAAAGATGAGCCATCTTGCTCAGTCGGTCAACAAAGACCACGACACCCGTGTTGCCCGCCTTATCCTTAGGAAGGCCAAACACAAAGTCCATACTAATGGACTGCCAACATCCCGAAGGGACTGGCAAACTCGCCAACGGCGCAGCCGCATGCGGCGCGGACTTGGTCCGTTGACATGTCTCGCATGTACGCACATAGGTGCTTGCCCACTTGTACATCTTGGGCCACCAATACATCTTGCTCACCGAGCCATAGGTCTTCTCACGACCAAGATGTCCACCGACAGGCGTATCATGCACCTCATACAGGATGCGATACTTAAGATCCTCATCATGAAGGACGACCACTCGAGGAGTGTCCTCAGGGTCAGTGCTGTAGTACAGCAGGCCATGGTCAAGCGTATAACGCTGCAGCCTCGCGCGTAAGCGCGGTGACAATTCCTTGTCAGAGTCTTTAAACTCTTCGCTCCCAAGAGCACGTAGCAGAGCTACACACGTGTCGTCTTGGGCGTATGCCCTCCGTATAAGGTCGGGGACCGACGACGTCACAGTAGTGACATGAGTCAACTCGTAGTCTGGCCTGCGCGATAGCGCATCGGCCACTACGTTTAGCCGGCCCGGCTTATACTTCACCTCGAAGTTATACTCGGCAAAGAATGAAAGCCATCTTGCCATTCTCTGTGAGAGGTGAGGCGACTGAGTCGCAGTGCGTAAAGACGCATGATCTGTATAGATCACAAAGGGCTTAGAGCCGAGTAAATGTACTCTAAATTTGACTAGAGCATACTTCATTGCAAGTAGCTCTTTGTCATGAACTGGATAGTTCTTCTCAGCAGCTTTAAGCTGCCGAGATTCAAACGCGATACCGCGTTCACGCCCTTCGGCGTCTGCTTGTAATAAAGCACAACCGATTGCAAAATCGGAGGCGTCGCAGACGACGCTAAACGGACGATCCGGGTCCGGAAGCGCCAAGATGGGCGCGTGAAGGAGACTCTCCTTAACAGCCTTGAAGGCTTCGTCGTGAACGACATCCCAGCACCAAGGTGCATCCTTCTTAAGGAGGTTGGACAATGGCCGAGCCATATCAGCGTAGTTCTCGCTGTACTTGTGCAAGTAATTGGCTAAGCCAAGCCACTTACGCAAGTCTTTCGGGTTCGATGGAACCGGCCAGTCCACAATGGCCTTAACCTTGGCAGGATCTGCCCTAAGGCCTCGCTTCCCAATGAAGCATCCGAGGAAAGGAATTTCCTCCGCGCCAAAGACGCATTTATCCAAGTTGGCATACAACTTATTCGTGCGCATGCACTCGAGCACCGCTCGCAAATGGTCAAGGTGGTTTTCCACATCAGACCTCCCGTGCTCCGCACGACTATGGACGAAGATGTCGTCGAAGTACGTCTGAGCGTACGCCCGATGGGGCCTAAACAACTGCGTCACTAGACGATTGAACGTCGCAGGCGCGTTCGACAGCCCTTGGGGCATCACCAACCACTCCCAGAGCATACCGCTCGGAGTACTCACAGCCGTGAGGGGTATATCGCTAGCTCTCATGAGCAACTGATAATACCCGTCGACCAAGTCGAGTGCACTGTACAACGTACATCCCACCATGTTGTTCTGCAGAACATCCTTTCGAGGAATCGGCGTCTGCGCCGGAATGGTGGCTGCATTCAGCTTATTAAAAGCATGGACTATGCGCCACTTGCCATTAGGCTTTCTGACACAGAACGTGGGTGTCGAGTGCGGAGACTTGCTCTCACGCACCAAGCCGGCTGCGTGCTTAGCACGGAAGAACGCGTCGATGACGTCACATTGCTCCCTTGGTAAGGGCCACTGCCGTGTTACGCAGTATTTGGTTCCAGGAACCAAGTCAATCTCATGACGTACGCCTCGATCCGGAGGCAACCCTGACGGCGGGTCCTTCGACACCACATCGTGGTACTCCTTGATCAAAGGATAAAACGGATCCGAGGGATCCTTGAGGATCGAAGATCCACTCCTAGCGCTCAGCGCTCGCTTCGTGTCCTCAAGGACAGCTTCGTCCACGACGGACGAGGAGTTCAACTCCTCCTCGGGTCGTATCATGACCACCTCGGCAAGCTCGCCGGCCTTTAAGGCCTCGCCAAACTCGGCGACGGACATCTCGTCCAGCTCTAACAGAGCATCAACCGACGGGAGTCGCTCGAGACTTATGTCTCCGTCGACATCCCCTGTCACTCCATTCACGAGTGTGTATAACTGCTCACTGCAGTCGCGTGGAGCCTCACCGCTCAACACGCTGGACACCTCGTCCGACGTCATAGACGTCACAGACGCTCTGCGTCTCTTCCTCCTCTCCCTCCTCGCCCGAGCACGGCCGGATGAGGGCTGCAGGGCGACATCACCGTCGCTCTGCCTAGGTGCCAACGCACTATGGCTCCTCGGAGAGTGAACAGTGTCATTCGATACACTCAGCGGCGGGTCAGCGACCCTACGAGCACCGCTCAACGGAGTACGTGCCGTTCCACAATTGTCCTTAGGACACAGCGGCGGGTCAGCGACCCTACAAGTACCGCTCAACGGAGTACGTGCCGTTCCACGTTTGTCCATAGGACACAGCGGCGGGTCAGCGACCCTACAAACACCGCTCGGCGGATAACGCGCCACCCCGCGCACGCCCTGTGAGTCACACTCACGGCAAACAGCAACTTCGTTGCTCACTAACTCTGACATTCCAATGTCCAGCACCATGACCGATTCGGTCTCGTGCTCGCGCCAATAGCGCTTCTGTCTCCGAGCAGAGGTGGGTTCATGACTCGCCAATGCTCCGCTAGGAGACGGGCGCGTAGCGCCCAACGTCTTCGACTTCCAGTCGATCCATGGCTCGTGGCTCTCGAGCCACGCCATACCAAGGATGAGGTCATACCTCTCATCCAGGTCTAAGACCAAGCAGCGTTCCACGCTATCGAAGTCTAAGAACTTCACGTTAAGGTCAATAGAGACCTTCGACACTGTCACTAGTGTCCCCGTCGCAAGACGGACAGAGATCTTATCTCTTCGAGGCTCCTTCAGAGCCTCCGCATACGGTTTAAAACCGTCAACAGTGGAGCGCCGGACATAGTTGCCGGACGCCCCCGAGTCGATCAAGACTCTCCACGGCTTGTCGAAGCCTTTCACGTTCGCTTGAACGACTAGCAAGCCGGGCTTGCACTCACCACGTGAGCAAGAGAGCTTAGCTCTCTGCGGGGCTGAGTCCCGTTCTCTCCTGCCTCCCAGAGGCCCAACAGAACTCAGTTCTTCCCCAGTAGGGCGCCCCGCGCCTACTGGGTTCCGTCGTTTCCCCGCGACGACCCTGGTTGAGGGTTCGAAGCGGCGCTTCGGCTCGATGGAGCCTGGGCCTTGTTGCGCAACGGGCAACTAGGCCTCAAATGGCGGGTGCTTCCGCACGTATAGCATCGACGGATGCTGGAGCGCTGCTCAGCAGCATAGAGGTCAGCCTCGTCTTCAGCGTGGCTGAGGTCCATCGGTTCAGGACCGCTCGAAGAGCGCGCGCTACCAGCGCTCGGACCCAGTCTCGCAGACTGGAAGTTATAGTCGGCATTCAATGCCACGTTCACGGCCTCCTCAAATGAGGACGGGTGAACACGGAAAACTTCCGTTCGGGCAGCGCCCGTGCGCAGGCCCTCCATAAACACGGTCACTGCGACCGCCTCGGGGAGAGGGCTCGACGCCATACCGGCGATCAGAGTTCTCAACTCTTGGACATAGTCCATCAACTCCTTTTTACCCTGGCGGGTAGCGAGGAACTTCGACCGTATACGGTACGCCTGGTTAGGCGGCGCGAATACGCGCACTAGTTGCTGTTTCAGCTGATCCCAAGTCGGGAAAGCAGCGTCCACAGACGTGCCGCACGTTAGTGCCCACTCTTGAGCTCGTCCACCGAGCTTCGAGATCGCCAGCGCTACGCGCTGTTGCTCAGTCTGGAGCAGGGCCGATCCCATGGCCATCTCGACCTGTCGGGTCCAGAGAAGGAGGTTCTCCCCTTCCTTCCCCTCGAAGGTCTTCACGCTCAACATGAGCGGTTTCGGTCTATTAGACCACTCGTGCGTCGACGACGCGGCCGCGGACGATGCGGCGGACGCCGTTGCGCTCACGCGCTCTTGTACATGCTCTAAGAGCGCCTTCTCGTAGCTTGCAAAAGCCTCCAGTCTGGCGGACACCGCCTCTGGCCCTTGCGAAGCAAGATGAGCAATGCCCTCGGGGCCCAACAGAGACATAAGCTTTTAAGCGTCTCTTGTTGGCCTGGCGGCAAGCTCGCGAACACAGCGTGTTCCATCCTCTCAGAGGGATCAGTCAAAAGACTCAGTCGCAGGATTGACTACAAGTGCTACCAAGTGCAGCTGGGCTGCCGTAGCTTATCGTCAGAGGAAGACGGTTAACTCAACGAGTTAAGGATTAACACACACCTTATTAAGGGTTAATAGGCCTTAAGATCCGAAGGCACCTACTAACTACGACCTTAATAAAAGGACTTTTCACTTTGTGTTCTAAATCCAAACTGTTTATTTATCTTTTATTGCGGCTAGCCGCCTAGGGGGTAAATGTATGTGTTAAACTATCTAACATAGTAAAACCAAGTAAAATCCTACTTCAAATGCATAACGTGTGGCTCTCAGCCACACACACTCCCTCGAGTGTCCGTACATCAAATATGTACCTTACACAAAGTGTATCCATGTGTGGAACACACCAGGTGTAACCCGTGTAACCCCGTTACATGAACAAAATTCGCGTTCTGGAAACAAACTTCCCGGAAGCCAGGATTTTGATTTGTCACTTCCACGTTATTAAATACCTGAAAGAGATGCGTTCAAAGCCGGAATTTGGCAAGATATCTCCTGAAGATACGAGTCAAATCGACTCTGCGGTTCACAAGATGGTTTACGCTGGAAATGAAGACATATACGCAGCGGCCCATTGTTCGCTTGAAGGCATTTGTGATCGTGTTGGATTAAATGGTTTTTTCGCTTACTTCCAGAAAAACTGGGACTCCTCCAAAGATCGCTGGGTGTATTATCTTCGCGCTCATTTACCTCACTTCAAGAACCATACGAACAACCGGTTGGAGAGATTTTCGGGAAGCTAAAAGATGGTGTGGATGGTTCCATGACAATGGCGCAGTGCGTTAAAGCTCTGCTGGCGTATGATCGGCGCAAACAGAACGAGTATCAGTACCGAATCGCGCGTATAGGCCAGTTTGTTAATTCAAATTACGATGAAGAGATGAGGACGGTGCTACGGTTTACGACTCACTACGTGGCTGGACATATTGAAGGACAATACGCCAAAGGACTGGAGAAAGCGTCAAAGTACAAATTCGACCCGTGCGTCGATGAGCCAGACACTGTATTCGTCCGTGGGCTATTCTCTGAGCACAAATTGCAAGTCGACAATTGGCGTTGTAACTGCGAGTTTTCGGTGTCTATGAGTCTTCCGTGCCGACACGCTGTAGCGTACCGCAAGATCAAGGGAGTTGCCGGGCCTCTCATACCCTGGAACCGCATCGACGAAAGGTAAGAGCTGTTTTTTTTTTCAGAACCAGGATTTTTCCAGGATTTATTTACATGTTTTGGCCAGGATTAATCCTGTACATGTTCCATGATTTAGATGGACGACATCTTCTCAACAACTGAAGAAGGTTAAGCAGTTCGCGTACGAGAAATTTGTGGCTGGTGCGGTTGGATCACCTCAAAAGAAGTTGCGGACGCAGTCTGAGCGATACCGCGAGGCCGTGAGAGCTACCCATCTCATTGCGAACGAGATGGCAGACATCGATGATGAAGAGGAATTCGACGAGATGTTGAAGTTCGTTCTGGCTCAGTGGCGTAACATCAGGCAGAAAAAATGGCTACAATGCCACGAGAAGTGTCAGGAGATACGCCGGGTGGCACTACAGAAGGTTACTCACGAGAACGTGACGATAACGAAGCTGTCGTCAAGCAAGAATTCAACATTAGTACAAGTGACGAAGAGAACAGCAGCTCAGACGAAGAGGGAGACTCGGCAGACTCGAACAAATCGGCCACATCGGTGCGAATTCGCCATAACCCAAAGGCCAAAAAGGTTGGGCGACCCGCCAAACCCAAGAAGAAGACCTCGGCTGGCGAGAAGAAAGACCGGAAGTGGTATGAGTCAAACGAAGCGGCTCGTCGACAGGCTGGCGAAGTCACGTTGCTTGCTTTAGTGGACTCACTGGACAGCGAAAAACCTGGACTTGGCGAAACTCAGCGACGTCTATCTGGAATTATTGTGAAACATGGAGAAAGCGAGAAAAAGAAGCCCAAGGTCAAACTGATGAAAAACCCTGTGTTGACTATGGATCCTTTCTACCTACTCCCACCCAAGCTTCTCGACGCATGCATCAAGGTGCTGCCTATCTCCAACACAGAAGACAGCGCAATCGCTATTGAGGCTTCTCAGGGTAGCCAGCGCTCAAACGCAAGCAACGATACAGCATCCGTAGAGACTGTGATTATCAAGGACGTTGGTAACTTCTCGCGGAAACAGATTGAGAGTGCAGAACTTGAAAGAGTTAGTAACGACGGGCCTAGGCGTGGTCACGTGGCTCTTGGACGTCGCGCTACCTACCCTCCCAGCCGAGTATCATGCGCTGGCACAAGAAGTGGCGGATGCAGTAATGGCGGCTTATCCGTATAAGCGTATTCAAGGTCTCCCGGATGTTCCAGAGTTCTCATACTCAATGCTGTATAGAGCTTCGCCTCCCTCTTGGTTAACTGACGCTACGATCAGGGGGCTGTGCATCCGTTTAGCCATGGATTACCCTACGTGCCGTTTCGCAGGTTTCCAGACAGCAGTTACGAAGAGCAAGAGAATGCGGAAGTCCGAAGAGCGCTGCATTGACTCGGTGGTCCGCGATCGTGTGTTACAGCAAGTGAAGGAAGATGGCGTCGAGACAGTGATGATTCCTTTGAATTTCTCGAATTTTCACTGGTGTTGTGTGGTCGTAAAAGTGAAGTCCAAGCGCATTTTCTACTACGATCCTCTTAACCACGTGCTCGCATCTGCTGTGAGATAGAAGCACATTTGTAAGGACATACCGAAGGTTGGAACCCAGCAGTTTGTGAGAGAACTACTGTGTTTCCTTAATGAAGTAAACCGCTGTAGTATTTCGGTGCATTGAAAATACTTCTCTGGTGTTTTCAGCCTCAACAAATAGTACTTCAAACACTTTGTTACAAGGAACACCCAGAGTTTGAAACAAAATTAGCCAATGGCTTTTAGAGCGAGCACAGGACTCGCACTTGCAGCCCAGCAGGCAGAGCCAACGGCATTTTCCGAACGATACTATAGCCTATAGAGTTCTTGTCCAGCCTTTGGGGGCATGTGGGACCTGATGGCAGTTTTTCCGCGTAGGCGTCCCCCGGAGGAGTCTCATCTCGTCGTGGTCGCCTCCCTCACTTTGTCCCCCCTTCGAACACAAAATTCATCCAGATTTTTGGTTAAACCAGTGAAAAGTCCAGCGAACACAGAGCCCAACACCACGTGAGACTCCGCCATGGTTCGAGTGACGGCCTGCCGCTTCCTGCGCATCAGCTGCAGCGAAGACGACCACCCGCTCTTCCGACGCTACTACGCCAGGTAGGACGCGTCCACATCGAACCATTTTGTAGAGAAGTGGACGCACAATCTGACTGAAAACGTGGAATATTCAGGAGCAACCGCGAACGAGGCGTCAAGGTACGGACTGTCCTAATGCTTTCGTCTCACCAGCCAAGAAATAACAGTTTTTCTCTCTTATCTTTCCAGCTCCTACGCTGCTTCCCACATTGCTGTCCCGAACACGTTCAGCGCTGCTACTGCGGCTCCTCCATCCACGTGCTCGTGACCTTCGCGGAGGAGCTTCCGGCTGCAGATCGAAGTAAATTGGTCGTGTGCGCTCGCTTCGAGCCGTCGAGAGTGGTGCCACTCTGGCCGGCCAACTTGGTGGACGTCCAGCGGTACCAAGAGGACGACAAGGACGACAACAACGAGCGCAAGCTGCGTCCAGGTGAAGTGGTATCGATACCGAGCAATCTCCTGCCTTCAGGCGACAGGAAGGCCAAGCAGATGGCGTGGATTCGAGGAGACCGTGAGGGAGAGTCCAAGCAGACGACAAAGGTTTGATTGTTTGATGTTCAGCGGGTTTTGACGTAACAGTAATGTTAACTTGTGGTCGATGTACTGACTCGACGTGTTCGTAAAGAACGCGGTGTTGTACGTGCTCAACAATCACCGGTTCCCCAAGTGGGCGTACAGCTACGACAGCAGCGTCACCAGAACACAACGCGAGATGACGCACCACCTGGTGGTCTATGTCATGCAACTCACAGGCTCCAGATCTCCGCCTGGTCACGTTGATGCAGCAGTTCTCGCACGCTGCGAATCGCCTGGGTTTTCGCTCATTTCGTACCGTCGCTCAGGGATCAATGCCCATGACGCTGGATGCGATCTCCCAGCTTTTGAAGCGGCCAATGAAAGTAATTTTACAGCTCTGCCTGATGATTTGACTCAAGAAATGTTAGCGACGGCAAATGGCACTGAAATTGATTCTCCCGAAAGGCAAAAACAGTTTCCGTTCGAGAACAAACGCTCTAATGCACAGCGAGCGCTTCCGATAAATTTTCTCCAGCCGAAACAACAGCCTGAAGAGGCGAAAGACGCAATATCACGTGGATTACACCTGGACTCTTATGGGTGGACAGACAGATCCGACTCAGTTGAAGATAACTCATCATGGCAGCGAGGTCCGACCGCACGCGCCTGTGGATTCCGAGAGAAGGGCCAGCACGTACTCATTCTGTGGCGTATCCTTCGCAGTGTCTCGTTACGCGACCTTGGATTCGGACCCGACGTTGTCGATGAACACGTGCGTCCGCACTGGTTGCGTGCAGCGTCTGTGCTTCGAGCTGTGGATTCGGCCGAAAATGGACGTATCGAACACGTGATGTCTTCCTTCCTAAGGGGATTGTTCAGCAGCGTGTCCGTGGCGCAACAGGATCACATGTCAGCAGCTCCAGTACTTCCAGATCGACAGAGATATGTGCTTCGAGTGACAGCTCATCTCTTTCTGCGACTATTTTCGCTCCGTTCCGTTCAACAACTTGTGCGTTCTGCGTGCAGCGCAGCGGATGAAACGCACATCCAGGAGGGATTCGTGCTGCTGGTTTCGCACGTCTACGATACGTTCAGTGATGTTCTACGGAAGATTTCAAGAGAAACGCGACCAGCGGCTTTTGGCAATCAAGAGCCTTCGGTGGGTCAACTAGTGGATGAGGTGCTCTCGATTGCGTACACTTGGCCTCATTTTGCAGAGGCGAAGGGGGAATTATCAGCCTTGTTGCTGGACCACCAGTTTTTGTCTGATGCATTGAATGGCTACATTTCAATGTTATCAGCTGTGAGGCGTGGGGTGCAAATGGCGCTTCGTCACGGGAGACAGCAGCTTTTCAAACTTAAACATGGGGAAAACACCAGGTTATGGAACCAGCGGTGGCTGCTGGAGCCTGGGTCATTGCAAATGGTGGGCGTTTCTCAGGGCAAAAATACAAACGTGGGGGACCTGAATCTGTTGGACGTGGCGCAGTTTCTCTATGAGTTTGGCTGTGCAGACATAAACACTCAAGGACGCACGCTGTGTATGTCGATACGCTCCGCACTATCAATTTTAGGTGGTTCACTTGCTGCTCCTATGACGCTGGTGCTTGACGGAGAATTGCATGCATTAAACGTGTTGCCTAGTGGCTTTTCATCGACTTTTGGAGGGTGGATTGCCAGCGAATACTCGGGTGTGCTTTCAGACGACGGGCGTTCGATTTCAATGCACTTGCTTAGCTTCTCTGAAGCTCAAATAAATGCTGGAGACGGCATCCGAGGAGTAAGACGCAGTAGCCACGCCCGTCTTCGCAGAATTAGTTTCTCAATGAAGCTCGAAGAAGAATTTAACGGCGACGAAGACCCGAGACCGAGTGATCTCTTCGCTTTTGTGCACGGAACTGTGTACGGATCGGCATTTTATTCTATGGATGAGCGGACGGAAAGGTTGGCGCTTCCAGATTCTGGTTTGGACCGCTCTGAAATCTGGAAGCAGACCGAATGGGCTCCTCTCAGTGAGTTTCAGGCGGAGTTCATCGCTTTACAGCGTCGTAGATATATTTGATAAGAGTAAACGTGGTAGGAAACGCATAGACGCTCCAATATAACAGAAATACAGGAATGAACTGTTCGACTTGATTCGTTCAAGGTCCACATAAACGTCGTGACCCCACCAGCAGCTGCAATTTGGCCTTTCCAGTCCAACGCCAGATCGCCAATGTCAAACATCCGTTCTTTTAACTGTTCACTGAGTGAACTTCACTCAAGTGGACGCAAGATGCGAGACCGATAACTTCAATTTAATTAACTCACGAGCGAGTGAATACGTTTACAAAGCGACGTAGCCTGCTTGTATTTCAAATACCGGCACCCACTTGACCTCATTCCACACGGCACTTCGATCTCCACTCGACATGGCTCCAAGTTTCGATTCAGCAAGACCAGGTCTGTCAGAGGGACTGAATGTCGAGCCGGACACAGTTCCATGCACAATAATAAAGCGATCCCTGAGGTTGGAGGCTTCTCCCTCCGGTTCAGTATGCTGCTCTAACGTGAGGGAGATCGTACCTTTGTCTCCAGACTTTGCCGTCCAGCTGACCGGTTAACACACGAGCTCTCCCCTATGAAAGCAAAAGAAGTGGACGTAAAAGCAGAACTAGATGAAGTTCCCCTATAAGACTCCTTGATCTTTACGAAAGTGTATATTTATAGTAGACTTTGTGATTTACAGAAATCGAAGATGAATGTTGCACTAACGAAATTCATTGCAAATGTAAGATTAACGGAAACTCTTACATGTGAGCGACGGCGTCAGATGGAGACGTAGCCTGCGTGAATCTCAAGTACCGATATCCATTGCATCCTCTCCCAGGTTGCACCTCGATCAACCAACGCCATACCCGACAGCTTCCTGCTGGATGAATAGTACGTTGAGTCCCATACTCTCCCCTGTACAACCATGAACAGGTCCGTCGAATCTGTTGAGACGTCGGAGTTGATCTGCTGCTCTAAGTTGAGAGATAAACTCACTCGACGCACCTGCACTTGTCCAACTTCAAAAGCCGCCTCTTTAAATTTAAAGAAATGTAGCGTGACAGACTGGGTGTCATCTGCTAGCACTGCAATGTAGTCTCCAACGATCCATCCCCTGCCATCGCGATCTTTGAGGAGACACCACTCGGTAACGAACTGTACTCGCGCAGACGTCCGTCAAGCACCAACTCCATCGGGAAAGCATGCATTTCGCCAATAAAAGGGATCACCGATCGCACCACCATAGATCGTGCGTCTCCATCGACAAAACATAAATCCACACAGCCAATCTCGCGAATGAACTGTGTCAACGATAACAAACTCACGTCGTCGGATGCAAAGCTGTTGGAGTGCTGATCAACACGGATAAGGCGCACGGAACCAGGCTCTAACAGCCATCGGCGAGTCCATAAGCTCCCCAATGTATCTCTTGCATTTGCACCCCTTGAAAACTGATGCTGGGACTGCTGAACTTGTGCCATAAACGCTTGGAGTGCGCAATTCAAAGCATTTCGGGAGGAGCCGGCGTGTCGATTCATCAGCAAAGCCAAAATCGCTGGCCTAAGCTCACAATACTGTTCCCGGCGGTACACGACGGAAAGCACCTTATCTACCAAGTCTGACAGGTTACTGTGGCTTTGATTTTGACCAGTGGAAGAGTTTGCAGACACCTCGTCAAGCATGCCTTCCAGAGCGTCGTACAGACTTACCACAAGTGAAATAAATATCTTGCGATGCTGTTCAACACTGCTAGATTCGCTTGCCGCTCGATGGGCTTCACTTAACACGTGCTGGACGGTGCAGGACGCCATCGCGCGAAGTAGGAGATACACACACTCTCGAATCGTAGCTTGGTCTGCCGTCAGTATATCAATGTCTGATACCCCGAATATGCTTCTTATGAACGTCGACACTGTTCCTTCCAGTGTTGAGTTAAAGCCAATGGACGGTTCTTGAAGAGCTCTCGCGGCATGCAGCCAATGAAAGCGTATAAATTCATCGATTGTATCTCGGTGTAACGCAAGGTCTTTCGGTGTAACGCACTGGAGGAAGCGCCATAAGATGAAAAGGTGTTGAGCCTTCTCGCTGAAGCCAGAATTACGACTATCCGCCTCAAACTGCCATAGTGTATCATTTTCCGGATTGGATCTTTGATAGTCGAAATTTGTTTGTTCGTTACTCGATTGGATCTCGTGGGTTGCTTGGATAGGAACCCGTCCCATAAAATTACACCCCGTCACGTGAGAATGAGCTCTCAACTGATTGTGATGTATCCTCTGTTGCTGCAGGTCTTGATAGTGTTGGCGCAGCTGAAGTTGAAGGCGGTGCTGCTGGCGCTCTTGCTGCTGAACTATCCACGACGGAGATTGATCTTCAACGTTTCGGGTACTATCCTCGGATCTATCCACAGGAAATGCTGGCAGCAAACAGCCAGGATTGCTTGCAGCCCCCGATCGTCGATACGAGACAAGGAGAAATCCTGGAGAGGCATGTCGGGCCACTACAACAACATTTGCCTGTTGCTGTGGTACTGTCATTGACGCTGGGAGTGGTTGGAAAACGTACGCGACCAGGTGGTGCGTCATCTCTCGTTGAGCACGCGTCACACTGCTGTCATAGTTATAGAACCATTTTGGTGACAGCCTCTTGTTTAGAGCGTACAAGACTGCATTCTATAGCACCAAACACGAAAGTTAGCGGAGCTCAGCGTCTTGATATCTTGTAATACATAGGTGAATCGTTTAGCCGTGTAAGCCTGTTTGCCATACCTTCGGAAATCCATAATTGTTCGCATGACTTTCTCTTTCAGCTATCACCCAAGCATCACCAGTGCCTGTTGTCTGACTGGCCGTCGTTAATAAAATCTCGGGAAGTGCCACACGCTCCCCAATGTCTAGTCTGCACTTGTCTTCCCGTCTGCTGCCGTCGTTTACACTTGTAGCGCCGAGATCCCGAGCTAAATCCGCTAAGCCAGCAGGCCACAGAGGAGCTACACGAGATGGTTCAAAGCGAGCGCATACCATCAAATCGCTCAGCGGCTCAGCGCTCACATCAGCAGAAAACGTCACCAATACGTGGACTGAGCACCCGCAATAGCTCCGTCTGACATGTTCCGGGCAGCAGTGTGGGAAGCATCGCAGTAGCTACATGTACACGTAAACTGGTTAGAAACCCCCGCAGCAAAACCACTGTCGAACCGAAAGCCAACACATTTCTGAGTGCGCACACCTTGACACCTCGCTCGCGGTTGTTCCTGTCAAGATCGGATCATGGGTGAGTTAGTTTTTATTGTTCTCGTCTTTAAACACCATCGCGTTCACACTGTACCTGGCGTACTCTCGGCGGAAGAGCGGGTGATCTTCTTCGCTGCAGTCAAGACGCAAGAAGCGGCACGAGATCACGCGAACCATGGCGAATGGTCGGTTCGGTGGGGCAAAGTGTGATCTTCTAAACGGCACGGATAACTTGGCGGGAAGGCATGAAAATTAGTCGATTCAAGCATCGATACACGCTCAGTATGCTGGCTTCTCACTTTGGCGTAGATTTAGAAGGACTTGCTAGTCGTTGACGCACAATAACAAGCAGCACGCTGAGTCAGAGAGCAAAAATGAGCGAGCTTTTTGGCACCGTGAGATCCGGTATACCGGTACATACCAGTGGGATGCAATACTGAGTAAAATGCTGGATGTCATCACGCCACAAATGGCGTCGGGGAGGCTTCGACTGTTTGGACTGCTTGGCAAGCGCCTGGTTTGTCCAGTAAAAGGTCTGGCTCGTGTCCAACAGCGCTGGTTTTGACCCCGAACCCAGCACAGCGACGGAACTCTAACACTTGATGCTGCAATGAATGGACAATCGCTGGAGTGTGCCCTACGTGATTCCTCACCAAACTTCCTTCCCACTCGTAGGTCTTGTTTGCAAGTCGCGTTTCGACCACCGACAGTCTTTTGAATTTAGGCAGACGGTAGGACAGCGAGATTGGATGTCGAACAGTTGACTCATGTGGTCCCAACACCTGACTCATGTTAGTCCATTTTCTGTGTGGCTACATGGGTGTATTTTGTAAAGATTACGGGCACAAGATGGCCGGGAGCCAGGGCACAATCTGGATACGAGATGATACCCGCACTGATTGTACATGTACCACTTGAATGGTGCTCCAACAGCACCTCTTTGCGTTAAGTTGCAGCAAGACTTTAAGTTTCTCAAAAAGTGGCGTTCAACGCCGTTAGGTCACTTTAAATGAAAATGTTGCTTTACACTTTATGTTGCATTAAAACTTTAAGTTTCTCAAGTTGAGGCAAAGTTAGATGCTGAACATCTTCAAATAGAAGTCTCTTAGGCCGTCTGTTCTTTCGTTAGAATGACAGTTGGACAAGAGCTGCCAATATGCCGAGATGAAACGGAAGTCTGTCGGTCTGTCGGTCGCTTCATTAGTATTAGCTTATGCTTTGAATTGTAGCTTTTAAAATACTACTTCCTTCATTCAATTAGTTTTTGTAGACGTCAATAATGATTGGGACAATTGCAACAACACTTTATTATTTGTCGGAGTTATTTGTTTGCAGGAATGAGTCCCAACAGCACTCAGAGCAAGAATACCCATTTGATATCATGTCAGTTGGTTCGGTAGCTTATAAGAAAATAGAAGTCTTACCGGGGGCGTGCGACAGCTGCCAAGAACACTGTCTTGGGCACGAACCGCTTGCTTTGGCGGTGTCTTGCGGGTGGTTCTACATCGGGAAGGAGAAAATAGGGTCGCTCGTCGACGTCAGCGTCGAACTACTTCTCGTCCATATATTCATACTCTCGAACTCGAAGGTATGTTCGACGATAAAGGTCAGTATCTGTGGTGTAGCGGACTGCGAAGCGACACCTCAGGGGTAGTCGGTTGACGATCTTGTGGATACTTCTTCACTTGATCGTCCATAGGGTAGAGTAAATCGAGGCTTGAATAAACTTGATCACTCTTGGGGTTGTCCTTCGGGCTTGTGTTGTTCCAAAGGAGCCAATGGGGTTCCAATGTTGATGCTTGGACCGCCTACTGTTAGCGGGGAGTTGAGGGGGATGGAGAGAGAAGCGTAGACCCGGCCAAGCTTTCCAGGTGTCGGTGCGTGTCTTGTCCTTGAGCTTCTTAGGTTCCTTCGTCAAGGGGGGCCAATATACTTCCCAGCCTTGGAATATGCGGAAAACCACTTGCGTGCTACAAGGAAAATCTCTCTCTCTGTTAACCATCTTAAATCTCTCCTATCCATTCCCTTTTTTCCCATCATCTGCCCACCCCCTTCGCATCTGACTGGCTACCGTGAACTTCAGCCGGTGCACCCCTTAATCGGTACATGCGAATCTTGATTGTGAAGTGTGACGAAATGATTGCACCTTGTCGATCAGGATTCTTGATCGCCATCTGGGTTTCAGTGTTCCGTGTCGATCAATTGATTAGTACCCGAAAATTGGTACAGAGTTAGAACCTGTCTCAGATTGATTGATCGGGCTCAGATCTGATCTGATCGCACCCATCATCTGAGTCATTACCAATCAATCTGTGGTAGCCGAGTTTCTGATCGCGTTACGCTTCACCACAATCGCCCCCTGTCCGAGCCAACGCTACACGGTGGTGGCGGCGCGGACACCGGTAATCACTTGTGCTTTTCCTTCGTTCGGCTCATCCCTCCTTTACATGTGCACCCCTCGGCATTCCACAGCCTCTGACACACCACTTTCCAGTAACACTTCTTTCATTGCCTGTCATGACGGTCATCTTACTAACGTTCTCGTGATGCAGATTCGGAGGGAACTGACGACCGTCGTCCAGTCAGTCCAGACGTCGCTCCCGCTGGTCACGTACCCCGACGACACAGTCCAGAACATACTGGTACGCTCCTTTCCGTCTACCGCCTACATTCCATTAACTCGATCATTCCCACAGGCCCAACAAACTTCGGTGATCAACGCGGTTCCTAAACTGGACCATCAACTCCAGGCAGTAGCTCTCCCCGTCGATTATTCGCTTCTGCTGCTGAATTATCGTCTGCCGCGTATCCGCGTACCGGTCATCAGTCATATTCTGACGTTCCTGATCGTCAAGACACCGCTGGAGGGCTCTTGGCCATCTCCGGTGTTGGACCAACATGCAGCGGGGCTGCCGTAGCTTATCGTCAGAGGAAGACGGTTAACTCAACGAGTTAAGGATTAACACACACCTTATTAAGGGTTAATAGGCCTTAAGATCCGAAGGCACCTACTAACTACGACCTTAATAAAAGGACTTTTCACTTTGTGTTCTAAATCCAAACTGTTTATTTATCTTTTATTGCGGCTAGCCGCCTAGGGGGTAAATGTATGTGGTTAACTATCTAACATAGTAAAACCAAATGAAATCCTACTTCAAATGCATAACGTGTGGCTCTCAGCCACACACACTCCCTCGAGTGTCCGTACATCAACTATGTACCTTACACAAAGTGTATCCATGTGTGGAACACACCAGGTGTAAACCCGTGTAACCCCGTTACACCACCCCCCACCAAGATGTGGACACCCGTGTCCACGACACTTTCTCAGTGAGGCCTAGTCTTCTCAAGACGTTAGAGGTCACTTTACCTCATCACAAGTTCAAAGAACTTCGGCTCCCAGAGCCCATTATCGAAACTGCATTTCCAATGCTATACCTTTCGCCACGGTCGTCTGACCTCTCTTCGCCTTCGTCCAGTGGACGCATGTCGGGGCGTGACAGCCCGCAATCGCCACAGGCCACAGGCCGCAGTCCCGACAGGGAAGCTGCTCCGCAGCGGCTCAGTGTACGACAGTACCACGATGAGCACCGTCGACGTCATGGCTCCGGCTCCGCGAGCCAACATCCGGGTGAGAGCGGAGCTCCTAGCTCTCCCGAGCCATCTACGCCGCGTACGCGTCAGAATGCCTGGCTCGACGAGCTTGAACAGGGCGAGATCGTCCCAGACGATGGCGAGGTGCTTCCAACACGTCAGGAGGCTGCCTCTCAGAGGCCTTCAAGCCCGGCGATGCGCTCTCGCGAGCTGCACACGCCTAATCCGTTCCTGAACCGTGATGGTTCCGCGAACGCCCTGCGCAATGCGCCTCCTCTCTCCTCGAGGTACGAGGACGAGCTCCCTGAGCCAGGTGTGGTCTCCAACGACCTGGACGGGGCTCAAAGCCGACAGCTCGAGGCTGCCTCTCGCGCGCGGTCTAACAGACCTGTGGCCCGCCCCATAGTTGGCACGTCGCGTCGCGACTACGGGTATGAGCGTCTCTCTCCTGCGGAGGTCGTTCGACGCGCTGCTTCGCAGCTCTTGGACACATACACGTGTGGGCGCGCGCCCGAGACGCCTGATGAAGTCGCCCAGCGACATTCGCTCCGCGAGCGCTTCTTGACTCCACAAGTCACAACTCCATCGGAGTACCGGGAGCGCTTGCGTCAGCAGCTCAACGGTGAGGCCGTGCCGGCCATGCGGACAGTGCCGGTGGTCCTCTCAGAGGGTGAAACAACGGCCGCTTACGAAGCGCAGTTTTAGAACTGGGTGGAGCTATCCCGACGGCTCCACTCCTTCGATGCTCTCCGAGCTAGTTTCTCGGAAACCGATATCCGCTTAGAGCGGCGCTTACGCCTCGACTTCGCGAAGCGACAAGCAAGACGGCGTGTACCGGGACAACGTCCCTCACGCTACGAGGCACCCCGGCCTCCTGCTCCCGCTGTGAGCAGCCCTACCCATAGCCATGGGTCGGCTGTTACAGCCACTGGTCAAGGCCTGAGCTCAGCTCTTGACCTGTCGTCACCCCACTCTAGTAGTGGGAAGCGCGGCGCGCCCGGCGACTCCGTCGCGCGCCCTGCGGGCGCTCCGTCACCGGGTGACGCCGATCGTAAGCGTCCACGACGTCAGGGCAATCTTGCCGCAGTGGCACCTCGAACTCCCATGAGTTCTGGGAATGAGGGTAACCTCGCCACTTTACCAGATACTGGTTATGACCCTGGCGCCTGCGCCGCGCCATCAGGCGCTTCACATGATAGTGGAGATTCCCATGCTCATCGAGCAGAGCAGGGGGAGGCCGGGCGTCCGCTGGACTCTCGCGCTGCGAGCTTCGGGGACTTCCTCTCCCTACAGAGCCGCGTCCGCTCGGTGAGCGACTACGTCGCCGACGTGGACCGCTCCTCGCATCGCCTAGCGAATGGCCTCGAGGAGGTCGAGCGTCGCCTCGACTGGCTGGAGTCGCCTCAGGCGATGCAGCAGCGGGTCGTAGACCTTGAGCGTCAGATTGCTCAGCTGCAGGGTCAACTCGACCTCTTGGTTCGGATGCAGCCTTACGGCTCTCATCCCGTGGCAATGCCACCGCCGATGGCTCTACCGCCTGCTGCCTTGCAGCTTCCTGTGCCTCCGCACCCTGCTGCTCTGCAGCGTCCTGCTGCCCCGCAGTATCTCGCGCACTCGGACTCTGGTGCTGGGCCTCAGCACCCTGTTGGCTCTCAGCCTCCTGTTGGCTCGCAGCCTCCTGCTGCCTCGCAGCCTCTCGCTGCTTCGCAGCCCTCGTCCGACCCGGCGCTAGCGCCTCAGAGCTCACCCGAGCAGGGTCCCGGTATGGCTTAAGCAAGCCCACGTAGAATACCGGGTGCGTACGCATCTTCTTCGGAAGATTGAGCGTGTACGCCAGGCCCTTCTTGGCCACGACCTTGAACGGTCCAATGAACCTAGGCCTCAACTTGGTCTTAAAGACCGCAGACACTGCATGTGTAGGTAGGTTTTTAGCGTTTAATAAAACAAGATCCCCGATCTCAAACCTTTCCATGTTCTTCCTGCCTTTGGCATCTGCATACTCCTTTTGGAGATCCTGGCTTTCAGCCATCGCGTCGCGCACCTGGCGCATGACGCTCAGTCTCAAGGAGACAAAGTCATCGACTTGCTTGCGAACCGCAACTGGGCTGACATCAGCAAGCCGATCGGCTAACCCTCCCCCATCAAGCCCAGAGCCACACCGTGGCGGCGTTAGAGGGACGCGAGGGTCGACCAAGCCGTTCACATAGAACGGGGTGAAGCCTGTCGAGGCATGCACCGCATTGTTCATTGCGAACTCAACAAGGGGGAGCATCTCGCTCCAGCGTCGTGGCGCTTCAGCGCAGACGCTTCGGAGGATATCCTCCACAACGCGATTCACGCGTTCACTTTGACCATCGGTCTGCGGATGATCCGCCGTGGACATGTCCAACTTGGTGCCGAGCACCCTGAACAAGGACGTCCAGAACTTCGCTGTAAAGCGAGGGTCTCTATCAGAGACAATTGCCTCAGGCAAGCCATGTTGGCGAAAGACTCTGTCTAAGAACAGCTTAGCTGTATCCTCACCGTCCACGGTGTCCGGCACAGCCGAAAGATGAGCCATCTTGCTCAGTCGGTCAACAAAGACCACGACACCCGTGTTGCCCGCCTTATCCTTAGGAAGGCCAAACACAAAGTCCATACTAATGGACTGCCAACATCCCGAAGGGACTGGCAAACCCGCCAACGGCGCAGCCGCATGCGGCGCGGACTTGGTCCGTTGACATGTCTCGCATGTACGCACATAGGTGCTTGCCCACTTGTACATCTTGGGCCACCAATACATCTTGCTCACCGAGCCATAGGTCTTCTCACGACCAAGATGTCCACCGACAGGCGTATCATGCACCTCATACAGGATGCGATACTTAAGATCCTCATCATGAGGGACGACCACTCGAGGAGTGTCCTCAGGGTCAGTGCTGTAGTACAGCAGGCCATGGTCAAGCGTATAACGCTGCAGCCTCGCGCGTAAGCGCGGTGACAATTCCTTGTCAGAGTCTTTAAACTCTTCGCTCCCAAGAGCACGTAGCAGAGCTACACACGTGTCGTCTTGGGCGTATGCCCTCCGTATAAGGTCGGGGACCGACGACGTCACAGTAGTGACATGAGTCAACTCGTAGTCTGGCCTGCGCGATAGCGCATCGGCCACTACGTTTAGCCGGCCCGGCTTATACTTCACCTCGAAGTTATACTCGGCAAAGAATGAAAGCCATCTTGCCATTCTCTGTGAGAGGTGAGGCGACTGAGTCGCAGTGCGTAAAGACGCATGATCTGTATAGATCACAAAGGGCTTAGAGCCGAGTAAATGTACTCTAAATTTGACTAGAGCATACTTCATTGCAAGTAGCTCTTTGTCATGAACTGGATAGTTCTTCTCAGCAGCTTTAAGCTGCCGAGATTCAAACGCGATAACGCGTTCACGCCCTTCGGCGTCTGCTTGTAATAAAGCACAACCGATTGCAAAATCGGAGGCGTCGCAGACGACGCTAAACGGACGATCCGGGTCCGGAAGCGCCAAGATGGGCGCGTGAAGGAGACTCTCCTTAACAGCCTTGAAGGCTTCGTCGTGAACGACATCCCAGCACCAAGGTGCATCCTTCTTAAGGAGGTTGGACAATGGCCGAGCCATATCAGCGTAGTTCTCGCTGTACTTGTGCAAGTAATTGGCTAAGCCAAGCCACTTACGCAAGTCTTTCGGGTTCGATGGAACCGGCCAGTCCACAATGGCCTTAACCTTGGCAGGATCTGCCCTAAGGCCTCGCTTCCCAATGAAGCATCCGAGGAAAGGAATTTCCTCCGCGCCAAAGACGCATTTATCCAAGTTGGCATACAACTTATTCGTGCGCATGCACTCGAGCACCGCTCGCAAATGGTCAAGGTGGTTTTCCACATCAGACCTCCCGTGCTCCGCACGACTATGGACGAAGATGTCGTCGAAGTACGTCTGAGCGTACGCCCGATGGGGCCGGAGCAACTGCGTCACTAGACGATTGAACGTCGCAGGCGCGTTCGACAGCCCTTGGGGCATCACCAACCACTCCCAGAGCATACCGCTCGGAGTACTCACAGCCGTGAGGGGTATATCGCTAGCTCTCATGAGCAACTGATAATACCCGTCGACCAAGTCGAGTGCACTGTACAACGTACATCCCACCATGTTGTTCTGCAGAACATCCTTTCGAGGAATCGGCGTCTGCGCCGGAATGGTGGCTGCATTCAGCTTATTAAAAGCATGCACTATGCGCCACTTGCCATTAGGCTTTCTGACACAGAACGTGGGTGTCGAGTGCGGAGACTTGCTCTCACGCACCAAGCCGGCCTCGTGCTTTGCACGGAAGAACGCGTCGATGACGTCACATTGCTCCCTTGGTAAGGGCCACTGCCGTGTTACGCAGTATTTGGTTCCAGGAACCAAGTCAATCTCATGACGTACGCCTCGATCCGGAGGCAACCCTGACGGCGGGTCCTTCGACACCACATCGTGGTATTCCTTGATCAAAGGATAAAACGGATCCGAGGGATCCTTGAGGATCGAAGATCCACTCCTAGCGCTTAGCGCTCGCTTCGTGTCCTCAAGGACAACTTCGTCCACGACGGACGAGGAGTTCAACTCCTCCTCGGGTCGTATCATGACCACCTCGGCAAGCTCGCCGGCCTTTAAGGCCTCGCCAAACTCGGCGACGGACATCTCGTCCAGCGCTAACAGAACATCAACCGACGGGAGTCGCTCGAGACTTATGTCTCCGTCGACATCCCCTGTCACTCCATTCACGAGTGTGTATAACTGCTCACTGCAGTCGCGTGGAGCCTCACCGCTCAACACGCTGGACACCTCGTCCGACGTCATAGACGTCACAGACGCTCTGCGTCTCTTCCTCCTCTCCCTCCTCGCCCGAGCACGGCCGGATGAGGGCTGCAGGGCGACATCACCGTCGCGCTGCCTAGGTGCCAACGCACTATGGCTCCTCGGAGAGGGAACAGTGTCATTCGAGACACTCAGCGGCGGGTCAGCGACCCTACGAGCACCGCTCAACGGAGTACGTGCCGTTCCACAATTGTCCTTAGGACACAGCGGCGGGTCAGCGACCCTACAAGTACCGCTCAACGGTTTACGTGCCGTTCCACGTTTGTCCATAGGACACAGCGGCGGGTCAGCGACCCTACAAACACCGCTCAACGGAGTACGTGCCGTTACACATTTGTCCATAGGACACAGCGACGGGTCAGCGACCCTACAAACACCGCTCGGCGGATAACGCGCCACCCCGCGCACGCCCTGTGAGTCACACTCACGGCAAACAGCAACTTCGTTGCTCACTAACTCTGACATTCCAATGTCCAGCACCATGACCGATTCGGTCTCGTGCTCGCGCCAATAGCGCTTCTGTCTCCGAGCAGAGGTGGGTTCATGACTCGCCAATGCTCCACTAGGAGACGGGCGCGTAGCGCCCAACATCTTCGACTTCCAGTCGATCCATGGCTCGTGGCTCTCGAGCCACGCCATACCAAGGATGAGGTCATACCTCTCATCCAGGTCTAAGACCAAGCAGCGTTCCACGCTATCGAAGTCTAAGAACTTCACGTTAAGGTCAATAGAGACCTTCGACACTGTCACTAGTGTCCCCGTCGCAAGACGGACAGAGATCTTATCTCTTCGAGGCTCCTTCAGAGCCTCCGCATACGGTTTAAAACCGTCAACAGTGGAGCGCCGGACATAGTTGCCGGACGCCCCCGAGTCGATCAAGACTCTCCACGGCTTTTCGAAGCCTTTCACGTTCGCTTGAACGACTAGCAAGCCGGGCTTGCACTCACCACGTGAGTAAGAGAGCTTAGCTCTCTGCGGGGCTGAGTCCCGTTCTCTCCTGCCTCCCAGAGGCCCAACAGAACTCAGTTCTTCCCCAGTAGGGCGCCCCGCGCCTACTGGGTTCCGTCGTTTCCCCGCGACGACCCTGGTTGAGGGTTCGAAGCGGCGCTTCGGCTCGATGGAGCCTGGGCCTTGTTGCGCAACGGGCAACTAGGCCTCAAATGGCGGGTGCTTCCGCACGTATAGCATCGACGGATGCTGGAGCGCTGCTCAGCAGCATAGAGGTCAGCCTCGTCTTCAGCGTGGCTGAGGTCCATCGGTTCAGGACCGCTCGAAGAGCGCGCGCTACCAGCGCTCGGACCCAGTCTCGCAGACTGGAAGTTATAGTCGGCATTCAATGCCACGTTCACGGCCTCCTCAAATGAGGACGGGTGAACACGGAAAACTTCCGTTCGGGCAGCGCCCGTGCGCAGGCCCTCCATAAACACGGTCACTGCGACCGCCTCGGGGAGAGGGCTCGACGCCATACCGGCGATCAGAGTTCTCAACTCTTGGACATAGTCCATCAACTCCTTTTTACCCTGGCGGGTAGCGAGGAACTTCGACCGTATACGGTACGCCTGGTTAGGCGGCGCGAATACGCGCACTAGTTGCTGTTTCAGCTGATCCCAAGTCGGGAAAGCAGCGTCCACAGACGTGCCGCACGTTAGTGCCCACTCTTGAGCTCGTCCACCGAGCTTCGAGATCGCAAGCGCTACGCGCTGTTGCTCAGTCTGGAGCAGGGCCGATCCCATGGCCATCTCGACCTGTCGGGTCCAGAGAAGGAGGTTCTCCCCTTCCTTCCCCTCGAAGGTCTTCACGCTCAACATGAGCGGTTTCGGTCTATTAGACCACTCGTGCGTCGACGACGCGGCCGCGGACGATGCGGCGGACGCCGTTGCGCTCACGCGCTCTTGTACATGCTCTAAGAGCGCCTTCTCGTAGCTTGCAAAAGCCTCCAGTCTGGCGGACACCGCCTCTGGCCCTTGCGAAGCAAGATGAGCAATGCCCTCGGGGCCCAACAGAGACATAAGCTTTTTAAGCGTCTCTTGTTGGCCTGGCGGCAAGCTCGCGAACACAGCGTGTTCCATCCTCTCAGAGGATCAGTCTAAAGACTCAGCCGCTGGATTGACTACTAGTGCTACCAAGTGCAGCGGGGCTGCCGTAGCTTATCGTCAGAGGAAGACGGTTAACTCAACGAGTTAAGGATTAACACACACCTTATTAAGGGTTAATAGGCCTTAAGATCCGAAGGCACCTACTAACTACGACCTTAATAAAAGGACTTTTCACTTTGTGTTCTAAATCCAAACTGTTTATTTATCTTTTATTGCGGCTAGCCGCCTAGGGGGCAAATGTATGTGTTTAACTATCTATCATAGTAAAACCAAGTATAATCCTACTTCAAATGCCTAACGTGTGGCTCTCCGCCTAGGGGGTAAATGTATGTGGTTAACTATCTAACATAGTAAAACCAAATGAAATCCTACTTCAAATGCATAACGTGTGGCTCTCAGCCACACACACTCCCTCGAGTGTCCGTACATCAACTATGTACCTTACACAAAGTGTATCCATGTGTGGAACACACCAGGTGTAAACCCGTGTAACCCCGTTACACAACACATGATCACGAGCATCTCCACCTGCTCACCACCAGCGACAGAAACGCTCTCGATCATCTTCTCCAAACTCTCTGCCTTCCGGCAAGAGACGTCGATCCTCTCGTGGTTCCTCAGCACTGCCGATCCAGACCAACTCTGATGACGACGACGATCACGACGACGACAACCAACAAGATGATGACAACGGTCAAGATGACGACAACCAACAAGATGATGACAACGATCAAGATGACGACGACGATCACAACGTCGACCAACAAGGCGACGACGATGATCATGACGGCGGTCACCAAGACGATGGTAACGGTCATGACGGCGGCAATCAATCAGGAGGCAGTCGACTCAGCGGCGGGCATAATCCTTCCAACCCGAGTTCGAGCAGTTCGGCTAGTGAGTCCAACGCTAGTCGCAGTTCTGAGTCCAGCGGTTTCCTGTTTGATGGAGCGCTTGGCCACCTTCCAGCCACCACGATCAGCCGTGATCAGTGGATTCCTGGTTACCAGCGCCCCCAATACTTCGCCCGACGGGATATAGCCCCTTGGCCCGTCGCCGAAACTCGGTTGATCAGTGTCCGGAACCTCACCGCCGACATCATCTTCCGCAAGTGGGGCTCTCCTCGGTTCTGGCTCTTTCCGGCTCGGCGATCAGCGCCTCAGCCGACCGAATGGGATCCTGAGCTGACCACGGAGGCAAACGTGCCTGCTCTATACAACGCAGAGCCTTGGACGGCGTTGCAGACTGCGGTGGTCCCTTACTCCTTCGACTTGACCGGGTGGTTTGCCCATTTTGCCTTGCAGTATATCACCTTCGAAACGGACCATCTCCAAGCCATGTGGGAGTCAACTCACCACTTTACGCTTACCGCCGAGACGCGCCAGTCGAGTCCCAATCTTGACCTACTCTACCGATATCGGAAGCAGCGACGTTCGCGCGCCGGCCCACGTTGGAAGAAGATCTTGGAAATCGTCCTCGAGGGGATGATCAAAGGTCATTGTGATCTCGATCTTCTCTTGGATCCGTTTCGCCTGCACTTCCCACGCAATAACGTCGAGCAGAGCACCTGGTATCCGGGCTTCGGAGCTCGTGTGGTTCCTGCCGATCTGCTGGATGCGCTTGTTGATACGTCCGATCCGTGGCGTAATCAGTCCAGGGAGCCCTCAAGATCATCCTGGTCTTCAAAGCGCGCGTCTGGATGGTAAGTTCCGGTCACCAGTAGCTTCTAGCGACGACGGCTGTGATCAGGATTAGGTCAAGTAGGTCGATTCTCTTGATAATTGATCTTCGAGTGCTCTTCCTCATATATGCATGGGAGTCCTTCGGACTCCATCGTCGGGGACGGCCCCTTCGATTCACAACACCCTTTTTTCACAAATATCCACCACCCATCTGGTATGTGACGCGCCCACATACCTTTCTTTCCACATTTCCCCTCTCGCAGCATCCCAACTACTGCGAAGGGTCTCCTTCATCTTCCTCGTGCGACTGAATCACGTTAAAGCGATTGCGGTTCGACCTCTTCCTCTCGAACTCACGTAGCAAGGCGCCGCAGTTCAAGTCGGCTTCATCCACCTAGGCAGGCACCTCGTAGCCCTTCCAGTGTATTAAGAACTCACGGTGCGCACGGCCATAACGCGTCCTCCGGCCTGATCACACATCGGCGATCGGCTCCACCTCGTTTTCATCGTCTTCAAGCGCAGTCTACCAACTATCTTCCGGCAAGAGCGCCTCGTCAAAGTTGAAGCGATCAGCATCAGGATCAACAAGTCTTGTCTTCTGTAACGAGGTTACACGGGTTTACACCTGGTGTGTTCCGCACATGGATACACTTTGTGTAAGGTACATATTTGATGTACGGACACTCGAGAGAGTGTGTGTGGCTGAGAGCCACACGTTAGGCATTTGAAGTAGGATTATACTTGGTTTTACTATGATAGATAGTTAAACACATACATTTGCCCCCTAGGCGGCTAGCCGCAATAAAAGATAAATAAACAGTTTGGATTTGGAACACTAAGTAAAAGGTCCTTTTATTAAGGTCGTAGTTAGTAGGTGCCTTCGGATATTAAGGCCTATTAACCCTTAATAAGGTGAGTGTTAATCCTTAACTCGTTGAGTTAACCGTCTTCCTCTGACGCTAAGCTACGGCAGCCCCGCTGCACTTGGTAGCACTAGTAGTCAATCCAGCGGCTGAGTCTTTAGACTGATCCTCTGAGAGGATGGAACACGCTGTGTTCGCGAGCTTGCCGCCTGGCCAGGAAGAGACGCTTAAAAAGCTTATGTCTCTGTTGGGCCCCGAGGGCATTGCTCATCTTGCTTCGCAAGGGCCAGAGACGGTATCCGCCAGACTGGAGGCTTTTGCAAGCTACGAGAAGGCGCTCTTAGAGCATGTACAAGAGCGCGTGAGCGCAACGGCGTCCGCCGCATCGTCCGCGGCCGCGTCGTCGACGCACGAGTGGTCTAATAGACCGAAACCGCTCATGTTGAGCGTGAAGACCTTCGAGGGGAAGGAAGGGGAGAACCTCCTTCTCTGGACCCGACAGGTCGAGATGGCCATGGGATCGGCCCTGCTCCAGACTGAGCAACAGCGCGTAGCGCTTGCGATCTCGAAGCTCGGTGGACGAGCTCAAGAGTGGGCACTAACGTGCGGCACGTCTGTGGACGCTGCTTTCCCGACTTGGGATCAGCTGAAACAGCAACTAGTGCGCGTATTCGCGCCGCCTAACCAGGCGTACCGTATACGGTCGAAGTTCCTCGCTACCCGCCAGGGTAAAAAGGAGTTGATGGACTATGTCCAAGAGTTGAGAACTCTGATCGCCGGTATGGCGTCGAGCCCTCTCCCCGAGGCGGTCGCAGTGACCGTGTTTATGGAGGGTCTGCGCACGGGCGCTGGCCGAACGGAAGTTTTCCGTGTTCACCCGTCCTCATTTGAGGAGGCCGTGAACGTGGCATTGAATGCCGACTATAACTTCCAGTCTGCGAGACTGGGTCCGAGCGCTGGTAGCGCGCGCTCTTCGAGCGGTCCTGAACCGATGGACCTCAGCCACGCTGAAGACGAGGCTGACCTCTATGCTGCTGAGCAGCGCTCCAGCATCCGTCGATGCTATACGTGTGGAAGCACCCGCCACTTGAGGCCTAGTTGCCCGTTGCGCAACAAGGCCCAGGCTCCATCGAGCCGAAGCACCGCTTCGAACCCTTAAACAGAGTCGTCGCGGGGAAACGACGAAACCCAGTAGGCGCGGGGCGCCCTACTGGGGAAGAACTGAGTTCTGTTGGGCCTCTGGGAGGCAGGAGAGAACGGGACTCAGCCCCGCAGAGAGCTAAGCTCTCTTACTCACGTAGTGAGTGCAAGCCCGGCTTGTTAGTCGTTCAAGCGAAGGTGAAGGGCTTCGACAAGCCGTGGAGAGTCTTGATAGACTCGGGAGCGTCCGGCAACTATGTCCGGCGCTCCACTGTTGATGGTTTTAAACCGTATGTTGAGGCTCTCGAGGAGCCTCGAAGAGATAAGATCTCTGTCCGTCTAGCGACGGGGACACTAGTGACAGTGTCGAAGGTCTCTATTGATCTGAACGTGGAATTCTTCGACTTCGATAGCGTGGAACGCTGCTTGGTCTTAGACCTGGATGAGAGGTATGACCTCATCCTTGGCATGGCGTGGCTCGAGAACCACGAGCCATGGATCGACTGGAAGTCGAAGATGTTGGGCGCTACGCGCCCGTCTCCTAGTGGAGCATTGGCGAGTCATAAGCCCACCTCTGCTCGGAGACAGAAGCGCTATTGGCGCGAGCACGAGACCGAATCGGTCATGGTGCTGGACATTGGAATGTCAGAGTTAGTGAGCAACGAAGTTGCTGTTTGCCGTGAGTGTGACTCACAGGGCGTGCGCGGGGTGGCGCGTTATCCGCCGAGCGGTGTTTGTAGGGTCGCTGACCCGCCGCTGTGTCCTATGGACAAATGTGTAACGGCACGTACTCCGTTGAGCGGTGTTTGTAGGGTCGCTGACCCGCCGCTGTGTCCTATGGACAAACGTGGAACGGCACGTAAACCGTTGAGCGGTACTTGTAGGGTCGCTGACCCGCCGCTGTGTCCTAAGGACAATTGTGGAACGGCACGTACTCCGTTGAGCGGTGCTCGTAGGGTTGCTGACCCGCCGCTGAGTGTCTCGAATGACACTGTTCCCTCTCCGAGGAGCCATAGTGCGTTGGCACCTAGGCAGCGCGACGGTGATGTCGCCCTGCAGCCCTCATCCGGCCGTGCTCGGGCGAGGAGGGAGAGGAGGAAGAGACGCAGAGCGTCTGTGACGTCTATGACGTCGGACGAGGTGTCCAGCGTGTTGAGCGGTGAGGCTCCACGCGACTGCAGTGAGCAGTTATACACACTCGTGAATGGAGTGACAGGGGATGTCGACGGAGACATAAGTCTCGAGCGACTCCCGTCGGTTGATGTTCTGTTAGCGCTGGACGAGATGTCCGTCGCCGAGTTTGGCGAGGCCTTAAAGGCCGGCGAGCTTGCCGAGGTGGTCATGATACGACCCGAGGAGGAGTTGAACTCCTCGTCCGTCGTGGACGAAGTTGTCCTTGAGGACACGAAGCGAGCGCTAAGCGCTAGGAGTGGATCTTCGATCCTCAAGGATCCCTCGGATCCGTTTTATCCTTTGATCAAGGAATACCACGATGTGGTGTCGAAGGACCCGCCGTCAGGGTTGCCTCCGGATCGAGGCGTACGTCATGAGATTGACTTGGTTCCTGGAACCAAATACTGCGTAACACGGCAGTGGCCCTTACCAAGGGAGCAATGTGACGTCATCGACGCGTTCTTCCGTGCAAAGCACGAGGCCGGCTTGGTGCGTGAGAGCAAGTCTCCGCACTCGACACCCACGTTCTGTGTCAGAAAGCCTAATGGCAAGTGGCGCATAGTGCATGCTTTTAATAAGCTGAATGCAGCCACCATTCCGGCGCAGACGCCGATTCCTCGAAAGGATGTTCTGCAGAACAACATGGTGGGATGTACGTTGTACAGTGCACTCGACTTGGTCGACGGGTATTATCAGTTGCTCATGAGAGCTAGCGATATACCCCTCACGGCTGTGAGTACTCCGAGCGGTATGCTCTGGGAGTGGTTGGTGATGCCCCAAGGGCTGTCGAACGCGCCTGCGACGTTCAATCGTCTAGTGACGCAGTTGCTCCGGCCCCATCGGGCGTACGCTCAGACGTACTTCGACGACATCTTCGTCCATAGTCGTGCGGAGCACGGGAGGTCTGATGTGGAAAACCACCTTGACCATTTGCGAGCGGTGCTCGAGTGCATGCGCGCGAATAAGTTGTATGCCAACTTGGATAAATGCGTCTTTGGCGCGGAGATAATTCCTTTCCTCGGATGCTTCATTAGGAAGCGGGGCCTTAGGGCAGATCCTACCAAGGTTAAGCCATTGCGGACTGGCCGGTTCTATTGAACCCAAAGGACTTGCGTTAAGGCCATTGCGGACTGGCCGGTTCTATCGAACCCAAAGGACTTGCGTAAGTGGCTTGGCTTAGCCAATTACTTGCACAAGTACAGCGCGAATTACGCTGATATGGCTCGGCCATTGTCCAATCCCCTTAACCCTTCTAGACCGAGATTCTGTATACTACAGAATATGTAATATGACAGTAGGAAGTAAGTCACAAGCTTACATACACGAAAGGTGACAGATATTTTCCGCATATGAAAGTTTGTATAGGTGGGGGTGGGGCAGTTTATCTTTGTGGATCCGAGAGGGGGAGATAGACGGGCATTAATTTTCTAGCATAGAAAAGGCAGTATAAAGTGACTGGAGGTTTCAGAATTCTATTTGCATCCCTTTCCCGCGCTCCCTCCGCCACACGCTGAAGCCACTCATTTCGCAACTTCGTCAAGGTATGACGGAGTGGATTGATCCGAAGGAGTTCAAACGCCTGTGGCGCGCGCTGATCAAGAAGGGATGGAAAGCAAGACCGCCTACAGGCCTGAACACGGAGTACACATACGTCAAGCCGGAGGTGAAGGGTCGGCTTCGAAAGGAAGACGCTGGAGAGCAGTACTTCGTTGGTGCGTATTATTTCCTGCTGTACAGTTGAGTTTTGCTTTGCTAATGCTGAACGTACCAGGTTCACAAGCGCTATGGGCCTTTGCTAAGCGAGAGGGATTGATACAGACACTGCTGCTCCTCCTAAGCGCTCAGCCAACCTCGGACGGCCACCAATGGGAAAGCAAGCTGCATACGCAGCCGCGCAAAAACAAATGCCCACACCATCCCTGTCAGCTGGTGCTACGGAGACCACAGCGGCGGCGGGTACAGTACAAGCTGGAGACGTCGCGGATGTGCCGGAGGATACAGAACAAGCTGAAGACGTCACTGTGGGTGTGCCGGAGGATACAGAACAAGCTGAAGACGTCACGGTGGGTGTGCCGGAGGATATAGTGACGTCACGGTGGGTGTGCCGGAGGATACAGAACAAGCTGGTGACGTGGAAAATTGTGTGGCGGCAGATACAGAGCAAAGTGATACAATGATGGTGAATGCGGAAATTGCTCTTGATGCTTTTGATTCTGTCCACTTCATTGACGCTATGAGAGCTGAGCAGTTGTTTGGACCTGTTGAATCAGACGATGTGAACATTGGTGAACATCCGTTGGCACCTGAAGAAGAAATCGAGTCTGTCAGCGATCCTGTTGACACCCCTGATGATGTATCGGATACGTATGAAAGTGAAATGGAATCGGATTCTGAGTTTGAAGATGACAGCAGCGAATTCGCACAAGATGACATGGCGATGCGCGCAATGGCCGCTACGGGTTGGGAAGTATACGACCAACACCACAGTGGTAAGTGACTTACCACGTGCTTTTTTCAACCTCTACCTATTCTGTAGCGGGTGGACATCCTAACACATGACTTTGATAATTCTGTATAATCCAGGAGAGCTACAGCTTGAGGGAGCAGGAGATATATACAATGGAACGTGGGGGATAACGAGATCAGCAGCAGCTTACGCTAGCTCACCGTTGGGTATGTTCTTCTATTTTCTCCCCAAGAAACTGTGGTATCACATCGCGAAGGAGTCCGAGGCCTACCGCATTGAATGCATTCCTAGTGTCGCAGCTGCATAACACGCAAAGCAGCTCGAGGTTCAGGCCAAGGACCCCACAAAAAAAGCGCAGTCCCTAGAGGATCTGATTGAGAAGCTGACGAAGACGAGATCGATCAAGGCACACGAGATACTACACATTGTTGGTCTGCTCATTGCGCGATCGTTGTGCGGCCACACGGATGGCCTTGACAAACACTGGCGGACTGAAGGAGACGGAGCGATACCTCGAGGCACATTCAGCAGATACATGAGTCGAGATCGGTTCACTACCATCTTGCGTTACCTCCACTTTCAGAGCTCTTCTGCGGGAGTTTCAACGACTGACAGAGCTTGGAAGGTGAGGCCTGTACTGCAGACACTAGAGAAGACATTTCGGCGAGGATATCGCCTGGGGGCACGCATCAGCTTTGACGAGGGGACTATTCCCAACCGAAGTAAGTTCAACCCTGTCCAAGTTTACAACAAGGACAAGCCTCACAAGTACGGCACCAAAGTGTACATGACATGCTGCGCGGAATCAGGATACTGCTCGCGGTGCGTATTCTGTATTGTACTGAGTTGTTATTATGTATTGTACAGAATAAGCTCTCCAGAATCGCTTATGCTGTGCTATACAGATTACTGTGTTCTGTTGGATACAGAATTGGCTGACTACTACGATTGTTGTTCTGTATGTTCCAGCATAGAAGTCTATATGGGAGCGTCGGATGAAACCAAGAATGCGAAGACCCCTGCAGAGCGGAAAGCAGCCAAAGAGAAGGCAAAGGGGGTGGCCCAGAAAGCTGTCATTCGCAACATCACCAAAGCTCTGGACGGACAGCCAGGAAAACGGCTTGTCGTTGCAGATAACTACTACTCGTCGTGCGCACTAGCGATCGCTTTGCTGGAGAAAGGATACTACTACGTCGGAACACACCGAAACGACCGTCTTGGGTGGCCACCTGGATTCGCGTTCACACAGAAGAAGCGGCCGGTGTCGATGCCGCGGGGGACTTACCGGATCGCGCAGTGCAAGGACCACCCCGAGTTAGTTGCTGTATCCTGGATGGACTCTAAACCGGTGAACCTCATTGCTACGGGTTGTGCAACTACGCCAACCACGGTCACTAGAAAAGAAAAGGGGTGTGTGGAGTCTCAAGTGGTGCCGTGTCCAAAGCTGCTAGTCGATTACCATAGCGGCATGGGGGGCGTAGATTGCCACGACCAGCTGCACCTGCAGCGTTATTCAATCCAGCGCTGCGTTGCCTTCAAGAAGTATTACCGGCTGCTTTTCTTCGGTTTCGTGATCATGGCGATCGTGAACAGCTTTATCATTCACAAACTGAAGATGCAGAAGGAGGGAAAACGCATACCAACCCATGCAGAATACATGCGCCGCCTTCACATCGAGTTGCTGACAGTAACCGCTGCCAGCTTGTCCAGCAACAAGCTAGCTGAAGACCTCGTATCCATCCCAATACCACTCGCTGAACACCACCTACAAAAGCAAGAGAGACGATACAAAGAGAAGTGACGTCAGCACCTCTGTAAGGTTTGCTCTGCTATGGCCCCACCAAAAGTCAAAGGCTTCGAGAGCCGCTTTTTTTGCCTGGCTTGTGAAGAGCTGCACGATGGATACGTCCCCCTCTGCAACTGCGTACGCCGAGAAGAAACTGGCAATAGACTGACATGCGACCAAATTTGGCACGACTCGTAGGCGAACGGGACTGCCATACCTCGGCACCTGAGGAAGAACATCAGGTTTCGCAAGCGCAAACGCAGCGACGACGAGTAAGCGAGCGATAAGGTTAGTTAGCTACTCTAGTATTAGCTAAGCCACATCGAAATACATACCTTCATTTGCCTCTACTTCACCGTGTTCCCGCACCAACTTTTCGGCCAGTTCTATCCTAGTTCTTCTTCACTTCCGTCTAGTCTAGAACTGGCCGAAAAGTTGGTGTGGGAACGCGCCACCGCACATTTGGCGCGCCACGCGGAGTGCCAGTCGTTCTGGCGCGAAAACTGCTTTGCTATCGGATTCGGGGGGATATTGCTAGTGAGAGTATCTGTGACAGACATCGTTCATTGCACATCATTTTTAAACCAATAGCAGCCCAGAGATCTTACAGCTGGTGGATACATTGTAGCATTTATGACCGCGAAAGCAAGCTTTATGTTCCATTTCGCAGTGTCTAAGACATCAACCATGGTAAACGGCTTGCAACGGATTAATTTTGCTAGTGCAGCACCCATACAATAACGAAGACAAAACATCCTTCTGTATTATACAGAATATACTTCGGTTTAAATGGGTTAAGAAGGATGCACCTTGGTGCTGGGATGTCGTCACAACGAAGCCTTCAAGGCTGTTAAGGAGAGTCTCCTTCATGCGCCCATCTTGGCGCTTCCGGACCCGGATCGCCCGTTTAGCGTCGTCTGCGACGCCTCCGATTTTGCAATCGGTTGTGCTTTATTACAAGCAGACGCCGAAGGACATGAACGCGTTATCGCACTTGAGTCTCGCCAGCTTAAAGCTGCTGAGAGAATAACTATCCAGATCATGACAAATAGCTACTTGCAATGAAGTAAGCTCTAGTCAAATTTAGAGTACATTTACTCGGCTCCAAGCCCTTTGTGATCTATACAGATCATGTGTCTTTACGCACTGTGACTCAGTCGCCTCACCTCACACAGAGGATGGCAAGATGGTTGTCATTCTTTGCCGAATACAACTTCGATGTGAAGTATAAGCCGGGCCGGCTTAATGTAGTGGCCGATGCGCTATCGCGCAGGCCGGACTACGAGTTGACTCATGTCACTACTGTAACGTCGTCGGTCCCCGACCTTATACGGAGGGCATACGCCCAAGACGACACGTGTGTAGCTCTGTTACGTGCTCTTGGGAGCGACGAGTTTAAATACTCGGACAAGGATTTGTCACCGCGCATACGGGCGAGGCTGCAGCGTTATACGCTCGATCATGGCCTGCTGTACTACAGCACTGACCCTGAGGACACTCCTCGAGTGGTCGTCCCTCATGATGAGGATCTTAAGTATCGCATCCTCTATGTGGTGCATGATTCGCATGTCGGTGGACATCTTGGTCGTGAGAAGACCTAGCAAGATGTTCTGGTGGCCCAAGATGTACAAGTGGGCAAGCACCTATGTGCGTACATGCGAGACATGTCAACGGACCAAGTCCGCGCCGCATGCGGCTGCGCCGTTGGCGAGTTTGCCGGTCCCTTCGGGATGTTGGCAGCCCATCAGTATGGATTTTGTGTTTGGCCTTCCTAAGGATAAGGAGGGCAACACAGACGTCGTGGTCTTTGTTGACCGACTGAGCAAGATGGCTCATCTTTCGGTTGTGCCGGACACCGTTAACGGTGGGGATACAGCTAAGCTGTTCTTAGACAGATTCTTTCGCCAACATAGCTTGCCTGAGGCAATTGTCTCTGATAGAGACCCTCGCTTTACAGCGAAGTTCTGGACGTCCTTGTTCAGGGTGCTTGGCACCAAGGTGGACATGCCCACGGCGGATCATCCGCAGCCCGATGGTCAAACTGAACGCGTGAATCGCGTTGTGGAGGATATCCTCCGAAGCATCTGCGCTGAAGCGCCACGACGCTGGAGCGAGATGCTCCCCCCTCGTTGAGTTCGCAATGAACAATGCGGTGCATGCCTCGACAGGCTTCACCCCGTTCTATGTGAACGGCTTGGTCGACCCTCGCGTCCCTCTAACGCCGCCACGGTGTGGCTCTGGGCTTGATGGGGGAGGGTTAGCCGATCGGCTTGCTGAAGTCAGCCCAGTTGCGGTTCGCAAGCAAGTCGATGACTTTGTCTCTTTGAGGCTGAGCGTCATGCGCCAGGTGCGCGACGCGATGGCTGAAAGCCAGGATCTCCAAAAGGAGTATGCAGATGCCAAAGGCAGAAAGAACATGGAAAGGTTTGAGATTGGAGATCTCGTTTTATTAAACGCTAAAAACCTACCTACACATGCAGTGTCTGCAGTCTTTAAGCCAAGTTGAGACCTAGGTTCATTGGACCGTTCAAGGTCGTGGCCAAGAAGGGCCTGGCGTACACGCTCAATCTTCCGAAGAAGATGCGTACGCACCCGGTATTCTATTTGGGATTGCTTAAGTCATACCGGAACCCCGCTCGGGCGAGCTCTGAGGCACTAGCGCCGGGTCGGACAAGGGCTGCGAAGCAGCGAGAGGCTGCGAGGCAGCAGGAGGCTGCGAGACAGCAGGAGGCCGAGGCCCAGCACCAGGGTCCGAGTGCGCGGGATACTGCGGGGCAGCAGGGAGCTGCAGAGCAGCAGGGTGCGGAGGCACAGGAGGCTGCAACGCAGCAGGCGTTAGATCCATCGGAGGTGGCATTGCCACGGGACGAGGCCGTACGGCTGCATCCGAACCAAGAGGTCGAGTTGACCCTGCAGCTGAGCAACCTGACGCTCAAGGTTAAGGCCCGCTGCTGCATCGCCTGAGGCGACTCAAGCCAGGCGAGGCAGCTCTCGACATCCTCGAGGCCATTCGCTAAGCGCTTGGGGAGCGGTCAACTTCGGCGACGTAGTCGGTCACCGAGCGAACGCGGCTCTGTAGGGAGAGGAACTCCACGAAGCTCACAGCGCGAGAGTCCAGCGGCCGCTCGGCCTCCTCCTGCTCTGCTCGATGAGCATGGAGATCTCCATTACCATGTGAAGCGCCTGATGGCGCGGCGCAGGCGCCAGGGTCAAAACCAGTATATGGTAAAATGGCGATGTTACCCTCATTCCCAGAACTCGTGGGAGTTTGAGGTGCCATTGCGGCAGGATTGCCCTGACGTCGTTGACGATTATGATCAACGTCAGCCGGTGATGGACCGCCCGAAGGGCGTGCGACGGAGTCGCCGGGCGCCACGCGCTTCCCACCGCGACGACAGGTCAATAGCCGAGCTCAGGCTTTGACCAGTGGCTGTAACAGCCGACCCATGGCTATGGATAGGGCTGCTCACAGCGAGAGCAGGAGGCCGGGGTGCCTCGTAGCGTGCGGGACGTTATCCCGGTATACGCCGTTTAGCTTGTCGCTTCGCGAAGTCGAGGCGCAAGCGCCACTCTAAGCGGATATCTGTTTCCGAGAAACTAGCTCGGAGAGCATTGTAGGAGTGGAGCCGTCGGGATAGCTCCACCCAGTTCTGAAACTGCGCTTCATAAGCGGCCATAGTTTCCCCCTCTGAGAGGACCACCGGCACAGTACGCATGGCCGGCACGGCCTCGCCGTGGAGCTGCTGACGCAGGCGCTCCCGGTACTTCGAAGGAGCCGCGACTTGTGGAGTCAAGAAGCGCTCGCGGAGCGATTGTCGTTGGACGACTTCATCCGTAGTCTCGGGCGCGGGCCCACACGTATATGTGTCCAAGAGCTGCGAGGCAGCGCGCCGAACGACCTCGGCAGGGGAGAGACGGTCATAACCGTAGTCGCGACGCGACGTGCCCACAATGGGGTGGGCTGCAGGTCTGTTAGACCGTGCGCGAGATGCAGCTTCAAGCTGCCGGCTTAGAGCCCCGTCCAGGTCGTTGGAGACCACACCTGGCTCAGGGAGCTCGTCCTCGTATCTCGAGGAGAGAGGAGGCGCATCGCGCAGGGCGTTCGCCGAACCATCACGGTTCGGGAACGGATTGGGCGTATGGAGCTCGCGAGAGCGCGACGCAGGGCTTGAAGGCCTCGGAGAGGCAGCCTCCTAGCGCGTAGGAGGCTCCTCGTCATCGTCTGGGACGATCTCACCCTGTTCGAGCTCGTCGAGCCAGGCTTTGTCGCGTACGCGGTGGGGAGCTCGGAGCTTCGCTCCCACCCGGATGTTGGCTCGCGGAGCCGGAGCCATAACGTCGTCGTTGCTCATTGTGGTACTGCTGTACACTGAGCGGCTGCGGAGCAGCCTCCCTGTCGGGTGATGGCCTGTGGTCTGAGGCGATAGTGGGGTGTTGCGCCCCGACATGCGACCACTAGATGACGGCAAGGAGGGGTCGGACGACCGTGGCGAAAGGCAGAGCATTTTGAATGCGTTTTCGGTTATGGGCTCTGGGAGCCGAAGTTCTTTGAACTTGTAATGAGGTAAGGCGAACTCTAACGTCTTGACAAGAAAAGACATCAGTGAGAAAGTGTCGTGGACACGGGTGTCCACATCTTCGTGGGGGGTGGAGTAACGGGGTTACACCTGGTGTGTTCCACACATGGATACACTTTGTGTAAGGTGCATATTTGATGTACGGACACTCGAGGGAGTGTGTGTGGCTGAGAGCCACACGTTACGCATTTGAAGTATGGCTTTACTATTTTGATTAACACTCACCTTATTAAGGGTTAATAGGCCTTAATATCCGAAGGCACCTACTAACTACGACCTTAATAATAGGACCTTTTACTTAGTGTTCCAAATCCAAGCTGTTTATTTATCTTTTATTGCGGCTAGCCGCCAAGGGGGTAAATGTATGTGTTTAACTATCTCTTAACTCGTTGAGTTAATCGTCTTCCTCTGACGCTAAGCTACGGCAGCCCCGCTGCATCTTCGGTCGATCAGGGAAGTTCATGATCAGCTTCAGCTTGGGCAAGTGCACGATCGAGAAGACGTTGTAATCCGATCCGGCGATCTCAAGACGAGCAGCGTGGTTGTCGATCAACTCAGCGACCCGGAACGGCCCATGCCACATATGCGCCAGCTTCTTTGCGTAACCGATCTTCACGCGATCAAGATACAGCCGCCCCTGCGATCCGGTTTCGATCTTGTGTGGACGCACTTCTTCGTTGTGACGATCGGCTAGGCTTCGAATGGCATCGCGGAGGCGCTTGTTCACGTGTGTTCACGTGCGCGCTGATAGTATGATTCCTCCAGCGACGAGCGTCCCGATCACGGTGACCAGTGATACCAATCGACAAGGCGGCTTCCAACGTCGATCGAGGATCCCAACCATGTGCAAGATAGAACGGGGTATCTCCACGTGTGCGATCGTGTGGCGTGTTGAGCGCGAAGGTGAGCCACTCGGCGTATTCATCCCAGTCTCGCTGATCAACATCTGCGACGTACATCTTCAGCGAGCGTGTTAGCGTCTGCACCATTCGCCCGCGGAACCGTTGCTCTGCGGCCGGTACGCCATAGTGGGGCTCTGGTTTTGCCCTGCGATCCGGCTGAACGCACGGAAGAAGCCAGCCATGAAGCCCGGCTCTCGATCATGTCGAATCACCTCGCTGGCGCCGAATCTCCGGAAGACACACTCCTCGTAGTTCTCCGCGATCGCCTGAGCGGTCCGAGAATTACTCGCCTTCGCGATCACGTATCCCGTGACCAGGTCAATCCAGATCAACAGTTCCGTGTTCCCTTTGAACGACTTCGGCAACGACGGAATGTGATCCATCGCGATCACCTGGAAAGGGTACGTAGCTTGTATGTTCCCTGGTGATACAGCGGTCGTCCTTCTCCGGTCTCACAATCGACACAATCACCAACGTATTTCTGTACGCTCTTTGAATAGGCCTCGCCAATGAAAGTGTTTCCTGATCCGCTCGTACGTCCTTCCGATTCCCTGGTGTCCTCCCTCTAGGCTGAAGTGATAATGATGCAGGAAATCAGGCTGGAGCGTTTCAGGTACGACTACACGGACGACGGGATCTCGATCAGCATTCGACTTCGATCCTGTCGGGCAGTACAGTAGCAGTCCACTTTCATCCAGATCATACTCACTGGCGATCTTGGTGCAGCTCTTCGCCTCTTCCGCTGACAGGTTGATCACGTCGCCTCGCAGGTAAGCCTTCATATGAACGATCCACTCCTCTTCATCTTGAGCTTGTGTGATCCGCTGAACCCTCATCTGCTGTACGATTGCCTCTTGCAGGATTTCTGGCTGCACTTGGGGTCTTCGACCAGCTGCTCGGGTGACAACAGACACGTGGACAGAGGCGTCGTGTTCCTTCGGGCGCAGGATTTCATCCAGGCGATTGATCGTAATCAGGTCCTGCCGATCAGCGTCTGAGGTAATCACCTCACCTGACTCTTGCTGTAGAGCTGTGTTGGCTAACTTGTCTGCGCTTTGATTCCATTCCCGCTTGACGTGTAGGAACTCGTGCTTCGGCCAGACCTTCAGTTGATCCATCGCCTTCTGCCGCAACTGGAGCTTGGATGCCTTGTAGTCGATCTCGCCACGCATTTGACGGATGATCAAGTTCGAGTCGCCGCAGATCACGATCCACCCCCGGTCTGATGTCGTAGTTGAAGACCTGACGTGTGTCGAGATTCCGGTGAGCATGTTGCCTTCCATCGAGTGCGTCGCGATTCTCCAGACAAAGCTGTTCGAGGCTGGGTTTGAGTGTTAGAACTTGATTCTCAAACGGTCTGAGAGAGCGTCCTTGACGTTCTGATGCACGCTATTGCTTTGGGTTTCAGAGCAGGCTTGCCCTGGAACTCGTCGGGTGCGCTATGGTGACCGACCGGTTGCCGAACACCAGGCTGCCAGAAACACGAAGCTCGAACGGAATGCTGAGTCAGGAGATTAATGAAGACGTATTGCTGGGTAACGGTGTTGATGTTCGACTCACTTCTGACTTACACGGCATATTTAACTCGACAGCTTGAGCGTGCACGAGGCAAATTGAACTCTAACTATCTTTTATCTTCTGCCATGTCTTCTTCACATACACACTTCGGTTTTCTTCTTGGTCTTCTGTCTGGGTTCCTTGCAGCCAGTCATCGTTTCTCAGGTTGCCTTGGTTTCACTATGTGTCAGGGAATTATCACTTGGTCTCAGTATTGGAATCGTGTGGCAGATCTTGATGAGTGAGCACGTAAAAACGTCATTGTAGGGTCTTCAAGTTGCGTGTCACTTGATGTCGGACTGGATTCTCCGAGTTGACTTGGGTTCATATGGTGAGGCGTCAGCTTCACTGGGTACATGTCTGGCAAGTCTGGCACGTAATCATCTGGCTCTGGCATTCGTCTTCAGTGCGGTGATTCTCAGGCTTGACAGCATAATCTTCAGACATGTGACTTGATCCCCATAGTGTAGAGCCTTGCTCAATACACATGATGTCTTTGACGTCAACTAGAACATACTGGGCTTACTGGAGAGGCTTGGAACATGGGGTGATCATCGTGTGAGAGGTCTTAGACCTGTATCAGTATTCACTCTGGTATTGGTCTTCAGAGTGGCATTTTTCAGACTTTTGGTTCTCAGACTCAGAAGCTTAATCCTCAGACTTAGGGCAATGATCCCCAGAGTGTAGAGCTTCAATGCCCGATACACGCGATGTCCGCAGGGGTGTCTTGTGTAGGCGGCGCACGGCGCATGACACTTGGGCACTTCGGGCCTCTTAGGTCTTCTTGGTTGAGATTCGTTGAGCCGTCAATCGTCGCTCATGTGCGTAACAGGACGAGGTCTCTCAGAGATACGCTCAATCGGAGGGATTTTCCGCCAGAACTTAGGCACTCGTCATCGGGGAAAGTCCGGTAGTTGGACTGAGTGCTAGTATGCCCAGACTTGTGCCAGTCTTGGGCCCTTTACAAACTGGCGACGGATGAATCCACAAACCAAGATATTATACCACAGAATCGGTACATGTCATACGCACACAACCGCGTCCCGGAACCAAAATATATCGACACACACATCATAGAGAGCCAGCGACTGCTCGCTCGAAAATCGGAAATAGCAATATCGCACTGCAGTACTACCTCCGGAAAAGCTCCATAGTATCGTCTCTTGTGCCGGGTCTGCATTGTGATTGTTAGCGTTGTCTTCCTGTCATCGACGAAGATGGAGGCAGCGTTAACCCGAATAGAGCAAAATTCCCGCAGCACTTTCTTCATCCGTGGCAAAGCCACGGCGTTTCGCCTTTAAGCTGTCGGCCAAATTGTGCACGTTCCGGAGCGTCACTCGTTTGCCTGTTCAACATGTTGCTGTGGTGAAGTGGTTTCAGACAAAGGCCCGGTTGCCGTAGATGTAATACGACCTGAGCGCGGTTGCCGTATGCAGAATCCGATCTGAGTCTGCCTGTCGTATGTTGGACACTACAGGGTTGAAGTTGGCCGGGGTCACTACTCGGAACCATAATCCGGACAAGATCCAAAATCT
Source organism: Phytophthora capsici (assembly GCA_030324255.1). Classification (NCBI taxonomy): domain Eukaryota; phylum Oomycota; class Peronosporomycetes; order Peronosporales; family Peronosporaceae; genus Phytophthora; species Phytophthora capsici. The sequence continues at coordinate 1,147,879 of CM059355.1, read as the reverse complement.
GAGATCATGAAGATCCAGGATACTGACGGAGATCCAGGACCCCGACGAAATTCCAAGATCCCGAAGAAGGCCCAGGATCCCAGCGGAGATCCAAGATCTTAGATCCCTCTGAAGATCCAGGATCCTGACGAAGACCCCAGATCCAAGTTTCCGACGAAGATCCAGGTCATGATGAGGTGGAAGGCTGGGCTTTAGACCAGAAGCAGGTGATCCAAGATGTCCTTGCGAAATTTGGACTGGATCAAGCAGCAGCAGTATCAGTAGCGGACAGGACGGTAAAGACGTGGGCGAGTTATTACCCAGCGGTGGTACTGGTTGTCCGAGGCGTCAAACGTTCCAGTCTCTTGTAGGTAATTTACTTTGGGTCACGAGGTGCACTAGACCCGACATTTCATTTGCAGTCCACCGAGCGACTAGGAACGCGCATGCACTAAGGGGGTCCGACTGGAGATTAACTAAGCGGATTGCCAAATATTTAAAAGGGACGAAGCAGCTGGTGTTTATGATGAACGCGGGAGAGGACGCAATGGGCGATGATGGAGCGCTGGTGGAAGCGTTCAGTGACGCAGAGACAAGAAAGATCGGAAATCAGACACCGGCGGGGTGCTCATGGCGGCAGGTGTTGTGGTGGCGTGGTTGTGCGAGAAGCAGTCCTGTGTTGCGTTGCCCACCATGGAATAAGAGTATGTAGTTGCGCCACAGACCACGGCTGAGACGCTATGCATCGTCGAGTGTTTGAAAGAAATAGGTATAACGCTGCGTGTACCCTCAGTACTCTACGTTGATAATCAAGCTGTTATGGCGCAGTTAGAAGGAGAAGATACTACCGGGCGTGCAAAGCACATCGACACGCGTCACAAGTTCGTGATGGGCTTTGTGAAGAAGAAGAGGCTGTACGTGAAGTAAGGAGATCGAACGATCCTGAGGTGCAGATCAAGCATGGGAAGATGAGCGACTCTAGCAGCAGCGAAAGCGCGGCAAACATACTTGAAGAGGTGCAGATGTCGGAGATATTCGAAACGTTGGAGGAGGACGAGAAGTCCGAGGTGGCGGAGAACGCGCAGCTTAGTCGCAGGTGGGAGGAGGGTGTAGCGAAGAGCGCGGAAAGGAACTGCATAACAAACAAATGCATTAGTCTTCAATCTACTACGCCGAGCTCAAGTCAAGCAAACAACACAAGATCTATCTCGCCTCATCGGAGGAGATCTCCAAAGGTGACGACTCGAACAAGATCCGACGGCAGAGTTCAGATCAGGCGAGATCCAACCAGGACTCGCTGGATACAGATCGGAACCTGGATCGCGGATCCGCGAATAGCTATGACGACCAAGATCGTAGCCGATGCTCGAACAGAAGCAGACCGATCTCGGTTGCTGTAGACACCTCACCTACGAGAAGTGTGGCAAGCAAGGTCACCCGGCTGATCGCTGCCTGTTTTCGCTTGTGGATGTGGAGACTTGCATGGCGCGGGCGAGTGTCCGAAGGAGGAGTTCTACAACCCAATTCAGAAGTGGTGATCCTGACGAAGATCCCGACGAAGATCCAGGATCCCTATAACGATCCAAGATCCTGACGAGGACCCAAAATCCAAGATCCCGACGAAGATCCAGGTCATGATGATCTGAGATCTCAGAGAAGCACAACAGGTGATGGTCATCGGTGTAAACGGTGCAGGGATCCGGGTGCTACATACAGTGAGGATCCGGATGGTAAGTCTTAGGATGGGATTGGTCAACTATATATCAGACTCTAATTTGCCTTGATCTACGCAAGCGCCTTAGCTACACCAGGAAACAGTAACGTATATTGGCCCTCAAATATGTTAGGAAGCTAAGCGTAGTTGATCCAGTTGTAAGGTATAAGACTGGATAATATATTGGTCAGCTTAGCTTACACTAGTGATCTAACGCATATGCATATTGGATCTAAGGGGCTGTATTGATTGGTCCAAAGATCTATCGACACTCAACACTCAAAACTATCGGACGTGGAGACTTCCACGTTACCCCACACAGTCACCCTTCACAGTCACCCTTCACACCAAGACCTCTTCGAAATTACCTGGAGGAGCAGATCCCGCCCACCGACGACACACAAGGTGAACATACTCAACACAAGATCATGGGTAATTGGAGAATCCCCCCCCCTCCGTTAGTCTGTTTCTGTTTGTGTGTTGTTTTCTGTTTTTGTGGTATCAGGATCTGGCCTAAACCACATTTTGGCTGATTCCGCTACACCATATTGCATTAGGGCCCCTGACGGCAAGTAAAATATATGGACATCATTCATCAAACCTGTGGTTTCTTGAAGATACTTCATAATCTTCTTGGGGTTGGAGCCCGCTTTGGCGAGCTCATCGACGAAGCCCAGAACGCCAGGTTCTGTTACACACCGAGTTGCCGGGTAGTTTTGGTAAATCGCACACCGAAGACTGTGGTGGATGTTATATTGTGTGTGCCCGCATGCACCAGTTGTTAGGCAAAGCATGACGGTCGCTGATAGATTGACGCCGCAATTTGTGCTGCCCAGTCCGTTTTCCCTCCCCGCGAGGATTCTTCTCCATCCATGCGAGAACAATATCTTCTTATAGTAGTCGCCAAACGCGTCAGGAATCAACTCGCTCTCCTTCCACCTGTTCTTCTTCTTGATCTTCTCGTTCCTCGCCGACACCTTCATGCACGATCGAATCCGATAGAGCTGAGCAGTATGTGCTTCATACTCGCGAAAAACCCATCTCACATGTCGTACCACTTTGCAAAACGTGGCACGATTCCCTGCATCCCCTGCTCATCGTTATTGGATGAATCGACGGCAATCTTGGTCACATTTGCTCCGCCATCTTGTTCTCGTTCCGATTCTGAGTCGTTTATCGTGTCTGCCGTGGCGCTGTGGTGTGTATTCGAAACATAAAAACAGGGGTCAGTAAGTCACATCATAAATAGCACCTGTATGCGCCGCGCAGAAGCGTTCCGTGGTAAGGGCGGGGGGGGCGAAATGAAAGGCTGAGGCGACGCGCGCAAATTTAGCGAAACAAATGTAGAGATTTTGGTATGTTACCGGAAAATAAAATACGAAGCCGGAGTATAAGTAATTACATCGTGTCATCAACAACATTCGACTGGAATTCGCTTAGCATTACGTTACCAAAACGGAAGCGAACACAAGAACCACGACTGCAAACGTGGCTCGGAAAATTTCAGGGATCTACTAATTAAGCGTTAATAGACACCTTTTCTCTCTCTAAATCCATTCCATTATTTTGTAAAAGAGAAGCATAAATAGCAGTAACACTTCATTATGGGGGCTTCGCCACAACTAGTACATGAATTTTAGAGTCGGTCCTTCATTTTATCAGATCACTGGTGTGGGAAGCTGCCAACCTTCCGCAACTAGCCGTTGTACGGCTCTGAAGTCTCCATGACGAGCCAATTCATCCATCACTTCTTGGTTACTGTCCATGTAAAATCCGTGGAAGACGTCTGTGTACAACCAGATCACCAGGTCTCCGTGGCCTCCAGTCGCAGCAGCAAGCAGGACATTACTCTCCCATAACTTGACCTGGTGGGGCTTATCTGTGAAGACACGAGCGCCGGGCGTAGACGCCTTCTTGTACTCTTGATGCACATTCACCAGTACCTGCAAGATATCTCGCTTGCCGCGTAGCGCCGCTGCCTCCACGGCTTGAGCCGGTACGACACAGTTGCTGAACTGGTCCACGAACCACTGCACTGTATCGACATCTGCGTGTTTGCAGGCCTCGATCACCCCCTTGGCGAACTGGTCTTGGTAGTAGAAGTCGTTGGTCCACAGCATTTTGGCTGGGCGCCAGGTATTGGTCGGCTGGCACCACGGGTCAGTGACGGTCTCTGGTGCCTTACTGCCATCCCAGATTCTCTGCAGGAGCGATACGGAGCCTACGGCAGAAGCTTGAGAGAGCGGCAGACTCGACGAGCGGTCCAGAAAAGCCGATAAGGTGCCTGTCACGTGCGAGAGCTCGGCAATGCCCGGTTGTGAGCGAGTCACCACGACGACGCTGGTTAATGGAGCGGTGGCCATGCTGAAGTGGGAGTGCAGGCGCCACGCACGTTGTCAAATGAGGTGCACGGCTGCCGTGCCACGGCATCGACAAGGAATCTGAAGCAATCGTCTCGTCGTCAGTGACACGCCGGCCAGCAGACACAAGTGTCACTTCTCAGCTTCTTTCGCATCTTGGGAATCCGGGAGATTAGCGCAGGGGTTTCCAGCGTTCAGAACCTTGAGTTGATGGAAAGGTTGGCATTGCGAGTGAATTATAGACTACTAGCCGTGTTGCTTGCCAACTTGGTTGTCAAGTGCTTGCTGTGGTAGAGTTGCTGCGACACTTGATTGCTGGCGGATTAAATTCGACGGCGTTTAACGAACTGGTGGTCGCGGTGTGTACCGTATTCTTGATGTTAAATGTCACCCCCACTGTGCCCCCTACCCCTCTATGCGAAAAAACCCCGTGTGCAGCAAAAAAACCTTATACATCTTCAATGAGGAAGCGATCAACTACATCATCGTCCCAGCTCACTTCCCCGACAGACTTATCCACGCATGAGAGCTGTACTAAAGTTTCGGCTAGATCATTGTCTACCATACCTTCATTGTGTGGTCTGCTCGGCGTATCTTGGCGCTCGTCAAATAGCAGCGATATCCTCTTAAATCCACTCTAAGAGTGAGCAAATGCAGTGGGAGGAATGTCGTACATCTTGGCAACCTCACGCGCCTCGATTGCAAGCATCTGGGCCGAAATAGGAACTCCATGCGAGCGGAGTGCTAACAGCCACTCCAAAATGTCCAGCTCAGCCTCATCAGGAAGTGTCTTCGCAGCACCATGGTTGCGAAAGCGCTTCATGTGTGCTGTCCGCGTGTTGTCGGCCATCGTTTTGATGTGGAGGCGGTTCTCTTTCCAGCGCAATATGACACGCTTCTTCGTGTTGTACGTTTTACTACGTAGCTCAATACCAGGCCAGAACGTCTGAATAACTGCAGATAGTGTAGCCTTGTCGTAGTGCGCCAGAACAGCAGCCTTAAATGTGAATGTCTCCGACGTGTTTTTGAACAGCTTCGGCTTTCTGGGCTTGCCTTTGACAGACACTCGTCCGGGCATTGAAGGAGCTGGCGGTAAGTGGTGCTAGGTTGGAGCTTGGAAACAAAAATTAGCAATGGTAGAACTCAAACTACTACTGCGGGACTAGAGCCCTGTAACAGAAGGGTTGACTCGTGCGCGCTAAAACGAATGGCGTCCGTTCAAAATTGGGTGACAATTAACATCAAAACCCATATGTTTACAATGCTTGCATTCTATTGGTTCCTTGGTGTAGGTGACAATTAACACGGGAGGACAATTAACATCAAGAATACGGTACTGTACTTCAGATGCCTTTTCAGGACTTGCGAGGCAAAGTAATTGGCGACAATACTCAGCCATTGAGCGGGTGTAACGGGTTGGTGGGCCTCCTAGCTTTGACGTAGAGTCTACGTCGTAGACTCGCGCCTTTGCGACGCGTGCGCAAACGTGTCTGATGGAACTTCCACTGGAAGAGCGTTCAAGGAAGCGCTCAAGTCGTATTGCAAACCTTCTCTATGGTGTATCATGACAAAACCTGGTGTTTACAAAAATAAAATCACCGTCATTATTATACTAGTATTGTCAAAGTTTCCTAACATATTTATTGGCTAAAATCCATTTCGTAAGTAGTATGATTGGATAATATTATGTAATTATCAGTATGTACTGTAGCACATTCATTCATTCTTACCGGTAAATAGGGAAAACCCTAATGGACACTTCGAAGAAGATAATTAGGGTCTCCATGTTATGGAACGAATAATATGTGAACATTCGATATCTTCTTCTTTCAACGTTTGTTCCCGTCGCTACAAGCTACATGTACCCCTCCCCACCCCAATTTGTACGGCCAAGGGTTGAACCTGTGGTACAATATGTGGTGATGTCGACAGAGACGGACCAACCAGTGCTAGCCTCGCAGCAAGGCTCACATTACTCCCCCTCAACAACCAAGCACAGACAAAGCCACAGGATATGAGGGACTCAACAGCAAATATGCACGGCCTCCTCTCTTTTATGGGCTCTCCCCTGCGCTCTGATCCGACCTATTAGCGGTGACAACGCCAAAGCAAACCTGCATGTTCTCTAATGCACGCGTTATCAATGCAGGGCTATTTTTCCTGAGTCAAAAGAGTTGCGACTACATGTAAAAATTGAGATTCTCAACATGAGACCAATTGAGTCCAAGACGAACGAAGCAAGGGTGGGGGGATTTATTGACTTCGGTTGAATAGGTGAGCGTTAAAACTCATACGGTATATGTGCGTGCATTACAATAATCTAACGACGATTTTTTGTTTACCTTCCCGGCATTCACGTATTGTGGGTTGTTGAGTTTGTTCCGGTGCGTATTTACGGGTGTGGAACGTTAATACAATTGACACGTCCGCTGACACATCTTGAGCCTTTCTGTCGAGTTAGTTTTGGCGCTTCTGTCACGAACTGCCTCGGATATCGTGCAGGTACGTGATGGAGTTCAACTATGCATTTTAAGAATTGATACACGAGCAACCGGGCGGTAACAGTGAAGTAAGAAGCTTTTGCGACGCTTTCGCTTTTATTTCAAGTCGAGATTTTGCTGCCTAGTCGAATCTCGATCAAGTAAGAGTTTGTTTTGTGTTCATATTTGAACGGTGCACACGACAGCAAAATTTCCAGGTCGGTTGAACGTTGACAGCGGGGATATCCTGTACTAGCAAAACAATCTGGGGGTGAGGTTTGAAGGAAACAAATTATCTTACAGGGGTATCTTACGATATGCGTTTTTCTTCTTTCTTTTTCAGTGAGGTACATTGTGGTCATTTAACTAAAGCTAACGACTACGATATGCGTTTTTCTTGCTACGTGCGTTTTTCAGGCTATTCTGAACTGAGTTGTGGACAGTCGGTGCCCTCTCACTGAGAGTCTCAGTCCTCCTGGTTCTTCGCGAGACACTTACCATGGCCCACGTGCTATCCTGTGAATTCCTACGCTGCGAAGTTGAGAGCCACTCGCTCTTCCAACAAGAATATGCCAGGTACCCCCCCCCCCCCTCTCTGTCTCTTTGTCTTCAACTGTTAACGCTTCATTGTCTTCACAGGACCAACCGAGAACGTGGAGTCAAGGTGCGATAACCTTACGTTAGCGGTTATCGACCACTTTAAACTAACCATTTCCTGTCCCTCTATAGCTGCTCCGGTGCTTTCCACACTGCTGTCCAGACCACATGAAACGGAGCTACTGCGGATGCTCAGTGCGTGTTGTGGTGACGTTCTCCACGGACGTGAGACTCATGGATCTGGACGACATTCTGGTATACACTCGCTTTGAACCGACACGCGTCGTACCGCTCTGGCCTGAGAGTTTGGTCAGTCTAGCGCAGGACTTGGGTGCCCCTGGTTTTGATGATACACAGGAGAATCGTAGGTTGGAAATTGGCGAGAGTGTGGCGAACATACCATGGCAAAGTGGGAGACCTGGTGATGGCTGGGTTCGTGGAGAACGAGTGAGTCACCAGCATTTATCTAACAACAAGGCACTGTACGTGCTGAATGGAGGTAAATCTCCCAAGTGGTTCTACCACTACGACAGCAGCATCACTCGCACACAGCGAGAAATGACTCACCACCTCGTTGCGTATATTTTCCGCTTGGAAGATAACCAGAGCACAACAGTGGTCGCACGTCACGCGTCTCCGGCCTTCGTTCTTATGTCATACCGTCGATCTCATGGATCTGACGGCTCTCTTTCAGCAAAGGAAAGACCTCAAAACAACCTGAAGCAAAAATGTCCCTATGCAACGAAGAAGCCAAGCGATGCAGTTGATCAACAGAAGAGCCAAACAGTTGGCACTTGTGAAGCTCAGGAAGACTCGAGTCTGTGGCAGTTGGATGCTGAACATTATTTCCCCGGGTTCCGTGAAAAGGGTCTGCATACTTTGATTCTACTGGAGTTTCTACAGCGTCTTACTCTGGAGGACATACATGTGGACACAAGACTCCCCATAAATCACTGGTTGCATGTCTTCTCAGCGCTTCAAAGCCCTCTATCACCTCAATCTGGCGGTATCGTTGAGTCATTCTTAAGCGAAATCTTTCGGGACACTGGACGCGAGGAAGTTTCAACAATCCAAATGACGCTGTATCTACTTATTCGAGCGCTGTCTTCTAGCACTGTGCGGCATCTAATCCAATCTGCGCTGGAGGTTGACAGCAAAGAGCTTCACGACAGCTTCACACGGTTAATTTCTTGCAGCTATGACTTCTTAAACGGTTTGGTGCAAGATACCAGCAACGCGACGATATCGACGCTAGTGGACGACGTGCTGTCGATTGTATACAGCCAGGGGCGTTTTAACGTGCTTCGAGGTCAGCTTTCGAATCTTTTGCTGGGTCAACAAGCTCCAGGACCACTGTCAAATGCCTTAAACCGCGGGTTGTGTACGTTTAAGACCCTGATGCTGCAGTGCGGCCAACAACCACATAGCAGGGCTCCTGTGACACCCAAAACCACGTTGCAGAGCGCCTGGAGCCGCCGCTGGTTGCTGGAACCTGGCTCTCTAAAGCTCAGTGATGGAGTACGGGGCATAATTCCAGCTTTACGTGTGGTTAATGTCGCGCTGTTCTTCCGTGAGTGTGGCAGCAGTGAAACACAAGTTCTCTGCGTTTGTTGATGATTCCACAGTTTTCTTAGCGAACAGCGGGCAACTCCAGGAGGTAATGAGGGTGGTAGCAGACTTCGGACGAATTTCCGGTCTGCAAGTACAACCGGGGAAAAGTAAGTACATCTTTCTCAATTCGGCAATTACACTGGAGAAGTGGCATGGGATTCCGGTGCTTCAGCCAGGAGAAACCGTTCGTTACCTGGGGCATGATATCGGCCATGCAGAACTCCCAAAGGTCAACTGGGCAAAAAGAATCCGGACGGTGCAACGACGGATGGTGACTGCGGAGGCAGCAGTAACCACGGTCAAAGATAGGGTCGACCTATTCAACGCAATTGTACTCCCGTCAGTCCTGTTCACAGCAAAAGTTTTCCCCCCGACGCGAGACGTACTCACTCAACTGGTCAATATGCAGAAACAATTTCTGTGGAGGAAACGTGTCGTGGATGAGCCCAGTAGGCACAAAATATCGCCCGATTTGGTGTTTACCCCCAGGGGGGCAGGGGGGTTGGGAATGATCGCGATCCCGGTGGCAATTCAGGCGCAACGAATTAAAATCAACATGCAGTGGCTCATTGGAAAGAGAGACAGATACAAAGATTCTTGGGAACGTTGGGTGGGACTGACCAACAGCAGGCCGAGTATATCTCCCAGGCTAACCAAACGACGAGCAGGCATGCGCGGATGGCGCGAAAGGAGGCAAGTTCTGGAAAAGGAGATGGGTGGAAGGCTAGCCCCAGATTGTACGGATCAAGCCCGTCGAAGTCAGTATGCGGCCACCCAATTACCAGGCCTATACGCCATTGTAGCATCACACCCCAGAAGTGCGACGAGGAAACCAATACCAGGAGAGTTGCTGGAAATTCAGGCAGATCTGGATGTCATTGAAGAACCTCCAGCCATTCCACCGCATATCCAGACTTTTTGGGGAGTGTTCACATGGGCAAACAATCCCTGGATACCGGATAGCAACGCGCCGAGCCTGTCTACTACGAAGTTTGAAGGAATAGAGAATACCCAGATTCAGAATCTGCAACTTCAGAGAATTGGACGAGATACGTACACAGTACGGGTTCCGCTAATACCTGAGGGGGTAGCAGGACACACTCTTGCAAAAGTGGAAAGATGGGCACTGGCCATACTACTGAGCTCTCCACGAATCAAAGTTGGGGAACGTGTGGGCCAGCCCCCACCGGTATCGCTTAGACGTCCGCCTCGCCTCCGGAGGGAGTACGACTGGCAAGTGGAGGGGACAAAGATCATAGGTTGGGCAACTAGCGGGGAAGCGTCAATCCAGCTCGAACAGCAAGAGGACGGAATTCATTGGGCAGTCACAAGCCATATAAATGCGCGTAAAGATGCCAACAAGCTTCATAAACGCCAGGGCGGAGTGATCTTTGAGGCACATCCTCTACTACACGGGTATCCATGGAAAGTCAAGACTAGCAGGACAAACACCAAGGTACTGTGGGAGATCAAGAGGCAGGCTAAACTGGAGCTAAGGGCTATGGCAACTCCTCATCTCAACAAGGTGTCGGACAAACTGACAAAGAGGGCGGCTACCGATGTGTGGAACAAAGGCCAACAGAGTCAAACGCCAAAACAGTTGTGGGCTCACCAAAACATGCTCACGGATTATCAAGTCTGGACGGCATACCGGCTCGCTACGAATCAGTTAAATCTTTACTATCCCGATAGGGGGATACAAATGCGGTGCCCCCACGATCCAGAATGCAAGGGAGAAGAGAGTTCCAGCTCGCACATCGTTTGGGATTGCAACCGAGCGCAACAGTTTTGGCGGAAATGGTTGGAGCATTGGTTCGGTTACGAACTAACGCGCTCACAAGTGAGCAGATATCGCGATAATTTTTCTTCAAGGACAGCACCGCCCATTAGCATTCAAATACGGGAACGGCTGACACAGTATTGTGGGAGATATCACGAGGACTTCGACAGGACGTTAAGACGAATTTGGTGGGCAGTATGCAGTATAGCTTGGGCTCTACTTTGGCAGATACGAAATCACAAAGTCCACGAAGGGCAAGAATGGTCGGCTCCAAAACAACTGGAGTACATCTGGAATAGCTGCTTCAGGCAATTGCGCGGGGTGGCACGGCGGGAGAGAACTCGACCAGAGACTCGGACTGCAGGATTGCGATTACACGTCTGCCTAGAGTGTCTGGGTAACATGAGCATTGAAAAGGCACCAGCAGGATTCCCACCTGAACGGGCACCAGCACGCTGGTTGAAGGACAAAGAGTCAAAGTTAGTGAAGAGAATTCACCTTTATCAGGAGGCTATTAACAAGGGTTAAATAGACTACCTTTCTTCTTCTTCCGTGAGTGTGGCTGCGTTGATTTGCAGCTCGAGAGCGACATGTCCTGTTTGATTGTACACTCAGCGTTTTCGATTCTGGGAGAGTCCTCGATGGAGCTGGTGCTTGATGGTAAGCTGCGTCCAGCCAATAAACTCCCCAGCGGTTTGACTGAATGGGTATTCAGCGACTATGCTGCGTCGTTTTCCGACGGTGGGCAATCGCTCGAGGTTGACTTGTTCGCCTTCAGCTCTAATCATAACAATACGGGGGTAATACTACGCCGGTCGCGACTGAGCATGTCGCTGGAACAGCAATTGAGTTTATTTGTACTGGTGCAAGGAGACATCTCCATAGCGATGTACCAACCACAAGGCTTCGGCGACGAATTTTTAAAGTTGCCGGCACAAGAGCGAACTGTCATGTATGAGTCCCTCGAGTGGACTCCTGTGATGGAGGTGCAAGCTGGTTACGTTGCCATTCCAGATTCGATTCCATCGTTAGTGCGATAGATGCCAGACGTGCCCAGTGTTAAATTTTCGTCAGAATCGTCCACCAAATCGGCAGTTGACCGTCTGACTCATAGCGTTTGACTGGCATATCGTCTCGATGCTAAAGTCTCACCATCTTCAAATATTTTTCACAAAAAATCCCAAGCCAATCGCACCGAATCAGCCTTCCTGACGGATGAGGGCTCAGCGCTCAGTGCCAAGCTGAGACTTTCCATGCCAATAATTCCTAACGCGCTTCGGATCGAGCGATCTTGCCCTCATTTTCAAACTTGAAAGCTAACCACGATTCCTCTTTTCCGTCGAGTTTCTCGACCGTCTCGCCCCGGCTGAAAGCTCGGACAGCCATGGGTTCCCCTGCTCTAGTGAGTCTACTGCGCATGACGACGGCCGCCATCCAGATCGCAATGAACCTCAGTCCGATGCCGGATATGCTCCGTGTACACAAATTCAAGACGACAGGGCAAATGGCGCTGCTCCCACTCGTGCTCATGTGCTTCAACAACCACTTGTGGTTGCTCTACGGCCTGTTGACCGGCAGCTACTTCCCTCTGTGCGTCGCGGCACTCACGGGTGAAATCGCCGGTATCATCTTCACTGGCGTCTACTACTGTTGGGCACGCAACACCCTCGAAGCCCGTCGGACGTGTGGTACTGCCTTCCTCGGCATGGCGCTGGTCACGCTCTACGTGCTGCTTGGCATTGCTGGCAAAACCGGCCAGTCTTTCGACCAAGTGGTGCAGTTGCTAGGCTACGTGGGCGCGACTATCAACGTCTGCATGTACGCGTCTCCTTTGGCCACGATCAAAGTCGTGCTGGCCACAAAGTCGTCTGCATCGCTGCCGATCAACCTGTGCGCCATGATCTTCCTCAACTGCTGCATGTGGGTGGTCACGTCCATCGTGGACGACGACATGTTCGTATTGATCCCGAGCATCATTGGCCTCGTGTTCAGCGGTGTGCAGATCCCGCTCTACTTTGTTTACCGCGATACAAACCCGTATATGGACGTGGACGCCTGGCTGGAAGAAGGCTATGGCACGAAAATCGACAGCTTCAAGACCAAGCTGGACATGGGGCGTTTGCTCCCTGCGACGTACCGCACCGTGCGTCCGTCCCGCGTGGCCAAGTTCACAACTTATACGTACCAACGCGCCGAAGGAACGCCATTAACTGTGGGCAGCATGCCGTCGTTCTCGGGCACGCCAATCCGTACACCGGACTCTCTGCAGTTCGCGATGGATACGGGCGACGAGCTCAGCGACCTGGAGATGCAGCCATTGATCATGACGCCCGTCGCGTAGGTTGAAGTATTCCTGCGACTGTCAAAAACAAAAGAGGGACAGCACATGTACATGAATGAACGTCTCCATCATCTCTACCTCTTCATCACATCGTAGCCAGCTAGACACAGCGTCGGATTGCGTGTAGGCCAGTCATATTCTTCCTATCTCGTCGATTACGACTGCATAACGAACTGGAACTGCTTTGTGTCCCTTCACCTTCACTCTTCAATCTGCTTCGTACGCTGGACTTGTGTCTCGACTATCGAAATGACAGGCACCGCAGAGCTTGTGGTCCGGGCGATGGCCGCGTGTTCCGGCACGGTGATGATCCTGAGCCCGTCCATTTTGATCTACCGCGTGTCCAAGCAGAAGGACGTAGGCGTGGCGTCCGTCATCCCGCTCGTGACGCTGTTCTCCAACTGCCATGTGTGGGCCATCTACGGCTACATGGTGGAGAACTGGTTCCCTATCTTCTGGATCTACCTGTTCGGAGACGCTGTGGCTTTAAGCTTCCTCGTAGTTTATTGGAAATACACAAGGCAGCGGCGCTACGTGAACAAAGTTCTGATGATCATGGCCGCCATTCTGGTGGTCGTCACTATCTACGCCATCATCGGAGGCCTCGGTTACACCGGCCAGTCAAGGGACGGCATGGGCTCTGTTACTGGTATTTTCGCTGATATCTCGGCCATCTGCATGTACGCTGCCCCTATGGAGAAGCTGCTTCAAGTGCTCAAGTACAGATCTGCAGCCTTCATCAACGCGCACATGGTCATCGCTGGCCTCACCAACAACTGCCTGTGGTTCACGTACGGCATTTTGTCGGACAATTGGTTCATTATCTCGCCAAACATCATCTTCATCTCGCTCAACACTTTCACTCTGGTGCTGTGCGTGGTATTTGACCCCAAGACGCACCCTCTTCCAGAGGATTTCCACGTCCAGGGAGATGAAAGCGACGGAGAGAAGAGGGACAGCAAGCTGCCTAGTCCAGCTTTCGAGGCAATTCACTCGCCACTGGACTCTGTTCAAGTGTCAAAGTAAGCTCAGGGGTGTAACGTGTACATTATGAAGAGGAAATGAAGTGAACTTTTAAGGAGACGCTGTGTGAAAGTGGCCAGAGCTGCTGTCCTGTTCCGGTTCGATACTTGGGGTGACAACGATCTGCGCTAGGTCGTTGATCTCCGAGTCTTTACCCGTTGCAAGTTGCTGTCGTTTCGGGTTGAACAGGAAGTACAGGACGATCTGGAAGAGCGGCAGAGCCGTGCAGAAGACGCCGAGACCAAAGACGAACATGTCGTCCACCACGAGACCGTAGAGGATCCAGAGTGCGTTACTGACGAAGCCGGCGCAACAGAGCGCGATGGGGATGGAGGCACCGGACTTGGTCCGTAGCACGCGCTTGATCGTCTCGAACGGCGACGTGTACAGCAAGAAGCTGCCGCCCGCCGTGATCCAGCCCATGAAGTCCCCCACAGTGTTCAGACTCTGGTTTGTCACGCCTTGACGTCCCAGTACAGCGTACGTCGTGCCAAGAGTTGTGAAAATCAACGCGAAAGCCACTGACTTGGCCGTGTAGGCACGGGATTTCGTGTAGCGGAAGAACACAACCACATAGCAGGCCGCTAACACTTCTCCAAAGAGGTAGGTCACTAGCAAGGGGAAGACGTCGTTCGTAACGTAGCCGTAGATCATCCTGTTCAAGAAGAGCTTAGAAACGGATTCTAAGCTTACTCGTAGACTTTCAAGAACTTACCAGAGATGACAACTGATCCAAAGAGCTACCAGAGGCAGCACCGCCACTTCCCCAGTGTCTTTAGTCGTGTAGATGCGGTAGGTGGACGGAATCGGACTCAGACACATGATCATCGCGGCGATAGACGTCGCCGCCTTGAGCACGATCATCCACACGCCCATGTTGATCTGAAAAGTAGAAGTGGTTCTTGGCTAGGAGGTGGACAGTCATGTAGATGAGATATCGGTGTCGCCAATCAGCACGCGATAGCGAGCTCAAATCTCCCAGTGATTCTTGCGCCAGCTAGTTTTCAATTTTCTAGACGACATGAGCATCTGAAGGTGACTCGAAAGCCTCAAACGCTGGACTGAGAGCCTTGCCGGATGCTCTAGAGTCTTCCGTTGTCGCGTAAGGGTTAAAGTCCGCCGGCAACGGGTGCGTCTTGGGGTTGAAAGCCAAGTAAAGCACCAGGGTGGACGAGTTGAGTGTGACGAAGAGAATGTTAGGCGAGATGATGTACCAATTGTCCGTCAAGATGCCGTAAGTGAACCACATGACGTTATTGGCGAGACTAGCGATCACCATGTGCACGTTGATGAAGACGGCGGATCTGTACTTGAGCACCTGGAAGAGCTTCTCCATTGGAGCGCCGTACAGACACACAGCCACGACGTCGCAGAGGATGCCCACAGTGGAGCCGACTTGTCCCCTGGTTTGTCCAGTGTATCCGTAGCCACCGATAACAGCATACATTGTGGCGATGAGCAAGACCACAAGTGTGAAGCTCAATACACGTACAAACTGACGGCGTTCGGGCGTGTAGAGTCCGTAAATTACGAGGTAGAGCAGGCCACAGGCGTCGCCGAAGAGGAAGACCCAGAAGACGGGGAACCAGTTCTTGATCATGTAGCCGTAGAGCATCCACATGTGCGAATTGGCTAGAAGTGTAGCCAAAGGGATGACGGACGCTACACCCACGTCCTTACTGCGGAAGACGCGGAACATGGCGATAGCTGGACTGCAGATCAGAGCTAAAGACGTCAAAGCAGAGAGAACTTCCACCACGTGCATTGCAGCGCTGCTCGCCATTTTCCCACTGGGATTTACACGGAGGTAGGAAGTTAATGCGGATGAAGAGGAGGCAAATAGGATAGTGAGCGCGTGGAGATCGAACGCTGAAGCACTAGACTTGTGATGTCGTCGTTCGATTACGGAATTATTCTTGTTTGGGGTATTACAATGTACCGTTTTACAGGTACATAGTTGACAAATAACAAATATACTGTGAATAAACCCTTATTAAAGCGTTATTTTGTGGTAAAGAGGTGACACGTGATCACGAGCACCTTTTAACAGTAATAATCCGTACCCATTTCAGTCCTACCACGGCAGCGTCTCGAGTGGAGACTGCATCGCTTCATATGCAGGGCTTGAAAGCTCATTGCCTACCTTTCGATTGAAGCTTCCTCTTGGAGTGAGCTCTATGGATATCCCCGACTCGCCTCCACCTCGCACCGTCGTCCGGTGGAAATTGTCCGGTAGCGGGTGCGTCTTGGGGTTGAAGGCCAGATACAGCACCAATGTGAACGAATTGAGCGAGATGAAGAGGATATTGGGCGAGATAATAAACCAGTTGCTCGACAGAATGCCGTATGTGATCCACGTGCAGTTGTTGGAGAGTCCTGCGATCACCATGTGCACGTTAATAAACGCCGCGGACCGGTACTTTAGCACGTGGAAGAGCTTCTCCATCGGCGCACCATACAGACAGACCGCCACCACATCACAGATGTAGCCTAGTACTGTACCCGTTTGATGGCGACTCTGTCCTGTATATCCGAATCCCCCAATGATAGCGTAAAGAGTTCCTAAAACTAGGAAGGTGGATACCACAGCTAGAATTCGTCCAGTGGAGCGATGCTCAGTAGTGTACCGCCAATAGACAGCGAGGTAAGTGAGCGCCGCGACATCACCAAACACGAAGATCCAGAAGATCGGGAACCAGTTCTCCACCATGTACCCGTACAGCATCCACATGTGGCCGTTGGCTAACAGAGAGACCAACGGGACGACAGACGCCACCCCAACGTCCCTCTTCTTGTGGATCCGGTAGATCGAGATCGACGGACTGCAGATCATCATAATGGACGTCGACGCCGCCAGCACCTTGATCGTCCAAAGAACAGAGCTGTCTACCATTCCAAAAGCTGAAGATGTCGCTGGTCTGTCGTCTCTCTGGCGGATGGGAAAGTGATCGAGTGGTCTTTGGTCGACGTTAGAGGGATGCGTTGAAGACTTCAAGTACGGCAGTCACCACTCTTCAAACTTTGAAGTTCAAAGTTCATTATTCAGTGCTGTCATTTTCTACTGGTGAAACAAGGGTGGGCTTGGGAGTTAACCTAAAGCTTTTCGTGTGGTTTCGATAGAAATCGCCTCGTCCGTTGCGTTGTGGTAGCTGTCGGGGAGTGAGTGCGTCTTGGGATTGAAGATCAAGTAGAGCACGAGGGTGGACGAATTGACTTTGATGTGGAAGATGTTGGGCGAGATAATGTACCAGTTGCTGGCCACGATACCACACGACGTTGGTGAAAAGTCCAGCGATGACCATGTGCACGTTGATGAACACAGCGAACGTGTACCTGAGCACGTGGAAGAGTTTCCCCATTGGAGCTCCATACAAACACACAGCAATCACATCACAAATGATGCCGAGCACTGAGCCAACTTGTCTTCGAGTCTGGCCACGGTACACGAGCCCACTGACAACCGCGTAGGTGGTTACGAGTCGTAACCACCTACGCGGTTGTCGTAACTTACGACCAACAGAAATGCAGCTACGACCGCCAGAACGCGTACGACATAGCGACGATCCGTCGTGTACCGCCAATACACTACCATGTAAGACAGTGCCGCGACGTCGCCGAAGACGAAGACCCAAAAGATAGGGAACCAGTTCTCGACCATGTAGCCGTACAGGGCCCAATTGTGGGTATTGGCGAGCAGTGAAGCCAATGAGATGACGGACGCGACGCCCACGTCTCTTTTCTTGTGGACTCGGTTGATGGAGAGCGCAGAGCTGCAGATCATCCCCAACGACGTCAACGCCGCAAGGAGTTTTATCACCCAGAGCACAGTACTGTCGACCATCGAGGTGTGAGGTGCAAAAAGGGAGAGTGAACTATCGTTTCGGTGAACGTGTTGTCTGTGCCAGGCCGTCGAGGACCATTGCCTCAGGTAGAAGATTGTGATGTGTGGACCGCACCTTTTCTCGTGGTGCTGGGCTTCGGTTGTGATACTTCGATCAATCTTTTCTTTCATTCTTGAATAACTTTAATCGATTTATTTAGCAATGTAAGGGTGCCAGCGGTGAGCGCAAGGCATGATACTCTGGGCTACTGGGGACGGCCCCTTCCTTCACACTAACGTCGATCTCCTTAGGCGAGAGATTGACCGACATGACGACGGAGCCTTCCTCCAATGCAAACGTTGTCTCTGGGCTGGTGCGTCGGGTGAAGACGACGTACATGGTCCAAGCAGCCACGTGCAGCGCGATGACAAACACCTGCGGACCGGCGATGATCCAGTTGGAAGTTACTCGACCGAACGTGAACCACCCGAAGGTGTTGAACGTCGTGACAGCCAGAGGGCGCGGGACGAGCGTCGCAGCGGACCGTTGTTTGAATGCGTAGATAAGGTTCTTAAGCATGAGCATGTGGATCGCGATGACCGTAACGTCGCAGAAGCACAGGCCTTGCGTCTTCCAGACCTCGTCTCGAGACTGGCTAGTGAAGCCTAAACTGGCGACGATCACGTAGAAGGTTGGTACAGTGAGCCAGGCAAACATGAGCCCAATGGTCTTGGCCACTTGCAGGCGCTCGTCAGAGTACCTCCAGTAAATGAACAGGTAACAAAGTGACACAACGTCGCCGATGAGGAAGACCGGAAAGCTAGGAAACCAGGTCTTCCCCAGGTAACCGTACAGCATCCATACGTGCGAATTGGCGAGCACAAGGAAGATGGGGATGATGGACGCGGAGCCGACGGCGCGGTCTCTGTGGATGCGGCGCACGACGAGCGATGGCATGTAGATCATGAGCAGCGTGGAGCACCAGATCCAGACGCGCACCGCCATGACGACGTTGTTGCTGGGCATTTTGTGTGGATATACTTGGACAAGTGGATTGGAGAGACGCCACGGAGCTGCAGCGTTTGCAGTGACTGGTAAGTGGCAAATCGGAAAGTGAACTGGTCAGGTAACCGTACCTGTAGTTGCATCGTGCGTGTTTTACTGGTGGTGTCACATACCTCTTTAGTTCTATAATTGTGCTATGTCGAACTGTATACAAATATGGTTGACGTAGTCTGTAATATTACGTATACTGTGTAATACGATTGTTGTACACGAAGGTTTTGAAAAGGGGCCTATATTTCGGGTGACTCATAGAAAAAGAAGAGCCTGAATGGCTGGCGCAGGACCGGAACCGTTTGTCTAGCACCAGAAACTCTGTCAGAAGCCCTCGTCGATACGATTAAACATTTTTGCGTGCGATGATTAATGCCGTAGCAACTGTAAACAGCGGGTGCGGCAGGGTACAGTGTGCGGAAGAGCCTCACCTGTAAGCTTATCTGGTAAGTTGTCCGCGTTTCCCTCAGTCAATGCTTTATCGTCGAGACTTTGAGACGTTTGGGCATCCGATGGAGCGCAGGGTGAAGCTGATAGGACGATACTGTAGTCAGTACTACCGTTTCCACACAGCGTCACTGGTTCTGATTGCCAAAACAAATTGGTCCATGCGTTTCGAGCGAACAGTTCGTGATTCGAGCAAACAGCTTGATTGGAAGTGTGTCAACGCAAATTGAAGTTTGGCGTCAAAACGCGCTGCTGACGAGACAAGCAAACAGCTTGATTGGAAGTGTGTCAACGCGAGTTGAAGTTTGACGTCAAAGTACGCTGTCGACGAACCAACATCGCCCTTAGCTGGTGAAAATCACAAGTCCCGCGTGGGTGGGATGTCAGTGGTGTGCTGCAACTTAACGCTTGGGAGTTGCTCCCTCAATGAGTCAAACGTACAGAGCTCCTGTAATGCAAATAAACTCTGGGACTCATGTTGTTGACACTTGTTTATCCGTTTGTAACCGCTAAAAATGCCCGGCTCAATTCGTAGATCTAGTTTTGAGGGAAAGTTGCAGTGTGGATTCCACACATATTCCACACTGTGGAATATATTACATTATGTAAGGCCATCATCATCGACATGTTCCTCGGTCTTGCCCACCTTCGCTCGTGTTTGATTTGTGTAAACGATGATGAAACCGTCAGCGCTAGTATTCTAACTACCAGTGGGTATAATAGTACACGCACATGAGGAAGACTGGGGGGGGGGGGGGTAAGGAACCACGCCTTACGCGTGTAGGCGTAGATGACCCACGCCTGCAAGTTGATCAGCAGCGAGAGAAGGGGGCGATGAAAGCACGGAGGGGCATCAGAAGGGAGGTCGTAAGTGTTGAACACGGGATCAAGCCTGTCACAAATAAATACATAAACTCATTGCATCGATTGCTTGTTGGCATTTACTTTCCGGATCTAGTAATAAGGCGATGTCGCCTCGACGAACGGCGCGGTTTTGCTGCATGTGTCTGCCTCGAGATCGTACACAACGGCCTGTTCACTCTTAGAACATGAGTGTTCCACAGGCTGTGGACTGAGCGTTACATCCTTAATCTTCCCGGGTCTGTAGATGACGTACACAATGATCTGAACTGCTCCTAACGCCGCCCCCACCGCGTTAGTCGTCAGCACGTACATATCGTTTTCGAGCGCACTGGTCCACATCCATAACAAACCATTGATGAAAGCCACAACTGACATAGTCACGGGCATTGACGACGCGTTCTTCGTGCGGATGATCCGCTTGAGCGTCTCTAGAGGCGAAACTTTCAGGCACAAATTCATGACTACACACATGTACCCGAGGATTGTCTCTACTTGATGCGCGGACTGGTGTGTAACGCCTGCCATGGCGATGGCTGCGTAGATGGAAATTAACAACATACCGGTGACGAAAGCTCCCCACAGCACGTAGAACCTTCGACGTGACGTGCTCCACCGCCAGTAAATTACGCCAAAGACGATGGCCGACACAGTCTGGAAAGCGCACACCGAGAAGAGAGGGAAGAAGTTGCCGATCAAGTACGAGTAGATCATCCACAGGTACGAGTTGCCAAACAGCGTGACGACTGGGAAAATGGACACGTCGCCGACGCCCTGCTGTTTGTGGACGCGTCGGATTTCAGGATACGGGCTGAGCCCGACAGCCAGAGCCGTCACGAATGTCAAGACGCGCAGAGTGAGCAGCAGACCGTCGTTTGCCATAACGGACTTTAGACTTGGACGAAAGCAATTGTGAAGGAATCCCGCGAAAGAATGGAAAACGTGATCAGCGATGAGTGTAATCTGAAGGCCGCGTTGTGGAATGCAAAACTACCACAGTGCATAGATGGACAGCTACGTTTGCACGAGAGAGGCTGTAGAATTCAATGAAAACTGCAAACTTACCAAGTGGTCTAATGTGAAACGAAGATGTCCATGAACAGGTGAATGCTGCTTGAGTGATTCGTGCTTCACAAAAGCACAAATGCTAGAAAAAGTTAAAAATATAAAATTTATATTTACCAACTGAATAGAAAACGAAATTAAATTAGATTGATAAAAACACTTTTTAAAAAAGCACTTCGTTCTTTTTATTGTTTTCAAGCAATAAAAAACACTTTTATAAAAAGCACTTCGTTCTTTAATTGTTTTCAAGCAATAAAATACTTGAAGTATGTACTTGCCGATTATCTCTCAGCAAGAGTCTACGAAATTACAGGAACAAGAGTTGCCGGTGAGATAATCTCGATCTTGCCAAGGCATCTAGTCTGCATGAGTTCCATCACAGGGAGGTGGCAAACATCTTTTTCCATCTTCGCCGGTTGACTGGTTATTGGGAGGGCGCTCTTGCCAGCGGTACCTGTCACGTCCACTTCCAGCGCCTTCTCCGCCTTCCTTGGTCGGAAAACCAGGTACAGCGCCACCTGCACAAACCCGAGGGCCGAACAAGCAGCACTGAGGAAGAGGATAAACATATCGTCAGTGTACAGCCCTTCAATCGTCCAGATTAAGTTGGATGTGGCGCCGGCCAAGCACATGCCAAAGGGCTCTCCCCAAGCAGAGCTCCGTTTTTCGGAGCACTGCTTTTTAAAGAATGAAAAACAAAAAGCACTTTATTTAAAAGTAGATACAGGTACTCTTACTCATCCTGCTGTGGGTGCCGCTGCACAGCCTGTACGAGTCCGCACATGAACTCACCGGGAGAGGACCTCGTAGGAAAAAACCACGACCTCCACATGTACTCATCGATGTAGCCATCCAGGTACTTCTTACTGCAGCCGCGCATCGCCTTGATGTGACGTTTGATATGCATTTCCCACAACCCCTCAATTGTCTTCGAGAACCAAGAGTTCACGAAGATGCTAAGCTGCTCTTGCTTCCCATCGGCGTGGCGGGTCTTCCTGCAGCACCGCCAGTATCGCTTCAGTGCGTTCAGCCGCATGGGCTGAGCGCACTGAGGGCAGAGCATCGACCGCTCCAGCAGCCCCACCTCCATGGCCCACGCGACGGCCTTGGACTCGTCGGTGGTCGCCTCCATGACGGCGCTGAAGTCGAAACGGT
Organism: Phytophthora capsici; assembly: GCA_030324255.1. Lineage (NCBI taxonomy): Eukaryota > Oomycota > Peronosporomycetes > Peronosporales > Peronosporaceae > Phytophthora > Phytophthora capsici. Next base: position 1,125,589 of record CM059355.1, on the reverse strand, counting down.
GGAGCTGCTGGAGGTTGTAGTTGTGGGCCATGGCTGGCAGATTCCTGAATGAGGGTAAACTGTATCTGAGAGTAGCCTAATAAACGGACTTGATAAATCTTTATATTAGAAGTTTGTATATGAAGCCCAACTTGTGGCGTGCGCAATGCGCGCGAAAACGGAGCTACCACGTACTCTAGGCGCGAACACAGAAGCAAAGTGTATCTTGGTGTACACCACGTTAAATACTGACAATATGTACTTTGAGCAAAAAAACACTTTTTGTTTTGCGTTTCTTGATAAAACGGAGCTTTGCTTTGGGAGAGCCCAACTACTGCTCACTGAGCAATTTAGTTACCCTGGCCTCGGTCCTTGCGGTGACGCTGTAAACGGCGTGGCTGTACACGAGAAGGCGTCCCATTCCGCGCAACAGCTCTTGTTCGGCGACCTCGAAGAAGTGGAGGCTCGGCCTCGTCACCCAGGTGCTGCTCACTATCTCCGTCCGCAGTCTGCCCCGAATTGGATTGGGGTTCGGCGTGAAGATCCTCTTCAGCCGACCGGTTGCTTCCCTGCTCGCTCCTGCTTGCAGTTCGGCGTCGTCGTCGTTTTCGTCCGGTATGGCGAAACTGCCCCTGCCCTGCGTCACACTGAGGCCCACGCAGATCATCAATTGACGACCTTGTTTCGGATCCCACACACGATCGCGCTCCTTGCATAGTCCTCTGTATGCGGTCTCCTTGTAGCCGCTGCCAGTGCTCACGGAGCTGCTGGTCATCGGCGCTCGTCACATAGTTATCTACCAACACTCTGATCTCCTTAGCCAGGTCACTCATGGGTTCAAAAGAGTCCTCAATCGGTTGTAGACCTTTCCAGCTGATTAGAATCTCAAAGTCATTGATATCACTGTTCCACTTGTGCTCCTTTAGCTGCTCAACAGCCAGAACAATGCCTTGCGAGGCAACGTGCTCCAGAAGCTCGTCTGTCACGTCCAAGCTATCATCGGAGTAGAACTTAAGTCTCGATGCGTGCACATCCTGCTCGTCACCAGTCACGAGGTGCTGCACTCGAAATGAATGTGTGTCAGCCCGCGTAACTCGATACGGGCCGATCCACATCACCTGCAGCTTGTTACCATGTTTCTCGTCCACTCGAGAACGAAGAACGTAATCTCCCACGGTAAAATTCACCAAATTATCGCCACGTTCTCGTTTCTTGTTCAGCAATCTCTGCTTCTGTTTCTTGTCTTTCACCGCACAGTGCATTGCTTGGATACTTTCGCGCAGATCAGCTAAGTAGCCCTCAATCTCGGTGCTGACAGGAATCGTCTGTAGTCGGCGATCGTCGGAGAGGTAGAACTCGCTCAGCGGCGTTGGACATTCCAAACCAGTGAACAACTCCAGTGGAGAGTGATTACCCAGTGAAGGAACCGCAGTGTGATTTAGACTTGACTGTACCAGCGGTACAAGGTACACCCAGTCCTTCTGGCTGATCTTGTACTCCAAAATCATGGCACGGATGACCTGAAGCACGTCACGGTTGATGCGCTCAATCGACCCATTCACCCATGGACTATACGCTGGGGTAAACGACTGCTGTGTTCGGAGCCGCCGGCTCAGTTCGGTTATGACTTCATTCTTGAAGTGCGAGCCTTGATCGGATACCCACGAAGGCGGTACGCCGAAACGAGAATGCCACGCGAGCAAAGCTTCCACCACCACCGGACTCTCAGCTGTGTCAGCTACCACAAGTTCGCAGTAGTGCGTTGCATGATCTTTTAGAGCCAGCAGGTAGTTGCTCGATCCATAGCTTGGGCCCAGATAAAGAAAATCAAAGTGCAGCAACTTGTTGCGCTGTCTGCAGTCTATTAGCTCTCCCCACGGCCTGGGGATAATTTTCCCCCCACGTGAATGCAGACACAGCAAACAATCATTCACAAACGACGCCACAGTCTTCCAAAGGTGGTCGATCGAGAATAGTCGTTGGAGGTGAGCCACCATAGCCTGCTGGCCTCGATGACCTCGAGCTCCACAATGGGCCACAATACACAGCCTCTGGACAAGTTCAGTTGCTTCTGCTGGCACCCAAATGCGGTTATCCACAGTGAGAACGCCGTCTTCCGAGCGTGTAACAGCTGCTGGTGACGGGTATTTGGTCTGCGTCTCGCGGATTTCGGCAAACGTAGGCCACACAAAACTGTCAGCGTCAAGTGGGCGGAGCTCAGTACGTCTGGTCGGTTGCCGGCGTCGGATTGCCTTGAGCCGCATCATAGTGACCTGAGGAACGTGGTTACCGGCCCACCTTGAAGCCATGTCGGCCCAAACGTTGTCCGGTCCTGGTACGTGCTCCACGATATACTTAAATCCCATGAGCTTCATTGACCAGCGTAGCAGCTTACCCTTCACATGCTTCTTGACGCTTTCGTCCGGCGCGAACACGTGCACCAGATTCCGGTGGTCACAGAACATACGAAAAGGCTTGGGTCTCAGAAGGAGGTAGTCGAGTTTCTCGCAGGCAGTGACTATAGGCAAAGCCTCCTTCTCAATTACAGTCCAGTTAAGCTGACTGCCCGTGAATGTACCACTCATGCAAGTTAACAGCTTGTGCTGCTGTTGCGTCACGGGAATTTTCGAGTCAAAGTTCTCCACTTGGGTCACGATCACAGCCCAGCCAACGTCGCTGGCATCAGTGAAGAGACAGGTAGTCGCACTATCGTTGCTGAATGCAAGGGTGGCTGATGTCGCTAACATTTCTTTCACTTCATCAAAGGCTGTACATTCTTCCCGCGTCAACTCGATCTTGATCCCAGCCGCAACTCGCTTCGTTCGTTTTGTGTCAGCAAGAGCAGCATCAAGTCGATGTTGAAGAGGAGCCACTTGACGAGCGAAATCCACGATACTCTCCCTCATCCAGTTAATAGCACAGACAAATTGTTGTAATTCACCCGCTGTTGTGGGGTAAGGCATGGCACGAAGAGTGTCAATCCGAGCAGGATCATGTCTGACTCCATCACCATTGATCAAACGCCCACACCACTTCACCTCTGTCTGGTAGAGGCTTGTCTTCTTAGCGCTCAACTTGAGTCCGAACTGGTTCAGCAGTGAAAAGAACTCGGCGAGCTTGTCAAGGTAGGTGTCGATGTCCTCTGCATACAACAGCAAATCGTCGATCCAGACGAGTAGGTGCTCGTACAGCAAGCTAGAGAAACACTCCTCCATAGTTTTCTGAAAATGAATCGCTGCGTCACTGCAGCCTTGAGGAACTCGCCGCGGTGTGAAAATCTTCTCATCTGTCATATAAGAAAACCATTCTTGACACAACTCAGCCAACGGCAACTGCCAAAACCCTTTAAGAAAGTCGAAAAGTCCAAAGTGTTTCATTCCACTTGCATGTTCCACCACTAACGAAAGAATAGGCATGACAGCGGCCATAATGTCGGTCTGGGCGTTCGTAAGTCTGTAGTCCACCGTCTGCCGTAGGTCCATGAGATCCGAGGATTTCTTGACTGGGAGCACAGGGCTCGACCATCGACTCTTCGGATTTTCGTAAACCAATCCTAGTTCAACAAGACGATCGTTAAACTCGTGAAGGAATTTACGGATATGCGGTGGGTACTTTCGGGGCTTACACTTTGTAGGCCGAGCCCCTTCCCGCAGTTGCACTTCCAGCGGTGGAACACTAGCCGGCGGGTCCGCGCGCAGCTCCAAACGCCACACGTCGTACGCGTGCACGATGGTGCGCAACTTCTCCACATGATCCAACGGAAAACCACAGCTCACAGCACGATCAATTAATTTTTCCACGGCAGCAAAAATGTCAGTTTCATCTCCACCGGTAGTAGAAGAATTAGTCACATGCACAGGCATGTCGTCAGCCTCCAGCTCAATTGGGTCACCTGCCATCTCGTCGTCACCACGACTCGCCAACTGCTCGAGCTGACGGTCCACGTCGATCCCCAATGCTGTCAAAAGATCGTTACCGACGATAAACTCGTCATCGTTCACATCCATCACGAGAACGTCCACGAGTTCCATTGGTTCCACTGGCCCCACAGCCGTGTGGATGCGTACTCGCATTTTCGCCTGCTGAGTTGCAGTCACCACCTTGTCACCGAAGGTTTGGTTCTGCACCGGGATCTCGAGTTGTTCGACCTGAACTTCAGGATCCAGCACCAATAACTGCTCCCAGTGTGATCGTCCAATGACCGTGTGGTCCGAACCACTATCTGGGCAATATGGTAGCTCAAGTACTCCATTTAGCAATACAGTACGAGCATTTGTTGGTAGAAGTTCGCCAAGTCGCTTAGTCTTGGCTTTCTTTGACTTTCGTCCATTGCGGAATCGCTTCAACAACTCAGTTTTCTCGGCTTCGGTCGCCACAGGACATTCACGTAACAAGTGCATCTCATCGCACTTAGGGCAGGGTCCTGGGGGCGGCCTCGGCGTTTTCGAAGGCTTGGGCTTCGCGTCAGATCCGGTACTAGCCTTCTGATCAGGCTTAGCCGTAGCTTGCCCTTGGTCCTTCTTGTTCTTCGACTTGGACCCGTGCTTGGCCTTGGGCTTCTCTTCGCCACTTAAAACCACACGTTTCTGGCCCTTGAGACGAATATACTGGCGCTCAAGCTCGGTAGCCTTCTCAACGATAAGCTGGAACAGCACCTTAGGGTCCTTCTCGGCGTCAGGGTGCGTGTAGCGGATGCACTGCTTTACTTCCGTTTTGAGCATCGGCGGCTTCAATGCTGAGGTCAACATCTTGCACTTCTCACGCCTTCCACGCTCGAGGACGAAACACTCGCTCAGACCGTTGTCGTCGACTATAGTCTCGAAAGACTTAAAGTAATCCATGATACGAGCAGTCACGTCGCTCTCGGCCAGGTTCATCTTTAGCTCCTTCTTGAAGAGGCCCTTGATGTCAGGAAGAGCCTTGTTCTTCACGCTGGCCACGATGTGCTCGATCTCCGCTGTCAACATGCCATCAGTCACGTCCACGGCATCCACGTTCAGCTTAAACTCGCAGAACACCTCGAGGAGATCAGCATCGAACGAGTCTTTGACCAGCTCCACCACCGCGTCGTAATCCTCTCCAGTCACTCGGCACCGATTACGTAGCTTGGTCTCGTAGTCGCGGCGCTCCTTCTTCCATTTTACCAGCGCCTCGTGCGAAACAGACTTGATCTTAGGCGGTAAAACCGGAAGGAATACCGGTACTGCACCAGTTTGGGGTCCGGCTTCCTCAGCACGCATCATCTTGAAGTGATTAAAGCTGAGTCTTGATAGTTGCACTCGCCGTCAGTCAAACGGTAGACGAACAGCGATAGATAGCTTCAACGTCACTGGCGCACGTCGATGGATGGCGTACGACCAGTGAAAATTCTACTAAAGAATTCTTTGTAGTGTAGCCCGGGAATTTTGAAGCAAACAGGAACACACGACGATGCGGGGGCCAACCCGCACGGAAATAGAGCCAAGTGTATTGATCTACTCTGTGTCGTGCAAATTGCAAAGTGAGCGAGATCCTGAGTCTGGTGCTAACCAGCTCGTTCTCGTCAATGCTAGCCATTCAACTGGAGCGACTAGGCAGTAAGTGAAGTGGACATGAACTCCCTTCATCACAGAAAGGAAACATGCAGTTGGCAATACTAAATCCTAATGCAGTCCACAAGGACACTGGCAGTCCAAGTGAAATCAAAGTCCTCAGCTGTCCACGCGTCGGACACTACGGAAAGCGTTCCGTATTTCACCCATTGACTGCAAAGGCAGCCACATCCGGGTGAAGAAGCCCCAGCCCGAGTCCAGCTGTAGGTGAAACCAAGGTGAAACCCCAGAATGCACTACACGTCAAAAGTTGGATTTCTTTTCTAAAGTGTTTACCTGCACGATATTTCACACCGTTTGAACATGTGCCACTGGAAGTGAATCAAACGTCGGCACTTTAGCTCTCACCAAGTACTACCGGTAGTCCTGCAACATGAGACGCGTTACGCAAGTGTTGTTCGCATGGGTTAAATGCTGGATACTGTGACCAATGTCTGAAGGATTATCTTCATTTCAAAAACGCTCACAGTACTTCTCCTTCCATCATGACATCGAGGCCTCCCAAGACGATCGAGATAGTGTTTTCTACCGTCCTCACCCCATCAAAGCCCTCAATTTAGCTATAGGTAACCCCAATTTGCGTCTCTTTTGCGCATCTGCAGCAGAGAAAAAAAACCATCAGATTTAGAATTGAAGACTAAAATCCTGCGATCAATGCGCTTCCAGACGGTAATGCTCGCTCTTATCGCGCTGGTTATGGCCCCAGCAGAAGCATCTACCGACTTTAACGTCCCATTCTCGCTTCGGTACGTCCCGGGCTTCTTCAAACAGGGGACTCCGTCAACTGACGTCCCAGTCGCGAACCCCGAACACCTCGGACTGTTGGACAATGTCACATGGAAGGATGTTGATGTTTACATTAAAGAACGAGTAGTCCAAGGTGTAGATGTCAAGTTATTTCTGCTTTTACGTCATGGTGAGGGCATTCATAACGTCGCGGAGGCCAAGTACGGCACTGAAGCTTGGGAACGATACTATCGTAAATTAGCAAAGTACACGGACGCGAAGCTGACAAGTTTAGGCATGAAACAAGCCGAGAAAGCGGGAAATAGAGTCGATGAAGAGCTCAATAGAGGGCTGAAGATTGAGGAAGTGGTGGTGTCTCCATTGGAACGCACACTGCACACAGCTATGATCGCTTATCAGAAGCACGAGGAGATCCCGAAGCGGTCGATGGAGTGGCCTCGAGAAACCATCGGCGTCTGTACGTGCGACTTACGTGGAACAATTTCATCAAAGGCCCAGCAGTACAAGACGATCGACTTTAGCGAGATCTGGAGCGATGCAGATCCGTGGTGGACGCCTGACCATCGCGAGACCGAAGCTCACATCAACGACAGAGCTCGGATGTTCCTAAACCGCCTCTTCTACAGCCACAAGTCGACGCATATTGGAGTAGTAAGCCATAGTGGACTGATCACTGCTGCAATGCGAGTCGTTGGTCATCGCAAATACAGCGTCGCAACCGCCGAACTCATCCCATTCCTCCTTGAAGACACCAACGTCCACGTTATCCCCTCTATTCTTTCGGGAAGAATCGATATGTAGTCAGCAGAGTTGAAAACGGTGAACTTCTTGTTCTTAAGTGCATCACTTGTCAATATCCTCCTCGAAATCCTTCGTCCACTTGCGTACAGTGTTGTCCATGGCCAAATCTACCAAATTATCGATAGGATGGATGATTAATGGGATAACTCCTAATCCAATGGCCGTTGGGGCCCATCGACGCACTACTGGGGAGTTTTTGACTGCGTTTTGCACTACAAATGAGCTCGCTGCCACCTATAACAACAATGTTAGCTTTTCAAATTCCAAAACCACACGTCACCAATACCAATATTCTCTAAAATAATTTACCACTCGATTGATAGTGAAGCCTGGAATAACGACACTGGCCAATGACTGCCAAGCCAAAGTGTCGACAGTCGCAGTGGCTACTAGAACGTTGCGCTTTCGACTTGGAACATTTTGAGCCACAGCTTCTTTGTGGGTCTTGGTAGCCTTGTCCAATGTGTCCCCCAGCACGTATCCAAAGGCGACGACATAGGACGGAGCTACTAAACGCGGCGCAATAGGGCGAAACGACTCGCCCACTTCATTCGCATAGCCAAAGTAGCGTACCAGCGAGTCTCGCCAGATATCCTGGTGGTCTTCCTCCTCCATCACAATTATTGTTGCAATATTTTGCAACAATTAGGTTTCGACACAATCTGTACACTTCAAGTCACATATTGAACACTCGTCACCATCTTTTAGAACATGGCTACAATTGTAACAAGACACAACATCGCAACAGCAGAGAATTCTTCATTTGAAGAAGATATTATCTACTTAAACGTGTGAGCATACATGGGCATCGATTGCACCAAGTGTTGCGCATACTCCGCACGTCTCGCCATGAGAAACTCTGGTTCCACCACATCTGCCATTAACTCGTATCGCTCCATCATCTCCTCTGCATAACCATCATCGGGTTGGAGCAAGAAGTCATCAACTTTAATAATCTTGAAAGGTCCAGGAATGAATGACGGAGGAAGTGAGACTGACTCCGTTCGTCTCAGTACGGCTGCCTCGATCAATCTGAACGCATTCTTTGGATACTTCAACGTAACTTGGGTCAACGTGTGGTTGTCGCTGAACCAAGAGAAATGCCAGCGGTCGTTTAAATCCGTCAACAAACTCAGAGGATAGCAGTTGAGAGGTGCCTTCATGCTACAGCTCACAAGTTGACCAATCGCTTGAGGAACATGGTCCGGTTCGACTTTCTTCTTGAGCTCGATCACCAAGCTGACCCCAGCCAGCTTAATCAGTGGGTTCTTCGATGTTCGATTGATGAGCAAGACATCAGCTGTGCCACTCATAGCAAACGGAAGTCTCGGATCCACAATGTCGAGAACAGATTTATCGTCCGCAATGTCATCCAACAAGAAGTCTCCTCGATCTATCAGCGTCTTCAAATGCTGCTGCAAGTACGCCATGTACCCAGCCCTCTGACTCTCTTCGTTCTCCTCGATTTTCGGAATCCACGAATAACCCCCGATGGAAGTATCTTCTGGTTCCTTGACATCAGGAACATTTTCCACCAAGCGCATCTTCCTGACAATTTGATCTCTCATCGCAGAATTCAGTTCAGAAAATGAATATGCAGACGCTTCTTCATCTTGCAATGGTGTTTGCGCTACCGACGTCTCGTTTAAGGTACCGTCTTGCTTCGGGACCACCACCAGCACGTGAATTTGGTCAGTGGATGGCTTGGGCATCTCGTTCTCTTCAAACAGCCAGAACTGCAAAGTCTTGTTGTCCTGCATCTGCTGCTCTGCATTCATCATCTTGTCTATATCAGGATGAATCGTCCCATTCTCCAGATCCACCGCAACAAGGTCTTCGTCTGGTAGCCACATACCGTCCTTCTTCGCCAGGAAGAGCTGCAGCTCATTGGCGTCGCAGGTAATCGTCGCTTGGTTCTCGTCCTTGATCTTCTTCTTCAACTCCCACACCTGGTCACCTTTGTTAATCTTCACACCGAACACGCCTCCTGCCTTCCCGACAATTGCGCAATACAGCCAGATCATTTTCTCTCGAGCCAGCGTATTCTGGAATGAGAAGAAAAGATTTTCTGCTCGAATTTATGAAGAGAGTTCTGAGACTTTTACCATATTATTATTCTCCAAAAAATGTTTGCACTTGAAGTCACAAATTGAACACTCCCGTCACCATCTGTGCAACCTTTTAGAACATGGCTACATTGTAACGAGTCGGTAAGTTGCAGCGATGGAGAGCTCCACTGAGGAGCTGGCGAGGTCCCAACTGGATAAATTGTACCGACTCGGGGTTTTAAAGCGCAATTCGGACGATGGCGAGTGGAAACACAGCGAAAGAAGCAGAATCAACGCTCGACATGAAGAATTTTTGGCTGCTTTACCCCCGCCTTCGATGTTTCCAATGAATATGTTGCAGTCTTCTGTTAATTCCGGCTCTAGTCGCGTATATAGCAGTAGAAGTGGTGGGTTCTATAGTGACAGTGGAAGTTCACTATCGTCTCAGTTATTATTGCGAAAAAGGTCTCAAAGGAGAACCAGTCTGCGTTCTTCAGGATCGTCTTATGGCACACAACCAAGAGCACAACATCGCCATGCTCTTGGTATGTTGTTTCGACAATGGAAAGGTTTTACCAGAATTAAACGAGAGAAAACTCGACGACGAGAAGCAGTAATTGTTTTCTTAAAGCAGAAGATGTTCACGAAATGGACGGCTTTTCTAACGAGAAGACGACATGAGCAGATGCAAAAACATCTTCTTGACTCCTGGAGAATATCTCGAGCTATTTCTCACTGGATTCAATGGAGACGACGCTGTTTAATGCTTCGAAATCTATTGAACAAGGGTCGGAACTCTCTCGTGGGGAGGTTAATCCAGCAGCGCATTTGGAGGCGATGGATCCAATTCACCAAGAGAAGTAAGTACATTCACGGGATATTATCCGAGAGGAAAGACAAACTCAATCGTCGACTTATGAGATTTATGTGGATGGAGCTACAAATTCACGCTTTCCGAGCTCATCAAGATGGTTTAGCAGTGCGCAGATGCTTGAAGGCCATGCGAGACTTTGCTGGAGTCCAAGAAAAGAAGCGTTTACAGTGTGCGCAGTATCAACAGAAGGTAAATTTTGGTCGGAAACGGGAATTGCTACAACGTTGGAGAAGTTTCGCCTATGTATCGAATCGCACCCGAAGACTGGCAGGGCGAGTTCAGTTTGACATCAGAAGGAGGAGGTACTTTTTGTTGTGGTTTGAAGTCTCTCGTAGTGTTCGTCATGTGGAGCGACTACGGTCTAGAATTGAGTATCGACAGCTTTGCAATCACTTTTCAGCATGGAAATTACGAGTAAAAGCTGTTCAATTGGGTGACCGAAAGAGAATTAAAGACGACAAACGAACCCAAGCAATTTACTTCCGAGCTTTCAAGGGCCAACTGAGCTTAATTATTCTCTGTAACCACATTGGTCTGGCATTGAGAAGTCGAAAACTAGCCAAAGCGGTAGCATTTCTTCGTGAGTGGACCATGGAGAGAAGCCGAAGGAGAAATAGGATTAGTCGGGCACAGAATATGTGGGAGAATCGTCTTCTTCGCCGTGTTTGGGCAACTGGATGGATGAGCGTCCACCGTCAACTTCAAGCATCCAAACATGGTTCCCTGATTCTCAAAGCACGATATTTTAATGCTTGGAAACTATTTCGTGATACACGCCAAACTCTCCATCTTCAGGAAGCTGATGCTGAATCTCTACACTGTGAATCCTGCTGCAAATTTGTTTTCAGAGGGTGGAAAGCTTACCATCAGTTGCGTATGGACCATGATTTACGACTACTTAAGGCCGAGGAACACTACCACAAGCACTTGCTTCGGAAAGGGGTGCTCATTCTGTGGGATGCAGTGAATGAAAATGCTCGAAATTCTTTACGAGGCCATCAGCTCAGGCAAAATCTGCGTACTTCTCTGAAGAAACGGTATTTCCATGCATGGCATTCTTTTGTTAAATCAAGGCTGCGAATATTTGGGCTCTTCCACAATCTACAATCAAGTATTAAATACCGACATTCGTTCTGCAATCCCCGTCGTCGAGCGTGGGATCGGTGGGTTTTGTTTCTTTCCAAGTGTCAACAACATCATTACAGCGTCCGACGCATCCAAGCACGTGTAAAACGTCGGGTATTGTACATTTGGCGTCGGCAGGCAAAATTGGAGTATCAGTTGCGTGTTTTTACAATTCTCAAGCAGAGGAGGACAGTGGAAAATGTCTTTGGATTTTGGAAATCACGTGTAAATCAGTTGAAAAAGGTGGCTGTGATTTGTGAGCTAGCGGAAAAGGTGTATGAGCGGAAATTGTTCACGCGAATATTGCGAGAATGGCTTTCGCGATCAAAGTATCTTCGTCATGTGCGTCTTTGTAGTGAATCTATTCACCATCAGTTTGTACTGAAAACGTTGAGGACGTGGCTCATGGAATGGCGGTCAGAGGTTGAGATCCGTCAGTGCTCTTCAAGATTAAAGCACAGACGAGAACGACAGCTACTGCAAAGGAGTTTTACCAGTTGGCACGAATATTCGTTCCTGCACAGAAAGTTAAGTCAGAAACTCTCCCATTTCCGACAAGTCTTTGGAAAATACCCAGCTTCGTCCCTTGTGTTCCGTACTTGGAGCGGTTGGAAGGGAAATTGCAATCAATCTCGATTCGTAAAATCATCGAACAGGAAGCACCGTCTTCGACAGGCAAAAGTCTGTTTGACACACTGGAAGTTTTTCCACGCGGCTTGCTGTACTTTTCGAGCTTGGCATCAAGTTGCTCGTACACTATCAACCAACAACAATAGATTAGGATTGCGATTGAGAGAATATCGACGATTACAACGGTATCGGCTTAAAAGATCTTGGATAAATAAGTGGAAGGCTCTGGTGGTGCGAAGGAGGGCCATTCAGGAGCAACAGTTGCAATGGAAGCACCAATTGAACCGTGAACTAGAGGAATTGAGGCGGAAATTGGAGCAAGCTGCTCTGATGCAGTTGAGAATTTGGTTTCGGAGGTTTTGTATTGCTCACAATGGGGATAATACACTTGCAAGGCAGCATTTTAGCTGTCGGCTGCTTTCGAAGGCGATGAAGTTGTGGTGGGAGGCAACAATTCATTCCAAGCAAGAAAGATTATTGGTAGAGGCACGGAAAACAATGGGCAAGCTGTCGTTTTATCATCCCCAGCAGCTAATTTACACTGCTCAATGTGACAGTCTAAAGGTGGAGAGGAAGAAAATCCCCAAGAGAAGAGAGAGAACAAAAGTGGTTCCGATTGATGCAAACCTTCGAGCAGAGTCAATGGTGAAGATGCGGCGGATGCTGGATCCAATTGAATACGCGAGCTATTCACGATTCTATCAAGAAGGTGGCAGGGAGGTAGTGAGGACTAAACCAATCACTGAAAAAGGGAAAAGGTTAGTCAACCGGACCGACCCAGTAAAGCAAGAATACAATCATCGCGATGATACTGGAAATCTTGACCATGAGAAACGTGACCGTGGAGACGTGGAGAAAGAAACAGGTTTGAATTCACCTTATGGAAGTGACAATACTTTTCATGGCGATAATCAAGCGAAAGTTCGACTTCAGGTTGTGCTGGAGGAGCAGCTTTATCGACAACATCACCCTGGTCCTCCCGAAACCAGCAACATATCGGTACCAACACGCTCAACGATACCAGAAAATGTGTTGCCGCTATTCGATGACGAGATGGATGAGATACCAACCAAACACACCAGAAAGCAACAGCATCAGACTGGATGTACCCCCACCACCCCACGTCATGTCCATTTTGCTCCAGATCCTCCAGCCGAACAAGTAGTGCGTGCTGATCGAAACGTAAACACAGCTGATTCTAAACGTAAAGGGCATCGACAAAGCCAACGAGAGCAGCCTATTGTTAATGCCCAACCTGCAGCCAGCACAACTCCAAGGATCCTTGACGTATCGTCGAATGTAATTCCAACGTCTCCAGTGGTTAAGCATCGAAAAGCACCCCAGAAGAAGTTTATCAAAGTGGCGAATTCTAACTGTGAAGTGAGGCCGCTAGCTGACATTCTAAAACTTGGTGATACCAATTTTCCAGAGTGCAGTAAAGATCACACGGTCGCCCAGTGTAGAGACAATGATAACTGGGATACCGCGGTGCTGAAAGAAGTGGTAGCTTTTTACGTTACTCTTGTATTGGACCAATTGGGCAGGAGCAATGGGGTGAAATCCACTCGACTTCATGTTTGCTTTCGAATGGCTCGAGATTTGGCACTTCTTCAAAACGATTTTTACATTGATGAGCTGCAGAAAGTTTACGATGCCAATTTCAAAGATGAACCCATTGGCGTGGCACAGTGTGAACTAGAAACCCGAACGCACGACGAACAACTGAATCTGGAACTGTTCCTGGACAAGCTAGTCAACGCCTGCCCTTCGTATCGAAAGTATCTCGACTCTAAGCATCCCCTTGACCCGCTAAACTGGTTAGCACAATGTCACTTGCAACCTCAAGTCCGTCTGCAAGCAAAAGCAAGGGGTCATACAAGGCACTCAACTGCATTCTGGATCTGGGAACCAATGCCGGCTGATATGGACGTCGCGTTGGAGAAATTGCTCCCAGCTATCACGAAATACATGCGAGTTCTGGGTCAGTTTTTCCTTCGTGGAGCCGTTCGAAGCTCGTTATCTGCCGATAAACCGCAGGATTATCGAATTAGCAGCTCCGCGTTCATCAGCCTCATGAAGCAGGTCCATGTATTCCCCCAACTCTTTCATCGGCGTGAGCTTGAAAATGCGGTGCGACTCTCGTGTCAATCTTCTCCTGATACGGAGGAGCTTAACTTCCCAGAATTTATTGAGGCTTTAATCCGTTGCTCTTGTAACCTTCGCTGGGGGGAATTGAGCGGAGGGGAGCACTCAGCCGAGAGCAATAGCGATACTGTGGTTGTCATCAAATTCGTGATGTTGATTTTTGCGATGGAAGGCCACGGATCTGTGCTGAAGAAACGGAGCGAGGATGTCGGAGCGATTTTAGCATTCCTAGGGCAGCAGAAGAAAAAGAATCAGGCTGAAAAACTCTTTCGATTTCGTAGTATGCTGGCGGATAACAAGCGACAAAGGCGAACGTCTAGAAATCATCAGGCTCCATCAGTTTGGAATCAGATTCGGCTTCAGTTTTCTCCTAGAAGCTGCCCAACCAAATCTCCTACAAGATCACACGATACGTTTGATGAATTAACCGAATCGTGGGACGGTGGTTCACCTCATCGTGTCTTCACGGAGCCTTTTGTGTTTGACGCTCAGACGAATGAACCTTTCGACCTTGACGTACCTCCTTTACCAAATACAGAGCATTCGGGCCAGAAAACACAACCACATTCTGTACAATTCGTCGAGAACGCAGGCTCTTGTATCTACAATAGGGAGTCGCTTCAACCACCGTTCGCAGTTGATACCGTTGGTGACGTTACTGAGCCTAGTGAAGAAGCCATTCAACAGGTATCATCTGCATCGTTAGAAGGTCAAACACCAGCGTTTTGTGAAGAAAATGATTCTTCGGAGCACACAAGTGCTGCAAGGACAAGAGATGGCGAAGAAACCATGTGGACTGAACAACGACTTACGACTCAAGCACATTCAACCGGTTTGGCTGATCCCATGGAGAAGGATGATTTTCTTCGCGAAATTCTGGATAATATCGGAGATGTGGAACTGTTGCTGAGCCAAGTAAGATTCTCCGACACGAAGCAGGGTAAGACTATTGCTATATTTCTGCGTTGAGCTGCAACTAACTACACATTTTCATGATATTTAGGCAGACAACTATCGAGGACGACACTTCTGAGTGACTATATTCAATATAGCGATTCGATTGAGTGCGTTCCGTCACTAAGTGAACTGGCAGAAGACAGTAACTGGCAAAATACTCATGCCTTCACAGCAGCCTCAGAGGCCCAGGTTCGTGATCCAATACTCAATTATCTTACAGATACTGAACGGTTCACAGAGAACGCCAGTACACCCGGTACAGTGCGATATTTGATTAACTAGTTACTCATTTCAGTGTTAACATTGCGTATGGTTCAGATCATTCAAATCTCGTTGCGATCGCTGGACTCCCCGTTACAGACGACCCATCAACCCAGGTAAATTCTGTCAGGCTGGTGCATACAAGTACTGTGCACGTACTAACTTCTGTACAGGATTTCCTCTCCCAACCGGCTTCGCAAGAAATCCGACCTACAGAGGAAGTTGTCAGCAATTTAGTACAGGCATCAGCACATGAAGAGCAACACAGCGAAAAGCCAATAAAATAAGCGACCAATTAGCCACATACGGCCAGAAGAAGTCGTCGAGCGACACAACACTTGGATTGCCACTTTTCGTGTACTTCGAAGTATCACACAGGCGAGCTTGAGCATTTTCCTCGAGACGGCGAATTCTAAAATTTAGTCGTACATGCGAACAACTGAAAGAAACACCACGGGAAATACGATAAAGTAAACGACTTCTTCATGGTGAACAGACATAATCAAACCGTGATGTCTATGCTGACTGTTTGAAGCCACAATCTACAAGTACTGAGAATCCACGTCATCAAAGAAGGGGTGGCGTAGGGCCTCTTTGGCGCTGATTCTTGAGGACGGGTCATATTGCAGCATGGACTTAGCAAAATTCACCAACAATACAAAGTCAGATTCACTGAATTCACCAAAACCAACTCAATACAGTACCTCCAGCAGATTGCGTCCACTCTCGTCTAACAAAGGGAAAAGCTCTCGCATGTCTTTCTTCCTCCACTTTGGGAACGTCGGCGCGTAGTCGCGTAGCTTTGTGACACCTGGCCAAGACGTTTCATTCGGCGTTCCAAAAGTCCTACCATCCACAACATCAGCTACACCGCAATAACTCCCTACCCATTAGAGAAAATACTTACCTGAAGATCCTGTAAAGCTGGTCGATCTCCGAATCTCCCGGGAATAGCGGCTTCTTGGCCACCATCTCAGCGAAAATGACCCCCACCGACCAAATGTCGACTGGAGGCGAGTAAATCTCTTGACCTAGAAGAATTTCTGGTGCTCGATACCAAAGTGTGACGACCTCATGCGTGTACTTTTTAATAGGGAGACTGAAGGCCCTGGCCAGTCCGAAGTCTGCAATTTTCAGCTCGCCAGTGTTGTTGACCAGTAGATTCTGAGGCTTGAGATCTCGGTGCATGATGCCACGCGAGTGCGAGAAGGCGAGGCCTTTGAGCAGTTGATACAGGAAGCTCTTGGTCTGCGCCGGCTCCAGTCTGCCCAGCTTGTGCTCCATGAAACGCTTGAGATCTTTGTCCATGAACTCGAAGACCAGGAAGAGCTTGCCGTCCTCCTGCAGACAGTCCAGCAGCCGCACGATGTTGGGATGTTCCAGTTCGCGCAACACCGAGATCTCGCGCAAGGCCGTGCTAGGGATGCCGTCGTCCTCCGTCTCAAGTCGGATCCGCTTGAGCGCCACCACCTCCTTCGTCTTCAGGTCGCGAGATTTGTATACGACGCCGTACGTTCCCTCGCCGATGGACCCGCCCTTCTCAATGCGCTGGTATCGCTCCATGGTCGGAAAGTTGAGATCGAGATTTGAGTCACTCCCGCGCTTTTTTGCAGGAAAAGTGGTACAAGGTACCAAATACTCAATACCGCTGTTCAGACGACCTTGGAGCAACACGAAGTTGAAGTGGACTACACGGACTGCATTTCTTGCTGAAGTTGATCCGCCACTACTTACTGTACATGTACATGTAAAACGTGCACTTTTATTTTGCGGCCTGGAATGACTACCTGGTAAGTTAAAATTTAACTTAAATGCCATGTTGAAGTGCTTGACACTCTTGTGAAACGGAAAAAATTGACATGTTTGTAGCAGCACTGAACCGAGGGACTTGACTGCTCGTCCAATCTCACCTTTGTGATGAGCGTCAGCAAATGGCGGCACAGAACCGTGACGGTAGAATGACTGGGGCAGGGACTTCGGCTTCGTCAACAGGCTAATAGCAAAGGGTGATGGGCTTCCATGTGTTCCGGTAAAATGTGCCAGGAAACCTGGACAATGTCAAGGATAGGATGCCATGTCCAGGACATGGCATCCTATCCTTTGACGAATGGTGCATTCTGTCTGCTAAAAAAACATTGGCACACGGATGTTGTCATTGACTTGTCAAGTCGCCTCTTGATGACCTACACTCAGGGGCACCTTCCATTTTCATTCCCTCTCCAAGCCTATCCCTACTTGCGAAATGTTTCTACCAGTAAAAATAGGGTATCCCTACAATAGTGTGTAGCGAAGCTTCTTGATAATAAATTCAAAGCACACAAGAGCGGAGCGCTGGCGAACTGTGCTCATTACCCAAAAAGCCGCAATTGGCCCCCTCCCCCCGCCCTTTACCAAGGAAGCAGCTTAAGAAAAGCAAACGAACAGGGAGACTATGTCTTTCTAAGTTGGTTGGTTTTTCGCGTGGTGGTCAAGATGATGTCTTGAAGATCGGTTTCAGCTCCTCCGTCCGTACTCAACATGAATATGGATTAGAGAAGATGACAACAGCGTTTGAAGAACAAACGGAACGTTAGAAATGATGGCGACGTAGCAACGGAGTTAGGAGGATGGTTCCCCAGAATGAAGAATTGAAGAAAAGAGAAGAAGAAGCAACGAAGAATAAGCGAAAAACACAAGAAAACAAGTGACCAAGTTTTAAACAAGAAGAAGAAGACAATAAACAACATGCTGCGCGATTCGGAAGAAGCGACGGCGTGGCTGCACATGGCTGATCCCGTGAAGAACTGGAGTGAGTGGTCGTTGGCGCTGGATAAGCCTAGCTTGCTCAATGCTGGTGCCATCAAGACGGTGGAGCTCGTGGAGAAGGCGGACGATGGCAAGCTGGCCCACGATGTGGACGACCTGTCGGCAATCTTTGAAGGACTCGTGGACGGAGCGGACATCCCGCTCCCCTGCGATGATCTGGAGGATACCTTTGGCAGTGAGGGCACGAGCGCGGCTTGGATTGATACGTTGGATGACGATGTGGTGAACGTGAACGAGCTCTCGGCCGCTTTTGATGCGCTGGTAGAGGAGCAGGAGACGACGGAGGACGATGATGAGGAGATGGAGGACGCTGACAGCGACAACGAGGTCAGCTCCGATGTCAAGATCATCCCGTCAGCCCCTGTGTGGGCCACTATGGCTCCGCTGGATCCCCGTTCCTGCATTCGTACTCCGGTGTTTCAGAACCTAGACTCGCGTATTCCGCGTATTCAGCTGCCGCGTATGGACCTGTCGTTTTCTCCCAACGGTGCGGCTGTTAAGGCTGCTGGTGCTCCTGGCACCAGTCGTCCGTCGCAGTCGATGTCACCTAAGAGTGAGAAGGCGAAGATTGCTAAGTACCACCATGACCCGAAGACGTGCTGGATCTGCAAGAGTTCGAAGACCCCGGAGAAGAAGCGTGCGCTCCACCGCTACCACGAAAAGCGGACGCGTCGCAACTGGAAACGGGGTCCTCGGTACACTGGACGCAGTAACGTCGCGACGTCGCGTGTGCGCAACGGCGGTCGGTTCATCTGCACCACTCGGTGGATTTGATTCTCTTCTTGAGCCCTTTGATTTGGTTTGATTTTCTATTTTTTAGCTTTTCCTTTTACCTGGAGCTTCTCTCCACGCAGTTTTTCTTTCAGTTGGTTTGACTATTCCTTATAATGCAAGTAATGCATTGGCATCATTTTCGAGACAACGGCATCGAGGAGTTTGTTTTCCGTTTTTCTTCGTACTACTGTAGTAGTACATCAGATAAAAGCTGTAAAGCCGACGCAAGGAATCTACATGTATCTCTTTCATGAAGTTTCTCGTTTTTTATATGCTTTTTTTATGTCATGTATACTTGTGTGGTGTACACCATCTTTTCACCGCTGTCAAAAAGTTGACCGCGGGTTGAAAATCGAAGAAGAGAGTGCCACGTAAAATGGTGAGAAGCTTTCACTGACGAGGGGTTCTCCCCGCATCGATACTCATACAGCCTCGCCCCCTAATGTGTAGTATGACAACCGGTTTAATCTTTCTATTGCCTTCGTGTCGCTGCTGCGTAGTCGAGCAAATTCCTGAACGACAAGAAGAAGAAGCTGCAAGCCTTCAAAAGCACGACCAATGCTAAGTACGCATTGAGTTTATACAGAGGCTTTAATCGACCACAGGATCTGACGCAGCCATGATTTCTTGTTGTAGCGAATCGACGGCCAAGTCGTACCTTGAAAAGTTCAGCTGGGATCTCATGCGCGCAGTCGATGAATTCTACGCTAGCGGTGGAGAGAACCTCACTCCAGTGTGAGTACAAAGCCGTTAATCTTGTGCAATTGACCTTATGCTAATTTGAGTGGGGTGGCTGTGTTTATCGCTGATATAGCAAAAAATCGACAGTCTCGATGGACGCGGTGAACGCGTGGTTCGATAGCTACGTAGGTGCGACTACAACGTTTGTTTCCATTGATGTCGTAGCAGGATGAATGTAACCTTTTGTTGGCATGGATATTGCAGACCCCGACGACGACGAAGACGCCATCAACGAGGAAGGTATCCTCAAATTCTGTGAGGATATCGGTGTGGATCCTCAGGATGTGGTGGTACTGGTGATTGCGTGGAAAATGGAAGCGGCGTATATGTGTGCGTTCACACGGAAGGAGTGGAAGAAGGGTATGCAGGATATGGACTGTGACTCTGCCGCCAAGCTGAAGGCTAAGCTCCCACAACTGCGCGAAGCCATTGCGAGTGAGACAGCGTTCAAGAAGTTCTACTGCTTCTGTTTCGGTTTTTCCAAGGAGCCTGGTCAAAAAAGTCTTAGTATCGACATTGCAGTTGCCATGTGGGAGCTGCTGTTGTCCACGCGCTTTGAGAAGCTCACGACGAGTTGGCTGGAATTTCTAGCCGAGAAGAAACCGGTCAAGGGTGTGACGCGCGACACGTGGGACCTGCTCTTGGACTTTTTCGTCAAGGTGCGCGAGTCCTACGATAACTACGACGAGAACGAGGCTTGGCCCGTGCTCATCGATGACTACATGGTCTGGATAGACAGCAAGAAGAAATAAGGCATCATACCTAGGGCAGCTAAAGCTTCAGACATGTACATGCGTCCGGATACATCCGGATAATTCAACATGTATCCACGCATACAACCCATTATCATCTTCAGTCTCATTTCAACCAGACGGCGTCATCCTCCGCGTCACTTGGCGTGTTCCTGGCCCTTGTCGCAGCTTTTACAGCGGTTTAATCCATCCGTAAGGCCTCAGTAGTGGACAGGACCAGTATGAGCTCCGTTGTCATGGACTTCTCGTCGCCAGAGACGCTCCCAGAGCGCACGTTCTTCCCTCGAGAGTATATGCAGCAGTATAAACGGCAGATTAACGAGCTGATTAAGCGCATGGAGCATCTGCTGCAGGAGGAAGAGAATCTAGAGACAGACACAGACGCAGAAGTGGAGTGGAACGGCGTGCAATGGGCTGCTCTTCCGTCTCAAACGGTCTGGCAGAACCTTTGCGCTCTTCAGGACTGTAACGTCATTCTAGACGGGGCTGCGGCTCAGTTC
Organism: Phytophthora capsici; assembly: GCA_030324255.1. Taxonomy (NCBI): domain Eukaryota; phylum Oomycota; class Peronosporomycetes; order Peronosporales; family Peronosporaceae; genus Phytophthora; species Phytophthora capsici. The sequence goes on along the minus strand of CM059355.1, from coordinate 1,104,859 downwards.
AAGCAGAAAATACACGAAAGTGCGCAGCTTTCCACTGCAGATCCAGACATTTTCCCACTCGAGAGGACGCAGAGCAGCTCTTCCATCCCTGTGTCGGAGTACAGCTCGGACGACGTGGAGGAGACGGACGAAGAACTCGAAGGATTCCAGGATGTGGAGCCTGTAAAAGGACGGAAAGCAGCTGTAGCTCTGAATAATGATGTGACTGAGAGAGTGCAAAACGCGCTGCAAGATGAAGACGAGTTCGAGAGGTTCAAGGCCAACGCCTTGCAGTTCGGCATGGGCAATGAGTCCGCTGAGCTGTTTTACGGATATTTAGCCCAGCACATCCCCGCGCCTGTGCTGGACTCAATTGTAGTGGACTTTGCCAGGCTACTACCTCAACCGGCGTTGAGAGTACCGCTGCTCAAGGCTCATTACGAACATATGAAGAACGAACTGGCCAGACCCAGCATTGCATCGTTCAGGAACAAGAGTTACAGCACGTCGATGACGTTGAGGTCTTCCACGTCGTCAAGTACGTGTTTTCTGCGAGATTTTGTGCTGGTAATTGCACTGACCCTTGTGCTTTTGATGGCAGGTATCGACGAAGCTGGCAGTAGCGAAGAAGAAGGCGAGGAGTATCCCTCAACGGTAAGTTTTGAGGCATGAGTTCCATGCGAATAATGGGTACAATTCTAACGGTTTATATTTTCTGATTCAGATCCGATTACGTTCGTTCAACCACCTCGTCTTCGTTATTCACGGTATCGGACAGCACATCGACTTTCGTGACGGAGAGTTCAAATCGTGGAACGGAGAGACGGGAGTGGAAGGCGGCAACCATGCTTTCAGAGATATTTTCCGTTCGATGCTGGAGACAACTTTTCAAGATATCCCGCTCGCCCTGGAAATGCAGTCAATTGAGTGGCATGAAGACCTCCATGAGCCAACTGGACTGGACAATATTTTTGATCTCATTTCCCCCGAGGGCGCCTCAGCGTACGTGGTTGCATGTCTTTGTTGGTTATCTTCATTCTAACGTATAATGTGGTTTGACTTTGATATCATTAGCATTCGTGAATTTAACAAGGAGACGTTCATGGACGTACTCTATTATCTCTCGCCACGCTATGGCCAGCTGATTGTTGATTCAGTTACTCAGCAGCTCAATGAGAAGTATCGAGTCTTTATGGATGAACACCCAGGTACATCGCTGAGCTGCATAACACGGATAAGCTGGATTCACCTGCTAACTTTACGTTGTTCGTTAGGGTGGGATGGGAAAGTATCCATCTTCGCGCACTCTCTAGGCTCTATGATCTCTTACGATATTCTAACGCACAAGCCGGGAGAAATCGCCAGCAACGGCGTGCGATTTCCTGGCCTCGAGTTCGAGGTTGACAACTTTTTCGGCGTCGGGTGCGTTGTTTGTTTCTACAGCTTGATCATACTTGTGGAAAAGTAACTGACTTAGCTTAATGACCTTAGCTCTCCGGTGGGAGTAATGATCCTGGCTCGAGGAGATCTCAACATTAACGATGGGGAGTTTACCCCAGGAATTAAGAGTCCGAAATGCCGACGTTACTTCAACGTTTACCACCCAATTGACCCGATTGCTTATCGGATCGAGCCATTGATCAAACAAGAGATGCATGACAAGGACCCCGTGCAGTTGATGCAGGTAAGAAACGTTTCCGCCGTGACTGCATTAATTCCTAACCTTATACTGCTGTCTGTAGTTCAGTGCAGTGAAAGACCAAACGTTTGGTCAGCTGCAGGAGCAATGGGAAGGCTTAAACGGGCCAGTGCACGGATTCCAGTACCGCCATGACTATGTTATGCGGCGTCGGAAGCGCGAACAAGGAATGATGGAAGTGGCTTTTGCAGCTGCCTCCCATTCGTCATACTGGATGAGCGAGGATGTTGTCCTTTTCACCATCATGCAGCTGTGCCAGCCTGTGGTCGACACTCTCCATCGGTACATGAGTGCTCGAGTTCCTCTTCCAAAACTTATGCGGAGCATTGTAGAGCTCACGCCTCGGACAAAGGTGTTATTATCAGCAACGGCTCTTGTTCGCGACCGATGCACAGGTCTTTCGCGAGAACAGATCGTTCTGATCGACAAGGATCGCCTATACTTTCTGTCTCGACTCAGCGAAGTTGCCTGCCGTCGAAAGTGGCGCATCAAGCTCACTTCAACGACAAAAGCCGTGTATGGTGACGACTCATTTATGATGAATATCATCCCAAATGCTGCTGCTGTACCAGCTTCTGGAGCTCCACCAACGTCTAACAACGTGATTCAGCCTGGCGTGCATATTTTCAAAGCCCCTTCAACACCAGTGCGCAATGCTTGGAAAGATGCTATAAACGAAACTATCCGCAAGACCACCAGAGCGCTGGCTGAGGAGTTACCGGCAGACAGCATTCCTAGGGATACTGCAAATCTCGTCGATCTCCCAACTGGCAAAAGTATCGACTATTTCAACGCTGTCAAGGCGGGTTTCCTCAAGGAGAAGACTGCCAACGGGTGGTACGATTCGTGGAATGACCGATGGCTTGTCCTTCAAGAAGACCACTTGTCCTGCTACGAGAACTCGCCGAAACTCGACTTTGTCGGGCAGTTCCCGCTTCGAAAGACGAAAGCCTTTTGTTATGAACGGGAGTATCTCATCCGAGTCGTAGCTCGTCGTGGAGCTGCGTGTGAAATGCGCGTGCAGAACCAGGAATCCTTCAACCGCTGGGTGGAAGTGTTTGAAAGGATTCCAACGGTGGAGATCTTTCGTCACAAGGACTTGCTAGAGAACAGTCCGTCTTCAGTGCTGATTATGACTGCGAGTTCGAGGGGGAGTTTTGGTGGAGCCCACAAGGCCGGCAACGAAGGGGAATGGCTGCAAACAAAGATCGAAGGGTTCCAGATTAAGCTGGATGAGAACGACCAAGAGTACGTCGCTTTCGTCATTCAAGTGGCGTCCTCAGCAGCGGGCACCAGCATCGTCCAACGACGTTACTCAGAGTTCGCCAAGCTGCATCGTCAGTTGCGTAAGATGTTCCCGCACGAGCAAATTCCTGCTCTACCTGGGACGAGGATGTGGAACAAGTTTGAGCCGAACTACTTGAAGCAGAAGGCAATCGGTCTTCATGGATATCTGAACGAGGTGTGCAAGCGGTGCGCTAACACACGCGCACAGCCCATGTTGTTCGAGTTCTTAGAGCTCAACCCCCCACCTGAAAGAAAGGACTCCCCGAAGGAGGAAAAGATCGAAGAGAGTTAACTGGGTGAATGACGAAGAAAACGTGGTGGATAGATCAACGACATTGGCTGTTTTCTTTGTGGTTGAGATCCGTAAAGCAACAGATCGACGTAGCATTATGCTTCCTAGTCGTCTTGGATCGTGAACTGTGCGCACAGGCCACTGGATGCGTCACTTTCATAGACGTTGCACTCCGTTTCGGGCTTCACTGCAACGAAGTACTCACCTGTCTCGACGATACGCTGGAATCCAGAGCCGATTTGCGGGTCGAACATCCCCCAGTCCTCACGTGTAAGAGTGAAGGAGACGTCTTGAGTCTCTCCTGGCTGAAGAAGGATCTTCTTGAACTTCTTGAGTTGTTTCACTTCGGGAACGAAGATCTCTCGGAACGGCTGGATGAGGAACAGCATCACCGTCTCTTTCCCTGCCATTGATCCCGTGTTTGTGACTTGAACACTCACATCGAGTGTGGCCTCGTCGGTGTTTGAGATGACAGTCTGACTTAGCGATACATTCCCGTACTGGAACGTCGAGTAGCTCAGTCCATGGCCGAATTCCCACTCCATTTTGCATGGCTTCTCGTCGCGACAACGGGTGTCTGCTGGATGATTGTAGGGGATTCCGATGGTAGCTGGAGTCTTGGGGTACGTGATGGGAAGACGACCACTTGGATTCACTTGGCCGAAAAGGATCTCAGCTAGCGCGTGGCCGCCCAATTCCCCTGGTAGCATGGCGTACACAACTGCATGGGCGAGTTCAGCGAGGCCTTGAAGTAAGCGAGGGCGGCCTTGAACCAGCACGAGGATCACTTTAGTACCGGTGGCTGCAATCTCTCGGACATATTCTACTTGCCCAATTGGCAGATTCAAGTCGTCCAGATCGCCAGGTTTCTCCGCATACTCCCTCTCACCAATGGCGATGATGGTGTACGAGGATTGGGTAGCCATTCGCTTGGCTTCTTGCAGCTTGATGGACGAGTAGGAGCCATTGGGATGAAGGCTATTGGCGTAGGGAACCGACTTGACATTAATACTCAGCACGTTGGCGATACCCTGGCGAAGCGAAATACCGTTCGGATATAGTCTGTTGCCTGAAACACCTTGCCAACGAAGTGACCATCCTCCGCACAAAAGCCCCACATCATCTGCTGAATGTCCAGTGAGGAAAACATTGTCGGTTGGGCGGAGAGGGAGAACTCCGTCGTGATTTTTGAGAAGAATGACTGACTCCCGAGCGAGTTCCAAAGCAGCTTGGCGACTCTCGTTTTGACCGACGAGAGCAATGTCTTGTTCAGTCCCAGGCAGTGCGTTGTCGTACAGGCCAAGCTTCATTTTGGTTGTGAGAATACGTCGGGCAGAGCTCTTGATCCGGTCTAGTAGAACAGGGTTCTCTTCCACAGTACGACGAGCCATGTCGATGAAGCTCGTGTTGTACGGCACCATACTCATGTCCAGTGGGGCGTTTGTCAGAGCCATTCGAACCGCGTCTTGATCAGTCTTGGCCACTCGATGCCAGACGTGGAGGTTGTGGATTTCAGCGTAGTCCGTGACGATGAGACCTTGAAAGTTCATATCACGACGCACCAGGTCGCTTAAAATCCTCTTGTTGGCGACAACTGGGACACCATTAACTGAGATGTAACTCTCCATCGCTGTCAAGGCTCCAGCTTTGATGGCAGCCAGGAACGATGGAGCGAAGTGGTTCAACAGCTCAAAATCAGAGATCGTGACCCCTGCACGATCGTGACCCGAAGGAGTCTTGGAGTACCCGATGATGTGCTTCATACATGCTGCTGTCGTGCCGTTACTCTGAATACCACGGATGATAGCGTCAGCCATGACGGAGACAAGGTACGGGTCTTCACCAAAAGTCTCGAACGTTCTCGCCCAAAGGGGATTCTGTGAGATCTCGAGAATCGGCGCAAAAATCCAAGGGATCCCAGCAGCGCCAGTGTCACGAGCAGTGATTCGCCCCATGCTGTAGACCAGATCCGGGTTAAACGTTGCAGCAGCGTTGATCTGTTGGCCGAACAGCACTGCTCCACGTACATAGTTGGCTCCGTGAACTGAATCGAGGCCGTAGATGATCGGGTGGCTGCCGTGGCTGGCGTAAATGGCTTGGATATCCGAGATCAAACTCCGCCATTCTGTCGGAGAGAAGTTGTGGGTAGAATTTGCGTTCGAGTCATTCAATTCAGCGCCTGGGGTGTTTAAGTACGAGCCGACGTTCAGCTTTGCGTGCTGATGAACAACAGCTCGGTTCAACGTGCGGTTTGGATGCAGGATTGTACTGACATCAAGCTGCGTCATTTGTCCAAGCATATCGTCCAAGTCCTGGGTGAAAGTATCCAAGCGCCGTCAGAATTTTGGGTCTTTAGGTAATGCAGACTCAAGTACTTACCATGGTCGACATCAGCTCCTCTACACGATTCTCGATGGTGGGCAGCCCACTCACGAGTACGGCGATTGAGGCAAGAAAAGCCAGCAAGAATATTCCAGGCCTTGACATCGGTACGTTCTGGTGCTGGCGAAGTAAAAAGGAAAATGATAGGCTCTCGAATTGCACTCCTTGGCCGATCTGACTCAGAAGTTACTTGACACAGATTGACCACTGAATATGCATTGAACTTGCGAGTCTCGTCGTACAATCTTGGAATTGCGCACTGCTAGCAAAATCTGATGGTGTTTTCTCGTATATTATCTGCTGGGGATTAGTCATAAAGATACAGTGCGTCGAACAAATACATGGGGAAATGCCCTTCTTGTCCAGGAGGGCGTTCAAAGCACATCACTTGATATGCGAGGGCCGGGTCAGTCATAGGAGCGGCGCAGAACGGGGTATCAAATGCCCAAACGACCTTTGTATTGGTCTTCACCCACGCCGGCAGCGTCGTGACTGACGTGTTCTGTATATTCAGGGACATAATGAACGGGTCTGGCGCCATTAGCGTTGCTGGCAACTCTCGAAGTGGGTTATTCTGTAGTCGGAGCTCAGGGATGATCATACCCGGTGGCATCATCGCTAACGTAGGCAAAGTCTCGATCTGATTGCCCATCAAGGACAACAAGTACACAGGAGAAAAGAACATTTGATATGGAATCTCCTTCAGAATTCCATTCTCGAAGGAAATCATAGCAAGGGCGTGCCATTTCATGTACAGATCCTCTGGTAGTTTGGTGAGGTTCGTCTCTGAGAACTGCACGCTCATTAGTGACGCTGGTAAAGTTTGCAGTAGGCCTATTGGAAACTCCGTCATCTGTGTTTTTCCCACCAGTACTGATAATAAACGAGTATGGGCAGTAGCAGAGACCGAACTGGCAGCATCCCAAGTCACAATAGTCGAGTTGTAGAGTTGAACCGTGACCAAATTCTTCAGCCGCTGGAAATCAGAAGGCATTTCAAGTTGAGGACAGTGGACAATCGCGAGTGTTGCGAGTGCTTCAAGGTCAAGCTTGTCAAACGACGTATTATCTGGAGAAGTGGTGCCTCGCGCGTGACAATCGAACACTAAACTGGAACAAGGCTCCTTGCCATTAGAAAACCAGGGCCGGGTAATTGCGCGACATCCGACCACCTCGTAATTAGCGGCACGTTGAGCCGCTACGCCATGCAGAAGGAGAACGATAGCGCCCCATAAGATGAACAACACGATGGCAATCACATGTTTCCACTTCTGGAGAGCTCGAAGACTGCCCAACTGAGTCAACACTTGAGGATTGGATAACTTTCTCGCATCACTTGGCTTAGCCTCAGTACTGTTCGCTTTGGGCTCGACACTTAGCGTCTGCATCTGTTCAGCACCAGGGACCACCTTGACATCTCCACGTCTTAGTAAATCGCTGACAGTCACCAGAGAAAGGATTATACTCAACTGGGGGATGAGTTTAGTGGCGAAATCAAAAAGACCCGAAGCGAAGACCAAACGATTCTCCAATACCATCGTGGCCAGAGTCACCGGGTCGCACAGGGAGTCCGGGTTTTTGAGAATACTGTACTCGAAGTTAAAGTCTTGCACGTAAGGAACGAAAATGATAAGCGGTACTATGACCATCATACCCAAGCTTAGTAAAGCGTCGTACGTCAGAGCGACGACCCGCTCCAGAGCAGGCGACCTGCGAAGGAAAAATTGGATCGCAGCAGTGGACCAGCAGTTGGTAACCAAAAGCCCAACCATTAGAGAGTTGAGCTCAGGGCGGGGAAGCAAGTTACTAGCTCGGTACGCTTGGTAAGTCTGTGAACTCGCTCCCAACACCTCTCGAAGAGCGAAAACAATGGAAAAGTGTTCGCTTTCGACTCCAAAAATTCCTTTTCGAGAGAAAACATTAGCCCAAATGACTGCAAAAGCACCGGATTTACCGGAGATGATCCTATTCACCACGAGGGACTGAATCCGACTGGAACTTTCCGACCGCAGAGTGAATCGTCGAGCACGGACCGACATAAAGAGAATGTTCAACACCTGAAGTCCGTGCATCCCACCGACGATACCGAACACGACACCGTAGAAGCGGTAGTTGTCGATTCCTGTGAGTGACCAAATGGAAACGTAGAATGGCATGACTGTTCCGGCCGTCAGGTACCAGTACGTCATGGCAGCGCAGATGAGATAGACGCCACACACTGCGTGGAAAGAGACAATGAAGAGCCAAGCGATCGCATATACAGAAGCCGAGAGCTCTAGGGTCAATAGTGACGCCTGTGCAGTGACCTCTTGGTTAGGTTGGAGAGCTGCATCCGAGCTCATGTCGAACAAAGGTTTTAAAATGAGGCCGCTGTCTTCATTTAGACTCGAGAAGACCAACCAAGAATACCCATAAGCTTTATGCGGCACTTCTGGCCAAAACGTAAGCAGATTAGAGAGGTTTCTGCAGGCGATATTAGAGAACTGTAGTTGCTTGGAGCTATTTTGGTCTGGAGCTAATTGGAGATGCTCCAAGTGGCAAATCCAACTCCATAAAAGTTGAACTGTAGCTGGCTGGAGCATAATCTTAGAGGTGACACTTTTTGCAATGCGTTTGCGGAGTGCAGAATAAAAAAAAAAAACAGCAGCGCGCTTCAATACATAAGATCATAGAGGTTTCTGACGTTTTGCTCCATGGAGCAAATCAATCTCTGATATACTTCGCTTTTAGACTAAGAGTTACGATCTACAGTTTCTGACGCCTTAAGTACGTAAAATAGCACCATAACTAGGGCTACGCGAAGGATATTTAGCGCGCGCTTGCGGCGTTTCGTTTGCTTGTTGAAGACGGCGCTGAGCGTTGCGTGTAGTAGCATTTAATCGGTTCAGATCCAGGCGCGCTTGGCGAGCCGCGAACGACTCATCAGCCCGCGCACGAACGCGTCGCGCATTCCTTCCTTCGTCCTCCATAGTCCAGAAGACAGCACGTACAAGGACCCGTCGTTTTTAGGCGAAACAGTAGCGACCGCGTACTTCTCGCTGGGGAGGCGACGGATTACAAGTACCAAGGCGCCCTGCAAGCTGCTTATCTCTCAGGTTGGTACATTGTACGTGCGTCGCCAAGTTCCTGTCATTTTCCAAGTCACGTTAACAAACGTCTACCAGGGTCTCACATTGTCAACGTCTGACTCCGTCAAACATCGACAACATTCATTTCCTCGACCAGAATCGTCTTAAGCAGCCGCTGTACCGCCACCCATGGGATGACATTTCGTACCCGAAAGAGGAGTTGCTGGCCTTCCACCTCTGGTAGTGTAGTAAATTTCCACCATATCACCATGTCACACACGTAGACGACGCTGTGCAGCAAGTATATCTTGTAGTGCGCCCAGCCGAACGAGGAGTTGCTGGCCTTCCACCTCTGGTAGTGTAGTAAATTTCCACCATATGACCAGATCACACACGGGGACGGCGCTGTGGTCGCATCGCCCGACATGAATTGTCTTGGTGCGGAACAGCAAGTAGATCGCCAGATCTTCACTGCAGTCCTTAGCGAACGTCCTGAATTTGACGTTGTTGCCCACCAGTTTGCGTTTCTCTCGCCACGCCTCGATTCCTCCACTACTCTCTGACTGTCCCCGCTTGTTTCCTCCTCCACAGTTTCTCCCTTTTACTCCTTCTGCAGCTTTCCATTCTGCTTCAGGTTGCTCGCCTCCACGAAATCCCCATAGCCCATTCCCATCTGCACGTGTCTTCGTCAGTGGATAATGTATTGTTCTGAACGTCCTCGTCCTTTTCTGTGGCGTCCTGGCGCGCCTCCTTCCGGAATATACGAACGCCAGGCCAGAGCCTCTAGAAGCTTCGTCTGGGCACCCACGCCCATTTCTTCGCGCCTCCTTCTGGCCGCCTGCTGCATCGGATTGATCTCGCGAGTGTCTTTGTCAGTGGATAATGTATTGTTCTGAACGTCCTCGTCCTTTGCGGCGTCCTGGCGCACGTCCTTCCGGAATATGCGAACGCCTCCTGCTCCATCTCCGGACTCGCCTACTGCAGTTCGCGTTGGGTTGCGAAAAACAGCCGGTGAGTGTATCGGTATACCGGTGCTGCCCATCCGACACGAATAAGCAGTTTGGGGAGGCCATTCGCCACCGGCGCGTGTATCGGTATACCGGTGCTGCCCATCCGACACGAATAAGCAGTTTGGGGAGGCAATTCGCCACCGGTGCGTGTATCGGTATACCGGTGCTGCCCATCCGACACGAATAAGCAGTTTGGAGAGGCCATTCGCCACCGGTGCGTGTATCGATATACCGGTCCTGCCCATCCGGTTGAATTAATCCTTGTTGGACTGTGCTATACAGCAACTTCGTTGCTTCCTATCTCAGTATAACTCCAGCAACTACAGTTCTCTATCCCAGTCCGTTCCTGTCCCATAATCAGGATAGGGACAAGGATTAGGAAAACAAAACACCGGTTTCTGTCGCTGCAATTCCCGTTCGTGGTCCGCAGGCATCACTATCAACTCTACCAGGTGCAGGCGATGGCGGATGAAAACCACTGGAGAGTAGAGCTAGACATCCTGCAATAAGCGTCGTGGAGGCGGACTACAGATGACACGCGCGAAGCCCTTCCCAACTGGAGAAGCTGGGAGCGGCTCGCTTTGCTCGCTCTGGTGGCATAGCTGCACAGGAAATAAGGGTGCTGTTGGTTCCTCTGTTTGTTCATGGACTCGTGATGTACCGACGTGCAGAAGCCATTCGAAACAATCTACCCGCACCATAAGGATCAGGTGATGCTGGAACTTGAGGCGTGTCGAGCATTTAGCACCCTGTACTAGTTCAGCTGGTCCAGACAAGAATCTACTACTCGTGGATGACTAGCTACATGGGTGCGTTGAAAAGAGAGTTGATGAGCTCTGGTTCATACACTAATAGCTTCATTTTTTTCAAAGTTCCAAGTTTGCGATGCTCCTGACGAAGTCAAACACGCCGAACATGAGTGCTACAGCTACCCGATCTACTGGTGGAAGTCAGGGCTCTAAGCAACGCGCATAGCTCACGAACACCGGCCACATCATAACAAAAGTCTAGCTCGCTGTCAGCGTTAGAGTAGCTTGATCAATCAAACTGAACCAGAGGAATCACTGGGCGCTCGACGCAGGTGTTCAAGCTCAAGTAACGCAACTTCTTCTTGCAGCTGAATCCTCTGCGCGTCATGATGTATCATTGCAACAGGGTGGGAAAATCGCGCGGAAAATTAGTTGTGGCAGTGAGCCCACTCGAGAATTCATTCCTGAGAATCGCAAAATCTCAAGACAAACTTAGCACGAATTCCTGGTAAAAAGTCCTATTCACGCCAAAATGCCTTTTTTTCGTTCAATTGTCTTGAACGGATAAGGACCAGGACTGGCAGAAACCTCTCTATTGGCTTATATTTTCAGGAATCCTTGTATTCCATCGTCCTGCAGTCACTACACTCTACTATGGAGGAAATCAGGAATCGGGTCTGTCCGTGAATCCGTAAGCCACGGATGCTTACGAGCTCGTGCCGCTTTTATTGGACAAAATACCAAGCTGAATCTTAGCAACTTCACATCGAAATCGGAACATGAGCGACGGAATCTTGCCAGATACAACGACATTAGAAGCTGATGTCAGAGCTATTCGCGACGCTTGTATTTCGCGAGGCACGAGAAAGAAGTACGCAGGCAAAATTAAGGGGATAAAGAAATGGATTCGACAAGAGCTAGCCAAAGTTGACACTGGAACAGCTCGGTATTTTAACACAAGCGGTGATCTTGACCTTGGCCAGTTTACACCATTTTTTTCGACAGTTTTTGTCGTACAAGCGAGTCCGAGCTCAGCCAAAACCAACGTGCGCCTGTTATTCCTGGGGCGGCAAGTTTCACAGATTGCCGAAAAACTTTGAATTGCCGAGCATCGATCCGCTGGGTGCATGACAACTGTGGTGGTTTGGTAGATGACCGGCGTGAATATCCACCCTATCGGACTATTTCATCTGCTGATCTGGACACACCAAAGAAAAAGGCAACGCTTTCATAATGGTCAATATTCATGAAACATATTATTAACGGCATTGAAGCAGAGGTAGATGCACCGATTCCAACTATCCGTGACCAAGCCCACTCCATTGAACTGTTCAACATGGGATTCAACACGTTAAAATTGAAGCCAAGCAAGCGTAAGCGCCGTAGTACCCAGATAAAGCTTACCACGGTTTTGATGCTGATTCGTGAAGCTGATAATCCCATGCGTACCCTTCCCTACAAGGCACACAAAAGGTCTAAGGCTACCTGTGACTGTGACAGTGAAGCGTCGAGTGCTCGGAACGCTGTATCAGCTGAAAAGCAAACGCAGATGTTAGTGATACGATAGATATATCTAAAGTCCATTTCCAAGCAGTGTATGATTACCATTGCCATTGCTGACCACACCTTCGTCTTACAGAACCTGTAAAGCATGCGAGCGAGTTTAGACAGTCAGTGAGTACATACGCAGCACCAGGTAGATCACGTTTACATGCATTACTCCGTTGGCCCTTTGGTCTTCTTGGTGTTTTTGTCAATGGAGCTGTCAGCGACATTGTTTAATAATAGCCAATCACAGGCACTTACTTAACCGTCGGTGACTGGGACTTACGAATTCTAAAGTCAATTCATTCCTTTGATGATCCAACGGGTCACTATAACCCATTACTGAGCGCAATCTGGGAGGAGGAGGATAATTTGTGTAGGGATACTTAAATCTAGAGTTTGATAGTAGAATGGTTTTTTGGGTGATTTGTAAGATTACTACTTTAGTGGTTCACTGAATTATATTAAAGAGAGTAATATTACTATAGACAGATTTTTACCTTTGTAATATAGTACTATATAGTTATAATATTGTACTTTTATGACTTACTGTATTACAGGTCTCCTATGACCTAACACAGGTCAATACCGGGTCGCTGTCCAAAGCGACGAGCTTCCACCGTGTGTGGAGAAGGGAATCTAAACGCTACAATCAGGTGCACTATACATTTTACTCCTTTGCGTTTATGGCAGCTTTGAGTTGATCTAAATACGTGATTGTCTTGTTCTTTTTCAGACGGGTTTGCCAGTGGCACCACCAATTGCAGCATCACACGGCGTCTAGTGCAGAGCGAACTGTGGCTGACTTTGCTGTGAGCGCGTCGCGATAGTGAAAAACAGTGAAACATGGTACATGGAAGCCTCTGTGACAACCAGTGCAGCCAAAGAGAGCCTTCCGGGAGAACCCTCGTAACGAGCACAAATAGCATGTAAGTTTACCACTTCAATGTTGCCTGGCGTTTTGGGGTGAGCGCGTGTAAGCTCATGTCAGACCCCACGACTTTACTGATGGGTTCATTGACGGCGACGATCTATATCCATGCGATTTCGCTGTACAGCAGTCAGTTTATCAGCTACTCACCTTTTGAATTCCCGCAGAGTTACACGCGAAGCTTTCTGTGGTTTTATCTGCTGGAACAAGGTAAACGCATTGATTAGGACAAGATCAATCGGCCATGGCAGGATACTCATCGATACTCTCTTCTCTTTTCGGCGAGTGGGATTCGTGCTTCTGAGCTGGTCAACCCTGTCAACACCATTCATGAACAAGTGGTACATTGATCGTATTCTTTAGGCCTGTAGGCCGAAAAAATCGACGTTTTTTGTTTTTAAGCTATTATGGACACGGAGGTGAGTGCACGCCGCAAATTCATCAATGAGACACGGTAGGAGTGTAGGGGGCCATTATCCGAGCTAGTTTCGACACAATAACATTGCAAACCGAAATAGTGACACTTGCCACGTTGACCATTCATATTACAACCCTAGTTAGATTTTTCTAGCTGACCAATAAAGGTTGACACACATTAAAACTTCGCCCCGGTGTTTTATTTAGCCAATGTCAGACCAGCTGAAAACTCCAAAAACGTCTTATCATCTCATTCCCTCTTTTTTCGCCGAACCACGCAGACCTCCATCCCCCCCCTGCCCTTCCAAATCTCCGATGACGAAGCTTAAAGGATGAGCGCAGGGCTTGCCCTGAGGAGCGGGATCGAAACCCGCCGTCGCCATTAAATTAGGGGGAGGTGGGGCTATCCAGCAGAATACGACGATCGATCTGCAACAGTGCACGAAATGAGGCGATGTGAGTACCTTCCAAACCTCCGACGACAAAGCTCAAAGGATGAGCGCAGGGCTTGCTCTGAGGAGCGGGATCGAAACCCGCCGTCGCCATTAAATTAGGGAAGGGCTATTCAGTAGAATACGACCATCTATCTGCAACTGTGGACGAAATGAGGCGATGGGTAAACAATGAGTATACGTCCAGAGGTTTCAGGTCTAGTTGAGTTGCCTTGGTTTTCAGTGGTGGCAAGTTGTGTGCTGTTGCGAAAAGTCAGCTGCAGTGGCCGCGTGTGTACCCTTCAGTCGATGTGGTAGGTTTCTGGCTGGATACGTGTCTGTAAATGTATGTATTAGAAAATCCAGCTGTTTTCGTTTACACATGGCCTACAATGGTTAGAATGCCCTGCGGTTCGACAGGTGCGGGGTCTTTGATGCGACCAATGGCGATAAAGCGATTGTGAGCTTGTCTAGGGCTCCCGACTTGCCCAGTGGACGTATCGCATGTAAGGCCTGTGTCGCGAAGTCGGTGAAACTTTTACCGCGGTGCAAGGGGGGGGGGGGGGCGTACAGTGAACCAACGGGCGACAGTACTGAGGGCTCTCAGTAGGCGCGAGTTGTGGCGTGTGATACCTTGCGTATCCTCGTTGGTTCGTTGTCTGAGGAATATGACACCTCCCGGGTCAAGTGTTTTTGGGGTGAAGATTGGGGGAGCTCCGTGCGAGGCCAGCGGCGAAGACGTTCGAAGCCTTTGCGGGGTTCTTCTGGAGTTGGAAGCCCTGAGAACCACGAGTGATTCCCAGAGTGTGTAGTCAAAGAAACAATGAAGAAGTCCAATAACCAGGCACGTGAATATCGCAAATTCGGCACCTGGAGGCTTAGACTTAGAAGATAACCAATTAACAGAGTTAAATACAAATATACAATATACACAACCGTCACTTATTCTTTCCTGGCCCTTGGACGGTGGGCTAGTACTTCCAGGTCAACTGGGTATGTGTTTCAGACCCCTGGTCTGTCTGAAAACCCGTTCCTTTCGCGCACCACCCTCTAATATATAGAGGGAAATAAACCAATACAATCGGTTATATACAACAGTCAATCGAGCGTCCTGAGAGCGACTGTCTAGCTCCCAGAACCTGTCCAAACGAGCAATATGAAATGGGCTACCGTTAGAGACAAGACAAACGACCCAACTAGGAAATGGAATAGGCGGGTCACTTCAGGTCTCTACGTTACGCTGATCTCCGCCTAAAGGGGTTGGAAGAAGGCGAGAGATCACGTAACACCAAACCTTGTTACGGCTGTATGCACAGCAGATGGAACTCGGTAACTTGTGCTTCACGAGGCAAATTGAACTCTATTTAACATTTGTCTTCTGTCATATCTTCTTCAAACACACTTCGATCTTCTTCTTGGTCTTCTTTCTGGGTTCCTTGCAGTCAGTCTTCGTATATCAGGTCGTCTTGGTTTCACTATGTGTCAGGGAGTTTTCACTTGGTCTCAGTATTGGAGTCAGTGCGGCAGATCTTGATGAGTGAGCACGATGAGGCATCATTGTGTAGCCTTCAGGTTGCGTGTCACTTGATGGCGGACTGGATTCTCCGGGGTGACTTGGACTCAGTATGGTGAGGCATCGACTTCACTGGGTACATGTCTGGTACGTGATCTTTTGGCTCTGGCATTCATCTTCAGAGTGGTGATCATCATGCTTCTCAGACTTGGAGGCTTGATCTTCAGATATGTGACTTAATTCCCAGGGGTGTAGAGCTATGCTCGATACATATGAAGTCTTGAGCATCAACTGGAACATACTTGGGCTTAATGGGGATGCTTGGGACTTGGGGTAATCATCGTGTGAGAGGTCTGGGATCAATGTCAGTCTTCACTCTGGCATTGGTCTTCAGAGTGGCATTTCTTAGACTTCTGGTTCTCAGACTCAGAAGCTTGATCCTCAGACTTGAGACGATGATTCCCAGGGTGCAGAGCTTCAATGCTCAATGCACACAACGTCCTCAGGGGTATCTTGGGTAGGCGACGTACAGCACGGGACACTTGGGCACTTCGGGCCTCTTGGGTCTTGTGGGTCTTGCTTGGGATCCTTGAACCGTCAATCGTCGCTCATGGGTGTAACGGGACGAGGTCTCTCAGAGATACATTCAATCTGAGAGACTTTCCGCC
Organism: Phytophthora capsici; assembly: GCA_030324255.1. Taxonomy (NCBI): domain Eukaryota; phylum Oomycota; class Peronosporomycetes; order Peronosporales; family Peronosporaceae; genus Phytophthora; species Phytophthora capsici. The sequence goes on along the minus strand of CM059355.1, from coordinate 1,088,889 downwards.
AGAACTTAGGCACTCGTCGTCGGGGAAAGTCCGGTGGTTGGACGGAGTGATAGTCTGCCCAGACTTGTGCACAGTCTTGGGTAGCACTTCCAACCCGTTGGGCCCCTTTACAAACAGGCGAAGGATGAATCCGTAAAGCGAAATATTACACCACAGAGCCGGTACATATCAGCCGCGTCCCAGCCCCCTTTCTCCCAGAAGCCAGTATATCCACACACACATCACAGAGAGCCAGCGACCGTTCGCTCGAAAATCGAAAATAGCGATCTCACAACCGCCCCTCCTGGTCACGATCTATCATTGAGGAAATTTCTCCCAAACTGTGAATCATGGCCAGGCTTTAAAAACTCAGAGAACGTCTGTTCTCAGAGCGACTGGCTGCGGCCACTCTTTGTCAGTTGCCAAGTTTTCAGAGCCTCTGGTTCCCTGTCTCTCTAGCCAATCGAAATCCATCCATCATAAACTCCAAACTCCAACGAGAAACATCCACGCGACCTTTGCGCCCACATTCTCAAAAAAACTTCAAAACCATCATGTCCGACACATTTGCGATTCGTTCAAGCGGCGTTCCTTCTTCTTCTTCGGCCGGCAACGCCTCAGGGGATACTCCTGCTTCGGCAATGGCACCTTCTCCTCAGGGTGGCGGTGGTGGCTCAGCCGTCTCGCCTGGCGGCAGCTCAAACGCCCCAGCCCAAGCGCCAGCGCCGCCTTCGGACACGGCGGTTGCTGCCCCCAGCGACGTCCAGGTGGTGGCTGCGCATGAGGTGCCACACATGGTGAGCATCTCTGACGTTGACGCTCTTCTCAATAGAGGGCTCTTGACGGAGGTTGGCACTGGAGCGTCTGCGATCCTGCGTCCAGATGTGCCTGCTAACTGAACGGCCAGAGTTCCACGTCACGATGGCCCTGTCTTCTTGATTAGCGTACCAGCTCGGGCGGCGGACATCCGTCAAGGAAAACATGTCGCTGACAGCTATGGTGGACCAAGCTGTCTGGTGGGGTACCAGTACCTCTCGCGTGACGACGTAGATGAGCTCGAGCACGTCATTCCAGGGTTCACTGAGGACGACATTCTACGTCCGCGCTCGATTGCAACAAATCCTCGGGACCTCGACAGAGCTTTGAATTTTATCGCGGCACAGCGTGAGCTGATGTCTCTCTTGGCGCACCTTCCGGCGGACAGACTGGCCGAGCGTGTCTTCAAGACTTCAGGCTTCCTGAAGATTATGGCATATACATACCGTCGTCTCCGGGAACAAGTCGAGGTCCAGGGAGCTATGGCGATGATCGACGCCGCAGCTGCTCAAAGCCGATGCGATGAACTCGCCCGCGAGTGGCTCTTCAACTGTGATTTCTGGTATCGCGAGGTTGGCCAAGCTCTGAATGCCTCTGATGAGGTCGAGAAGCGTTTGAAGTCTGAGTTGCAGGACCTCAAGACTCGGTACCAGGATCGCATCGACTCTCTGGAGGCTAACAAGGCAGAACTCAAGGCTCGGCTCACCGACGCTGAGGCGCATATTCGCCTTCTGAACGATCGTCCGGTGGTTAAAGCCATCGACACTTGGGGTTTCGATGAGTTTCTTCAGAAGAACGCCGATGTCTCCGGCAATTGGGACCGGCTTCACGAACTGTTAGAGCTCTACCAAGACGGTGCTACTGTACCTTCATCGTGGGACACCGTCATCAACATTACTTCTCTGGACAAGCGTCGCGACCCGGTTCCTGACTTCAAGGAGACTTTAGAAGCAGCGACGGCGGCATCTAAAGCTGCTGATACAGAGAAGCCTCCGGTGGTGCTCGACCTGACGCGACCTAGCACGTCATCCAAGTCCGGGAAGTCTCCGCCTAAGTCATCCAAAGGGAAACGGCCACAAGCGAAGTCTTCTGGGAAATCCAAACTTCAGAAGCGATCGTCTCCACCTAAGGTCCAGCGCCGTCCAAGTCGACATACACCAGGGAAAGACTCGGTGCGCAGGGCTGGCGAAAAGACTTTGGTTCCCAAGAAGAGTGTCCACACGATGCTCCCTGGAAACGTGGTCTGGAAAGAGGTTCGACCGGATCTTCGGCAAGCTCTTCTGGCAGGGATCAAGTACGAGAAGGCCATGGACTGGCTGAGTTCTGATCGTGCATGCCATGGCCTCTTCCGCGAACCGCAACTGGTCAAGATGCTGGTCAGCATGATGTACTGGCGACGTCTGGATGCAACTCCATGGTCCAGCTACGTCCCTGAGGTGTATTACAAGATGGCCGACGAGCGTTTGGATTGACTTCTGAACCTCGACCAGCTGGCACCGTCCTGGGAGCCTTTGGATGCTCATGTGCCGTATCCAGACGAAGATGTGGAGCCTACGGTGGACGACACTACGGCGGACCCCGACTTCAAAGCACCGCCTTCGGAGGGATCTCCTTCAGAAGATGAAGACGATGGCAATGGTTCTGACAGTAGCTCTGCGTCTGACGGCCACACGCGCAGGCGTCCCAAGCGTTCTCGTAGCCAGAGCAGTTCGGACACAGATGCTCCAGCTCCTCCGTCCAAGAAGAGCAAGGCTTACAAGAGGGCTTCGTCAGGGTATCAGCGTCAGCAGACAACTCGTCGTCAAGTCACCAAGAATCCGTCTTCGGGATCGTCTTCGCGCCGTCGTTTGTTGTCGCACAAGGCGTATGTTTCTCTGACGGTGGACAAACTCCAGGTTGTGGAAGTCCCTGATGACAGCGTCCTTTCGTGGCTTTACTTCGGCGTCCGGGTGCAGCGGGTCAGTATTTCCAAGTCATCTCTTGGGCAGACCGCTGGCTTCCCTGAGTACGAGATCCACAAGCATGCAAGTGAGTTGGCCAAGCGTCGCTGGGACTCTCATGAGTACACTGCACTGCTGGAGATGGATCCAACTCCGTGGGACTACATGTTCCAGAACCGTAAGCAGAAGCTCTATCTCCACCGGCGGTGCATCCTGAATTCAGCTACCCTGGAGATTGTTGACGCGTTCGTTGACTGCATGCACAAGCATGCTCAAGCGTTCTGGGAGCGGACACACTGGGTTACGATAGATGTCGACGCCGATGCCCGTTCTGCTGACCTCTACAATCAGCGTGCTCTCCGTCGGAATGCCCTCCTGCGCCAATATAGAAAGCTGGCCAAGAAGTCCCAAGCTTGCAAGAACTTCCCAGAGACTCTCTACTATGAGCCAGGCATCTGGACGCTCAGCGACAAGCGTTGCCCGTGGATCTGGCAGGACCCCCATGTGGCCGATCTCGGTGGCCCAGACCCCCTCAACTTGGACGAGCAACTGGAGGAGCTGGACGACGAAGAACCGGCGCGTACTCAGTGGTCTACTGCTCTTGCCGACTCCGATTGGATGAAGTTCCTACCACACAGTGTCAAGCTAGAGGCCATTTCCCGTCGGAACGTAGCGCCAACCCTGTGACTCGTAATACGTTCTGAGCTTCAGGGCACCAACTCTTCTGGGAACTCCATCTTCATTTCTTAGTCATTTATCTCGTAGCGTAATCACCATTCAATACAGTTCCCAGTCATAATTTCATCAACATCCTTGAGTATCAATTCAGCTTTCTGCATAACTTGTGTCCATCGCCATCCCGCGATAGTATCCACAGTAACATTAACCACTTCGAAATTTCACCAGCCACTCTCAACGTCCAAAACGTCCTTCTCAATCAATTCTTCACCAACAGTCCACGAGACATTTCTCTCAAAGGAGATACTCTGAAGACGATTGTTCTTCAGAATCTCTGAGGTCTCGGAAATCATCTTCAGATCTCTTGAAGACAACTGTGACGTTAAACTCTGGGGTGGTCATCTCCAGCTTGCATGGCTTGGAAACGGGCCTTTGCTCGCGCACTTTGATTGAACTCGTACAGCAGGGCTCCACAGTTCAACTTCGACAACGGCAGCCACTCGGTTTCGTCGTACCCCTTCCACTTGACGAGATATTCGCGGAGTCTTTTGGACGTTCGTGTACGCTTAGTCCAGCGTGTGTCCAATATTTTTTCCACCTCATACTCATCATTTTCGGAGTCGGGTTCCCAGCTATCTTCTGGGAGTAGTGCTGTATCAAAGTCATCACCTTCAACAACCACCAGTTCCATCGTGGGTCTTCTGGGAAACCCAGCTCTGGGCGTTAGTCGACTCACGTGAACCCAAGGGTTCACGCGATAACCGGAACCTTCGACCATGAGTTTTGCGCGGAAACCGTCCAAAATCTCTTCGATCCGAAATGGCCCATGCCACATGTGCGCTAGCTTACGACTCAAGCCCGTTTGTACCTTGGGAATATAAAGCCACACAGCATCACCTACAGCGTACCCAGACTTCAATCTCTCCGAGGGTTCGTTCCACTTCCGAGTCAGTTCCTCAGAACGCTTGAGCTTCGCTTTCTTCTGCAAATCTTCAGCACACGCCTGAGCGTAACAGTAATCCCGTTGCACCTTCCGGCGCCACTCATAAGCGGTTCGTTCTTGGACAGTTGAAGGTTTTGGGCCAAGCATCGCTGACACAGTCCCTTGAGCATCCCATCCGTGTACTAAGTAAAACGGCGTGTCCAGACGTGTCGCGTCAAAAGACGTGTTCAGGGCAAACATCAACCGCTCAGCGTGGTCATTCCAGTCACTTTGATCAGCTTCTGCGACATAAGCTCTGATGCTCCGAATCACCGTTTGGACGGGTCGTTGCTGTTGGCCATTGGCCTGCGGGCGATAGCCCAGAGTAGCCCGTTGCCTGCTTCCCAGAAGCTCGCGAAAGCATATGAAAACTTCGCTCATGAAACGGGGGTCCTGATCATGTCGCATCAAAGAACTTGCCCCAAAGTGTCGGATGACCGTTTCTTCGTAGGCCTCGGCCACATCCTGGGCAGTAGTGATATTCATAGGCTTACACATCACATATCCCGAGAACATGTCTTGGAACAGTAGGAGAAGAAATGTGTTACCCCTCGCATATTTCGGCATGTGCGTCACGAAATCCATGGACACCACTTCGAAAGGTCGACTGGGTTCAATGTTACCAGGCGACGGCCCAGGATTCGGAGGACGCCCCTTGCCGCTGGCGCAATCAACGCATTCTTTGACGAATCGTTCAACGTCAGCATACATACCCAACCAGTAGAATTCAGAGATCAATTTCTCAAAAGTCCGCTTGATCCCTGATGACCACCCTGATAGTCTTCATGGGCATAATGCAACAAGTCGAGGCGCAAATCACGGGGAACTACAAGTCTGAGTTCATCAACGTTGTTGCTCGGGCGTTCCCTGGTGGCACGACTTAGGCGGTAGAGTACCTCTGTAACGGGTTTACACGGGTTTACACCTGGTGTGTTCCACACATGGATATACTTTGTGTAAGGTACATAATTGATGTACGGACACTCGAGGGAGTGTGTGTGGCTGAGAGCCACACGTTATGCATTTGAAGTAGGATTTCACTTGGTTTTACTATGTTAGATAGTTAACCACATACATTTACCCCTAGGCGGCCAGCCGCAATAAAAGATAAATAAACAGTTTGGATTTGGAACACTAAGAGTAAAGTCCTTTTATTAAGGTCGTAGTTAGTAGGTGCCTTCGGATCTTAAGGCCTATTAACCCTTAATAAGGTGTGTGTTAATCCATAACTCGTTGAGTTAACCGTCTTCCTCTGACGCTAAGCTACGGCAGCCCCGCTGCACTTGGTAGCACTTGTAATCAATCCTGCGACTGAGTCTTTTGACTGATCCCTCTGAGAGGATGGAACACGCTGTGTTCGCGAGCTTGCCGCCAGGCCAACAAGAGACGCTTAAAAAGCTTATGCCTCTGTTGGGCCCCGAGGGCATTGCTCATCTTGCTTCGCAAGGGCCAGAGGCGGTATCCGCCAGACTGGAGGCTTTTGCAAGCTACGAGAAGGCGCTCTTAGAGCATGTACAAGAGCGCGTGAGCGCAACGGCGTCCGCCGCATCGTCCGCGGCCGCGTCGTCGACGCACGAGTGGTCTAATAGACCGAAACCGCTCATGGTGAGCGTGAAGACCTTCGAGGGGAAGGAAGGGGAGAACCTCCTTCTCTGGACCCGACAGGTCGAGATGGCCATGGGATCGGCCCTGCTCCAGACTGAGCTACAGCGCGTAGCGCTGGCGATCTCGAAGCTCGGTGGCCGAGCTCAAGAATGGCTCTAACGTGCGGCACGTCTGTGGACGCTGCTTTCCCGACTTGGGACCAGCTGAAACAGCAACAAGTGCGCGTGTTCGCGCCGCCTAACCAGGCGTACCGTATACGGTCGAAGTTTCTTGCTACCCGCCAGGGTAAAAGGGAGTTATTGGACTATGTCCAAGAGTTGAGAACTCTGATCGCCGGTATGGCGTCGAGCCCTCTCCCCGAGGCGGTCACAGTGACCGTGTTTATGGAGGGTCTGTGCACGGGCGCTGCCCGAACGGAAGTTTTCCGTGTTCACCCTGCCTCATTTGAGGAGGCCATGAACGTGGCATTGAATGCCGACTATAACTTCCAGTCTGCGAGACACGGTTCGGGCGCTGGTAGCGCGAGCTCTTCGAGCGGTCCTGAACCGATGGACCTCAGCCACGCTGAAGACGAGGCTGACCTCTATGCTGCGGAGCAGCGCTTCAGCATCCGTCGATGCTATACGTGCGGGAGCACCCGCCACTTGAGGCCTAGTTGCCCGTCGCGCAGCAAGGCCCAGGCTCCATCGAGCCGAAGCACCGCTGCGAACCCTCAAACAGGGTCGTCGCGGGGAAACGACGGAACCCAGTAGGCGCGGGGCACCCTACTGGGGAAGAACTGAGTTCTGTTGGGCCTCTGGGAGGCAGGAAAACGGGACTCAGCCCCGCGGAGAGCTAAGCTCTCTGACTCACGTAGTGAGCGCAAGCCCGGCTTGTTAGTCGTTCAAGCGAACGTGAAGGGCTTCGACAAGCCGTGGAGAGTCTTGATAGACTCGAGAGCGTCCGGCAATTATGTCCGGCGCTCCACTGTTGATGGTTTTAAACCATAGGCGGAGGCTCTGAAGGAGCCTCGAAGAGATAAGATCTCTGTCCGTCTTGCGACGGGGACACTAGTGACAGTGTCGAAGGTCTCTATTGACCTGAACGTGATGTTCTTAGACTTCGATAGCGTGGAACGCTGCTTGGTCTTAGACCTGGATGAGAGGTATGACCTCATCCTTTGTATGGCGTGGTTCGAGAGCCACGAGCCATGGATCGACTGGAAGTCGAAGACGTTGGGCGCTACGCGCCCGTCTCCTAGTGGAGCATTGGCGAGTCATGAACCCACCTCTGCTCGGAGACAGAAGCGCTATTGGCGCGAGCACGAGACCGAATCGGTCATGGTGCTGGACATTGGTATGTCAGAGTTAGTGAGCAACGAAGTTGCTGTTTGCCGTGAGTGTGACTCACAGGGCGTGCGCGGGGTGGCGCGTTATCCACCGAGCGGTGTTTGTGGGGTCGCTGACCCGCCGCTGTGTCCTATGGACAAACGTGGAACGGCACGTAAACCGTTGAGCGGTACTCGAAGGGTCGCTGACCCGCCGCTGTGTCCTAAGGACAAACGTGGAACGGCACGTAAACCGTTGAGCGGTACTTGTAGGGTCGCTGACCCGCCGCTGAGTGTCTCGAATGACACTGTTCCCTCTCCGAGGAGCCATAGTGCGTTGGCACCTAGGCAGCGCGACGGTGATGTCGCCCTGCAGCCCTCATCCGGCCGTGCGCGGGCGAGGAGGGAGAGAAGGAAGAGACGCAGAGCGTCTGTGACGTCTATGACGTCGGACGAGGTGTCCAGCGTGTTGACCGGTGAGGCTCCACGCGACTGCAGTGAGCAGTTGTACACACTCGTGAATGGAGTGACAGGGGATGTCGACGGAGACATAAGTCTCGAGCGACTCCCGTCGGTTGATGCTCTGTTAGAGCTGGACGAGATGTCCGTCGCCGAGTTTGGCGAGGCCTTAAAGGCCGGCGAGCTTGCCGAGGTGGTCATGATACGACCCGAGGAGGAGTTGAACTCCTCGTCCGTCGTGGACGAAGCTGTCCTTGAGGACACAAAGCGAGCGCTAAGCGCTAGGAGTGAATCTTCGATCCTCAAGGATCCCTCGGATCCGTTTTATCCTTTAATCAAGGAATACCACGATGTGGTGTCGAAGGACCCGCCGTCAGGGTTGCCTCCGGATCGAGGCGTACGTCATGAGATTGACTTGGTTCCTGGAACCAAATACTGCGTAACACGGCAGTGGCCCTTACCAAGGGAGCAATGTGACGTCATCGACGCGTTCTTCCGTGCAAAGCACGAAGCCGGCTTGGTGCGTGAGAGCAAGTCTCCGCACTTGACACCCACGTTCTGTGTCAGAAATCTAATGGCAAGTGGCGCATAGTGCATGCTTTCAATAAGCTGAATGCAGCCACCATTCCGACACAGACGCCGATTCCTAGAAAGGATGTTCTTCAGAACAACATGGTGGGATGTACGTTGTACAGTGCACTCGACTTGGTCGACGGGTATTATCAGTTGCTCATGAGAGCTAGCGATATACCCCTCACGGCTGTGAGTACTCCGAGCGGTATGCTCTGGGAGTGGTTGGTGATGCCCCAAGGGCTGTCGAACGTGCCTGCAACGTTCAATCGTCTAGTGACGCAGTTGTTCAGGCCCCATCGGGCGTACGCTCAGACGTACTTCGACGACATCTTCGTCCATAGTCGTGCGGAGCACGGGAGGTCTGATGTGGAGAACCACCTTGACCATTTGCGAGTGGTGCTCGAGTGCATGCGCACGAATAAGTTGTATGCCAACTTGGATAAATGCGTCTTTGGCGCGGAGGAAATTCCCTTCCTCGGATGCTTCATTGGGAAGCGAGGCCTTAGGGCAGATCCTGCCAAGGTTAAGGCCATTGTGGAATGGCCGGTTCCATCGAACCCGAAAGACTTGCGTAAGTGGCTTGGCTTAGCCAATTACTTGCGAGTACAGCGAGAACTACGCTGATATGGCTCGGCCATTGTCCAATCTCCTTAAGAAGGATGCACCTTGGCGCTGGGATGTCGTCCACGACGAAGCCTTCAAGGCTGTTAAGGAGAGTCTCCTTCACGCGCCCATCTTGGCGCTTCCGTTCCCGGATCGTCCGTTTAGCGTCGTCTGCGACGCCTCCGATTTTGCAATCGGTTGTGCTTTACTACAAGTAGACGCCGAATGGCGTGAACGCGTTATCGCGTTTGAATCTCGCCAGCTTAAAGCTGTTGAGAAGAACTACCCAGTTCATGACAAAGAGCTACTTGCAATGAAGTATGCTCTAGTCAAATTTAGAGTACATTTACTCGGCTCTAAGCCCTTTGTGATCTATACAGATCATGCGTCTTTACGCACTGCGACTCAGTCGCCTCACCTCTCACAGAGAATGGCAAGATGCCTTTCATTCTTTGCCGAATATAACTTCGAGGTGAAGTATAAGCCGGGACGGCTAAACGTAGTGGCCGATGCGCTATCGCGCAGGCCAGACTACGAGTTGACTCATGTCACTACTGTGACGTCGTCGGTCCCCGACCTTATACGGAGGGCATACGCCCAAGACGACACATGTGTAGCTCTGCTACGCGCTCTTGGGAGCGAAGAGTTTAAAGACTCTGACAAGGAATTGTCACCGCACTTACGCGCGAGGCTGCAGCGTTATACGCTTGATCACGGCCTGCTGTACTACAGCACTGACCCTGAGGACACTCCTCGAGTGGTCGCCCTCATGATGAGGATCTTAAGTATCGAATCCTCTATGAGGTGCATGATACGCCTGTCGGTGGACATCTTGGTCGCGAGAAGACCTATGGCTCGGTGAGCAAGATGTACTGGTGGCCCAAGATGTACAAGGGGGCAAGCACCTATGTGCGTACATGCGAGACATGTCAACGGACCAAGTCCGCGCCGCACGCGGCTGCGCCGTTGGCGAGTTTGCCAGTCCCTTCGGGATGTCGGCAGTCCATTAGTATGGACTTTGTGTTTGGCCTTCCTAAGGATAAGGCGGGTAACACGGGTGTCGTGGTCTTTGTTGACCGACTGAGCATGATGGCTCATCTTTCGGCTGTGCCGGACACCGTGGACGGTGAGGATACAGCTAAGCTGTTCTTAGACAGAGTCTTTCGCCAACATGGCTTGCCTGAGGCAATTGTCTCTGATAGGCAATTGTCTCTGATAGAGACCCTCGCTTTACAGCGAAGTTCTGGACGTCCTTGTTCAGGGTGCTTGGCACCAAGTTGGACATGTCCACGGCGGATCATCCGCAGACCGATGGTCAAACTGAACGCGTGAATCGCGTTGTGGAGGATATCCTCCGAAGCGTCTGCGCTGAAGCGCCACGACGCTGGAGCGAGATGCTCCCCCTAGTTGAGTTCGCAATGAACAATGCGGTGCATGCCTCGACAGGCTTCACCCCGTTCTATGTGAACGGTTTGGTCGACCCTCGCGTCCCTCTAACGCCGCCACGGTGTGGCTCTGGGCTTGATGGGGGAGGGTTAGCCGATCGGCTTGCTGATGTCAGCCCAGTTGCGGTTCGCAAGCAAGTCGATGACTTTGTCTCTTTGAGACTGAGCGTCATGCGCCAGGTGCGCGACGCGATGGCCGAAAGCCAGGATCTCCAAAAGGAGTATGCAGATGCCAAAGGCAGAGGGAACACGGAAAGGTTTGAGATTGGAGATCTCGTTTTATTAAACGCTAAAAACCTACCTACACATGCAGTGTCTGCGGTCTTTAAGACCAAGTTGAGACCTAGGTTCATCGGACCGTTTAAGGTCGTGGCCAAGAAGTGCCTAGCGTACACGCTCAATCTTCCAAAGAAGATGCGTACGCACCCGGTATTTTATGTGGGCTTGCTTAAGCCATACCGGGACCCCGCTCGGGTGAGCTCTGAGGCGCTAGCGCCGGGTCGGACACGGGCTGCGAGGCAGCAGGAGGCTGCGCGACAGCAGGGTGCCGAGGCACAGCACCAGGGCCCGAGGGCGCGAGATACTGCGGGGCAGCAGGACGCTGCAGAGCAGCAGGGTGCGGAGGCACAGGAAGCTGCAAGGCAGCAGGCGGTAGAGCCATCGGCGGTGGCGTTGCCACGGGATGAGAGCCGTATGGCTGCATCCGAACCAAGAGGTCGAGTTGACCCTGCAATTGAGCAATCTGACGCTCGAGGTCTACGACCCGCTGCTGCATCGCCTGAGGCGACTCCAGCCAGTCGAGGCGACGCTCGACCTCCTCGAGGCCATTCGCTAGGCGATGCGAAGAGCGATCCACGTCGGCGACGTAGTCGCTCACCGAGCGGACGCGACTCTGTAGAGAGAGGAAGTCCCCGAAGCTCGCAGCGCGAGAGTCCAGCGGCCGCTCGGCCTCCCCCTGCTCTGCTCGATGAGCATGGTGATCTCCACTATCACGTGGAGCGCCTGATGTCGCGGCGCAGGCGCCAGGGTCATAACCAGTATCTGGTAAAGTGGCGAGGTTACCCTCATTCCCAGTACTCATGGGAGTTTGAGGTGCCACTGCGGCAAGATTGCCCTGACGTCGTGGACGCTTATGATCTACGTCACCCGGTGACGGACCGCCCGCAGGGCGTGCGACGGAGTCGCCGGGCGCGCCGCGCTTCCCACTACTAGAGTGGGGTGACGACAGGTCAAGAGCTGAGCTCAGGCTCTGACCAGTGGCTGTGACAGCCGACCCATGGCTATGGGTAGGTCTGCTCACAGCGGGAGCAGGAGGCCGGGGTGCCTCGTAGCGTGAGGGACGTTGTCCCGGTACACGCCGTTTTGCTTGTCGCTTCGCGAAGTCGAGGCGTAAGCGCCGCTCTAAGCGGATATCTGTTTCCGAGAAACTAGCTCGGAGAGCATCGAAGGAGTGGAGCCGTCGGGACAGCCCCACCCAGTTTTGGAACTGCGCTTCATAAGCGGCCATAGTTTCCCCCTCTGAGAGGACCACCGGCACCGTCTGCATGGCCGGCACGGCCTCACCGTTGAGCTGCTGGCGCAGGCGCTCACGGTACTCCGAAGGAGTTGTGACTTGCGGAGTCAAGAAGCGCTCACGGAGCGACTGTCGTTGGACGTCTTCATCGGTCGTCTCGGGCGCGGGCCCACACGTATATATGTCCAAGAGCTGTGAAGCAGCGCGCCGAACGACCTCGGCAGGGGAGGCACGGTCGAAACCATAGTCGCGACGCGACGTGCCCACAATGGGGCGGGCCACAGATCTGTTGGACCGTGCGCGGGATGCAGCCTCAAGCTGCCGGCTTTGAGCCCCGTCCAGGTCGTTGGAGACCACACCTGGCTCAGGGAGCTGGTCCTCGTACCTCGAGGAGAGAGGAGGCGCATTGCGCAGGGCGTTCGCCGAACCATCACGGTTCGGGAACGGATTTGGCGTATTCAGCTCGCGAGAGCGCGGCGCCGGGCTCGAAGGCCTCTGAGTGGCAGCCTCCTGACGTGTTGGAGGCACCTCGTCATCGCCTGGGACGATCTCGCCCTGCTCAAGCTCGTCGAGCCAGGCGTTCTGACGCGTACGCGGCGTAGATGGCTCGGGAGAGCTAGGAGCTCCGCTCTCACCTGGATGTTGGCTCGCGGAGCCGGAGCCGTGAAGTCGTCGATGCTCCTCGTGGTACTGACGTACGCTGAGCCGCTGCGGAGCAGCTTCCCTGTCGGGACTGCGGCCTGTGGCCTGTGGCGATTGCGGGCTGTCACGCCCCGACATGCGTCCACTGGACGATGGCGAAGAGAGGTCAGATGACCGAGGCGAAAGGTGGAGCATTTAGAATGCAGATTCGGTAATGGGCTCTGGGAGCCGAAGTTCTTTGATCTTGTGATGAGGTAAAGTGACCTCTAACGTCTTGAGAAGACAAGACCTCGCTGAGAAAGTGTCGTGGACACGGGTGTCCACATCTTGGTGGGGGGTGGTGTAACGGGGTTACACGGGCTTACACCTGGTGTGTTCCACACATGGATATACTTTGTGTAAGGTACATATTTGATGTACGGACACTCGAGGGAGTGTGTGTGGCTGAGAGCCACACGTTATGCATTTGAAGTAGGATTTCACTTGGTTTTACTATGTTAGATAGTTAACCACATACATTTACCCCTAGGCGGCTAGCCGCAATAAAAGATAAATAAACAGTTTGGATTTTGAACACTAAGAGTAAAGTCCTTTTATTAAGGTCGTAGTTAGTAGGTGCCTTCGGATCTTAAGGCCTATTAACCCTTAATAAGGTGTGTGTTAATCCTTAACTCGTTGAGTTAACCGTCTTCCTCTGACGCTAAGCTACGGCAGCCCCGCTGCACTTGGTAGCACTAGTAGTCAATCCTGCGACTGAGTCTTTTGACTGATCCCTCTGAGAGGATGGAACACGCTGTGTTCGCGAGCTTGCCACCTGGCCAGCAAGAGACGCTTAAAAAGCTAATGTCTCTGTTGGGCCCCGAGGGCATTGCTCATCTTGCTTCGCAAGGGCCAGAGGCGGTATCCGCCAGACTGGAGGCTTTTGCAAGCTACGAGAAGGCGCTCTTAGAGCATGTACAAGGGCGCGCGAGCGCAACGGCGTCCGACGCATCGTCCGCGGCCGCGTCGTCGACGCACGAGTGGTCTAATAGACCGAAACCGCTCATGGTGAGCGTGAAGACCTTCGAGGGGAAGGAAGGGGAGAACCTCCTTCTCTGGACCCGACAGGTCGAGATGGCCATGGGATCGGCCCTGCTCCAGACTGAGCTACAGCGCGTAGCGCTGGCGATCTCGAAGCTCGGTGGCCGAGCTCAAGAATGGCTCTAACGTGCGGCACGTCTGTGGACGCTGCTTTCCCGACTTGGGACCAGCTGAAACAGCAACAAGTGCGCGTGTTCGCGCCGCCTAACCAGGCGTACCGTATACGGTCGAAGTTTCTTGCTACCCGCCAGGGTAAAAGGGAGTTATTGGACTATGTCCAAGAGTTGAGAACTCTGATCGCCGGTATGGCGTCGAGCCCTCTCCCCGAGGCGGTCACAGTGACCGTGTTTATGGAGGGTCTGTGCACGGGCGCTGCCCGAACGGAAGTTTTCCGTGTTCACCCTGCCTCATTTGAGGAGGCCATGAACGTGGCATTGAATGCCGACTATAACTTCCAGTCTGCGAGACACGGTTCGAGCGCTGGTAGCGCGAGCTCTTCGAGCGGTCCTGAACCGATGGACCTCAGCCACGCTGAAGACGAGGCTGACCTCTATGCTGCGGAGCAGCGCTTCAGCATCCGTCGATGCTATACGTGCGGGAGCACCCGCCACTTGAGGCCTAGTTGCCCGTCGCGCAGCAAGGCCCAGGCTCCATCGAGCCGAAGCACCGCTGCGAACCCTCAAACAGGGTCGTCGCGGGGAAACGACGGAACCCAGTAGGCGCGGGGCACCCTACTGGGGAAGAACTGAGTTCTGTTGGGCCTCTGGGAGGCAGGAAAACGGGACTCAGCCCCGCGGAGAGCTAAGCTCTCTGACTCACGTAGTGAGCGCAAGCCCGGCTTGTTAGTCGTTCAAGCGAACGTGAAGGGCTTCGACAAGCCGTGGAGAGTCTTGATAGACTCGAGAGCGTCCGGCAATTATGTCCGGCGCTCCACTGTTGATGGTTTTAAACCATAGGCGGAGGCTCTGAAGGAGCCTCGAAGAGATAAGATCTCTGTCCGTCTTGCGACGGGGACACTAGTGACAGTGTCGAAGGTCTCTATTGACCTGAACGTGAAGTTCTTAGACTTCGATAGCGTGGAACGCTGCTTGGTCTTAGACCTGGATGAGAGGTATGACCTCATCCTTTGTATGGCGTGGTTCGAGAGCCACGAGCCATGGATCGACTGGAAGTCGAAGACGTTGGGCGCTACGCGCCCGTCTCCTAGTGGAGCATTGGCGAGTCATGAACCCACCTCTGCTCGGAGACAGAAGCGCTATTGGCGCGAGCACGAGACCGAATCGGTCATGGTGCTGGACATTGGTATGTCAGAGTTAGTGAGCAACGAAGTTGCTGTTTGCCGTGAGTGTGACTCACAGGGCGTGCGCGGGGTGGCGCGTTATCCACCGAGCGGTGTTTGTGGGGTCGCTGACCCGCCGCTGTGTCCTATGGACAAACGTGGAACGGCACGTAAACCGTTGAGCGGTACTCGAAGGGTCGCTGACCCGCCGCTGTGTCCTAAGGACAAACGTGGAACGGCACGTAAACCGTTGAGCGGTACTTGTAGGGTCGCTGACCCGCCGCTGAGTGTCTCGAATGACACTGTTCCCTCTCCGAGGAGCCATAGTGCGTTGGCACCTAGGCAGCGCGACGGTGATGTCGCCCTGCAGCCCTCATCCGGCCGTGCGCGGGCGAGGAGGGAGAGAAGGAAGAGACGCAGAGCGTCTGTGACGTCTATGACGTCGGACGAGGTGTCCAGCGTGTTGACCGGTGAGGCTCCACGCGACTGCAGTGAGCAGTTGTACACACTCGTTAATGGAGTGACAGGGGATGTCGACGGAGACATAAGTCTCGAGCGACTCCCGTCGGTTGATGCTCTGTTAGAGCTGGACGAGATGTCCGTCGCCGAGTTTGGCGAGGCCTTAAAGGCCGGCGAGCTTGCCGAGGTGGTCATGATACGACCCGAGGAGGAGTTGAACTCCTCGTCCGTCGTGGACGAAGCTGTCCTTGAGGACACTAAGAGAGCGCTAAGCGCTAGGAGTGAATCTTCGATCCTCAAGGATCCCTCGGATCCGTTTTATCCTTTGATCAAGGAATACCACGATGTGGTGTCGAAGGACCCGCCGTCAGGGTTGCCTCCGGATCGAGGCGTACGTCATGAGATTGACTTGGTTCCTGGAACCAAATACTGCGTAACACGGCAGTGGCCCTTACCAAGGGAGCAATGTGACGTCATCGACGCGTTCTTCCGTGCAAAGCACGAAGCCGGCTTGGTGCGTGAGAGCAAGTCTCCGCACTTGACACCCACGTTCTGTGTCAGAAAGCCTAATGGCAAGTGGCGCATAGTGCATGCTTTCAATAAGCTGAATACAGCCACCATTCCGGCGCAGACGCCGATTCCTAGAAAGGATGTTCTGCAGAACAACATGGTGGGATGTACGTTGTACAGTGTGCTCGACTTGGTCGACGGGTATTATCAGTTGCTCATGAGAGCTAGCGATATACCCCTCACGGCAGTGAGTACTCCGAGCGGTATGCTCTGGGAGTGGTTGGAGATGCCCCAAAGGCTGTCGAACGTGCCTGCGACGTTCAATCGTTTAGTGACGCAGTTGTTCAGGCCCCATCGGGCGTACGCTCAGACGTACTTCGACGACATATTCGCCCATAGTCGTGCGGAGCACGGGAAGTCTGATGTGGAGAACTACCTTGACCATTTGCAAGCGGTGCTCGAGTGCATGCGTACGAATAAGTTGTATGCCAACTTGGATAAATGCGTCATTGGCGCGGAGGAAATTCCTTTCCTCGGATGCTGCATTTGGAAGCGGGGCCTTAGGGCAGATCCTGCTAAGGTTAAGGCCATTGTGGAGTGGCCGGTTCCATCGAACCAGAAGGACTTGCGTAAATTGTTTGGCTTGGCCAACTACTAGCACAAATAGCGAGACCTACGCTGATAGGGCTCGTCCATTGTCCAACCTCCTTAAGAAGGATGCACCTTGGTGCTGGGATGTCGTTCACTACGAAGCCTTCAAGGCTGTTAAGGAGAGTCTCCTTCATGCGCCCATCTTGGCGCATCCGTTCCCGGATCGTCCGTTTAGCGTCGTCTGCGACGCCTCCGATTTTGCAATCGGTTGTGCTTTACTACAAGCAGACGCCGAAGGGCGTGAACGCGTTATCGCGTTTGAATCTCGCCAGCTTAAAGCTGCTGAGAAGAACTACCCAGTTCATGACAAAGAGTTACTTGCAATGAAGTATGCTCTAGACAAATTTAGAGTACATTTACTCGGCTCGAAGCCCTTCGTGATCTATACAGATCATGCGTCTTTACGCACTGCGACTCAGTCGCCTCACCTCTCACAGAGAATGGCAAGATGCCTTTCTTTCTTTGCCGAATATAACTTCGAGGTGAAGTATAAGCCGGGACGGCTAAACGTAGTGGCCGATGCGCTATCGCGCAGGCCAGACTACGAGTTGACTCATGTCACTACTGTGACGTCGTCGGTCCCCGACCTTATACGGAGGGCATACGCCCAAGACGACACATGTGTAGCTCTGCTACGCGCTCTTGGGAGCGAAGAGTTTAAAGACTCTGACAAGGAATTGTCACCGCACTTACGCGCGAGGCTGCAGCGTTATACGCTTGATCACGGCCTGCTGTACTACAGCACTGACCCTGAGGACACTCCTCGAGTGGTCGCCCTCATGATGAGGATCTTAAGTATCGAATCCTCTATGAGGTGCATGATACGCCTGTCGGTGGACATCTTGGTCGCGAGAAGACCTATGGCTCGGTGAGCAAGATGTACTGGTGGCCCAAGATGTACAAGTGGGCAAGCACCTATGTGCGTACATGCGAGACATGTCAACGGACCAAGTCCGCGCCGCACGCGGCTGCGCCGTTGGCGAGTTTGCCAGTCCCTTCGGGATGTTGGCAGTCCATTAGTATGGACTTTGTGTTTGGCCTTCCTAAGGATAAGGCGGGTAACACGGGTGTCGTGGTCTTTGTTGACCGACTGAGCATGATGGCTCATCTTTCGGCTGTGCCGGACACCGTGGACGGTGAGGATACAGCTAAGCTGTTCTTAGACAGAGTCTTTCGCCAACATGGCTTGCCTGAGGCAATTGTCTCTGATAGGCAATTGTCTCTGATAGAGACCCTCGCTTTACAGCGAAGTTCTGGACGTCCTTGTTCAGGGTGCTTGGCACCAAGTTGGACATGTCCACGGCGGATCATCCGCAGACCGATGGTCAAACTGAACGCGTGAATCGCGTTGTGGAGGATATCCTCCGAAGCGTCTGCGCTGAAGCGCCACGACGCTGGAGCGAGATGCTCCCCCTAGTTGAGTTCGCAATGAACAATGCGGTGCATGCCTCGACAGGCTTCACCCCGTTCTATGTGAACGGTTTGGTCGACCCTCGCGTCCCTCTAACGCCGCCACGGTGTGGCTCTGGGCTTGATGGGGGAGGGTTAGCCGATCGGCTTGCTGATGTCAGCCCAGTTGCGGTTCGCAAGCAAGTCGATGACTTTGTCTCTTTGAGACTGAGCGTCATGCGCCAGGTGCGCGACGCGATGGCCGAAAGCCAGGATCTCCAAAAGGAGTATGCAGATGCCAAAGGCAGAGGGAACACGGAAAGGTTTGAGATTGGAGATCTCGTTTTATTAAACGCTAAAAACCTACCTACACATGCAGTGTCTGCGGTCTTTAAGACCAAGTTGAGACCTAGGTTCATCGGACCGTTTAAGGTCGTGGCCAAGAAGGGCCTAGCGTACACGCTCAATCTTCCAAAGAATATGCGTACGCACCCGGTATTTTATGTGGGCTTGCTTAAGCCATACCGGGACCCCGCTCGGGTGAGCTCTGAGGCGCTAGCGCCGGGTCGGACACGGGCTGCGAGGCAGCAGGAGGCTGCGGTGCCGAGGCACAGCACCAGGGCCCGAGGGCGCGAGATACTGCGGGGCAGCAGGACGCTGCAGAGCAGCAGGGTGCGGAGGCACAGGAAGCTGCAAGGCAGCAGGCGGTAGAGCCATCGGCGGTGGCGTTGCCACGGGATGAGAGCCGTATGGCTGCATCCGAACCAAGAGGTCGAGTTGACCCTGCAATTGAGCAATCTGACGCTCGAGGTCTACGACCCGCTGCTGCATCGCCTGAGGCGACTCCAGCCAGTCGAGGCGACGCTCGACCTCCTCGAGGCCATTCGCTAGGCGATGCGAAGAGCGATCCACGTCGGCGACGTAGTCGCTCACCGAGCGGACGCGACTCTGTAGAGAGAGGAAGTCCCCGAAGCTCGCAGCGCGAGAGTCCAGCGGCCGCTCGGCCTCCCCCTGCTCTGCTCGATGAGCATGGTGATCTCCACTATCACGTGGAGCGCCTGATGTCGCGGCGCAGGCGCCAGGGTCATAACCAGTATCTGGTAAAGTGGCGAGGTTACCCTCATTCCCAGTACTCATGGGAGTTTGAGGTGCCACTGCGGCAAGATTGCCCTGACGTCGTGGACGCTTATGATCTACGTCACCCGGTGACGGACCGCCCGCAGGGCGTGCGACGGAGTCGCCGGGCGCGCCGCGCTTCCCACTACTAGAGTGGGGTGACGACAGGTCAAGAGCTGAGCTCAGGCTCTGACCAGTGGCTGTGACAGCCGACCCATGGCTATGGGTAGGTCTGCTCACAGCGGGAGCAGGAGGCCGGGGTGCCTCGTAGCGTGAGGGACGTTGTCCCGGTACACGCTGTTTTGCTTGTCGCTTCGCGAAGTCGAGGCGTAAGCGCCGCTCTAAGCGGATATCTGTTTCCGAGAAACTAGCTCGGAGAGCATCGAAGGAGTGGAGCCGTCGGGACAGCCCCACCCAGTTTTGGAACTGCGCTTCATAAGCGGCCATAGTTTCCCCCTCTGAGAGGACCACCGGCACCGTCTGCATGGCCGGCACGGCCTCACCGTTGAGCTGCTGGCGCAGGCGCTCACGGTACTCCGAAGGAGTTGTGACTTGCGGAGTCAAGAAGCGCTCACGGAGCGACTGTCGTTGGACTTCTTCATCGGTCGTCTCGGGCGCGGGCCCACACGTATATATGTCCAAGAGCTGTGAAGCAGCGCGCCGAACGACCTCGGCAGGGGAGGCACGGTCGAAACCATAGTCGCGACGCGACGTGCCCACAATGGGGCGGGCCACAGATCTGTTGGACCGTGCGCGGGATGCAGCCTCAAGCTGCCGGCTTTGAGCCCCGTCCAGGTCGTTGGAGACCACACCTGGCTCAGGGAGCTGGTCCTCGTACCTCGAGGAGAGAGGAGGCGCGTTGCGCAGGGCGTTCGCCGAACCATCACGGTTCGGGAACGGATTAGGCGTGTGCAGCTCGTGAGAGCGCATCGCCGGGCTTGAAGGCCTCTGAGAGGCAGCCTCCCGACGCGTTGGAGGCACCTCGTCATCGCCTGGGACGATCTCGCCCTGCTCAAGCTCGTCGAGCCAGGCGTTCTGACGCGTACGCGGCGTAGATGGCTCGGGAGAGCTAGGAGCTCCGCTCTCACCCGGATGTTGGCTCGCGGAGCCGGAGCCGTGAAGTCGTCGATGCTCCTCGTGGTACTGACGTACACTGAGCCGCTGCGGAGCAGCTTCCCTGTCGGGACTACGGCCTGCGGCCTGTGGCGAATCGGGGCTGTCGCGCCCCGACATTCGGCCATTAGAAGATGGCGAGGAAGGGTCCGATGACCGTGGCGAGAGGTGAAGCATTGAGAATGCAGTTTCGATAATGGGCTCTAGGAGCCGAGGTTCTTTGAACCTGTGATGAGGTAAGGTGACCTCTAACGTCTTGAGAAGACAAGACCTCACTGAGAACGTTTCGTGGACACGGGTGTCCACATCTTGGTGGGGGGTGGTGTAACGGGGTTACACGGGCTTACACCTGGTGTGTTCCACACATGGATACACTTTGTGTAAGGTACATATTTGATGTACGGACACTCGAGGGAGTGTGTGTGGCTGAGAGCCACACGTTATGCATTTGAAGTAGGATTTCACTTGGTTTTACTACGTTAGATAGTTAACCATATACATTTACTCCCTAGGCGGCTAGCCGCAATAAAAGATAAATAAACAGTTTGGATTTGGAACACTAAGAGTAAAGTCCTTTTATTAAGGTCGTAGTTAGTAGGTGCCTTCGAATCTTAAGGCCTATTAACCCTTAATAAGGTGTGTGTGTTAATCCTTAACTCGTTGAGTTAACCGTCTTCCTCTGACGCTAAGCTACGGCAGCCCCGCTGCAGGTATCGTAGTTCGGAGTCATTCAGCACACGTCCTGTGAAACGAATCGGGCGAATTACCCCATCGTATTCCTGACCTAGGGCTGCGGCTGCAGCCCACGGGTTTGCATGCGGAATGATGACAAACGGCTTCGAACGATCTGGATGTCTGAGAAGTGGAGTCGATACGATCTTGAGTTTCAGAATCTCGAAGGCTTCCTTGGCACGGGCCAAATCTCTCCCGGCTCGGATCTGTTCATCTGTCAACTCGTACAGCGTAGCAGCGATCACAGGTAAGTCTTCAAATAATTTGTTGTAGTAATTCAGACTCCCCATGAAGCTCTATACGCCCTTGAGTGTCGACGGGAACGGCAAGTCTTGGACTCCCTTGGCAATCTTTGGAGTAGCTCTCAGTCCTTCAGCACTAATCTCATGCGACAGGTACGGGATCGAAAGTTTTCCAAATTCACTTTTGGGCAAACTCACAGAGATGTTCCAATAACGCAGTCTGAAGAGCAGAGCGTTCAGGTCTCTGCAGAGCTGGTCCCACGTTGGGGCGCCATGTGCAATGTCATCGATGTAGGAACTTCGACCCAACACCGGCCCAATGAAAAACGGATAGGGATATTCCTCTGGAAAACAGTCATCTGTTCTGTGAGTCCGGTCGGTTCCGATTTTGAGACATTACTCTCAGAAGGCGCTAGACCTTCGGGACGTCAGCTTCAGGAAATTCAATACGTCAGTGTCGACACCCGCTTCGTCTTCGTGTGACAGCCGTACAAAACCCCACAGACAATTGTCCAACATCGCTTATACACTAGTGGAGCATTCGTCAGACCGAAAGGCAT
This sequence comes from Phytophthora capsici, assembly GCA_030324255.1. Taxonomy (NCBI): domain Eukaryota; phylum Oomycota; class Peronosporomycetes; order Peronosporales; family Peronosporaceae; genus Phytophthora; species Phytophthora capsici. The sequence goes on along the minus strand of CM059355.1, from coordinate 1,067,217 downwards.
TCTCACCCACTGGAAATGTCCGAATGGGCAGATGAAAGCAGAAACTAACCGGGCACGTTCCGTCATTTTGACAGCCCAAAAAACACTCGCCATATCCAAACTCATGAACCACATTGCTGATTCGAATCCAATCAATAGATCATCAATCAGCGGCAACGGGTAATGCGACAACTGGATGAAACCATTCACCACACGATAGTCGATGCACATCCGGAAATCCACGCCGTTCTTCTTCAAAACAATCACGATGGGCGATGCCCAGAGGCTATTCGAGTACTCAATCAGTCCAGTCTCTAGAAGCTTCTTAAGAAGTTCATACACCTTCACCATGAGATGTGGCGCAACAGATCTTGGACGTTGGGCGACTGGTTTAGCGCCACCTACATCGAGATCGCAGACCACGCCCCTTGCCGGTGCGGGTGCAGCATTTCCATCCCCCAGAAAAATCTTCCTGTGGTACTTCAGAATATCCCTGAGTTTCAACTCCATCTCTGGTGTCGTCTTCCCTGGGACTCCAACATCTGCGGTGTCAATGTCACACTGTGGGGTGCGTACTTCGAGTTCAGGCAACATCCTGGCACTTCTCGCACTTCGGTGTCAGGGAACGTGTCCAAATCGCTGGTATCAGCACTCGCATGCCTTGTCGGCAACTCCTGAACTTCCTGAGGATCATCAGTTTGCGTGGATACATCCAGAGCAAAACGAACCTGCTTCGTACCAATAGCCCCGGAGGGCCTCACAAATTGAACGCAGGCATTATCCATTCTCGAACGCTGCAATATCTTAGTCGGCCACGGATACACGGGGTGATCCACACACGGAGGCTGCGGTATCAGAGCTTCCAAATCGACCTCACGCTTCAGACGTCTCTTAGTTTCAGGGGACGGTGTGTTCTCCAAAATGAGCACTTCCAAATCACGATAGGCAGCTGAGCCTGGCCTCACAAATCGACCATGTCTCGGGAAGAAACCACACCCCACAATCCTTGCGACGTCTGAGAACTCGTTCACCCAAGTGTTCTTGTCGGAGATGTTCACGACTCGGACAGCAACCGGCCATGACCGGGCTGCATAAATCAACTGGGTCACCCAGCGATCACCTCGTCCAGCCCACACAACTTCACGTTGTGGATTCGTGGGTCCATAGTCAATTTGACGATAAACTCTTCACCTGGACTCAGAAGTACAGCTTCGTTTGGCCTAACGGCTCTGTTTCGCCCGATATGATCACCAGGCTCCCCACTGCACATCATCACAACGACTTCGTCTGGAAGTGATACCAATCCTTCTCGAACACTGATCCTCAGACCAGCAGCAAACATGAATCCCATTCCCAGAAGCACATCAATTCCTTCACCGATATTCGCAACCCAAACATCCACAATGTAGACTACTCTCGGTCCGAGAGTAAGCTTGATCTCAGCACTGGCGCCAATATACGTCGGAACTCCTCCCATCCCAGACACTTTGGTTTGTTTGTGCGACTTAAGTCTGAGTCCGAGCTTACGCGCAAAGTCGTAACTCAGAATGTTGATAGTCGCCCCTGTATCCAGGAGGATCTTGGTCCGATGATCATTTACAGCGCCATGTACCATCACCACATCGCGCTTTGCAGGATCAGGGTAATGATCCTCCCATCAGCCATGTCATTCGCCATCCTTCAGACGAAATTGAACAGTATCGTCTGAATTCTGGACCTTGTCCTCTTTCGCTTCGGGTAACACATTTCCTAAACTTGGCCGTCCAGGGAGCATGGTTGGTTCTTGGGTTAAAGCGGTCATACATTGTTCGTGGTTATCTTGGGTTGTGGGTTTCAGCTCAGGCCCTACGTACACTAGAACACACAACTCTGGGGTCTTACCTAGCCCGGCGCGATTCGGATCCCCATCCGACGGGCTTATTGGTTTGACTGTTTCCCAGAGTTTGCCTCATCACCCAGGAGCTTTTCCAAAAGGTGATCTGGCATTTTCTTTAATACGCCTTGACGAGCCAGTTTTTTTTTTCAGGGATTCCAGAGTCTTCAGATCTTCACATGGTCTTCCGGGGTGTAGGTTTCCGCATATTTCGCAGGGCGGTACACGACACATCCGAGTCGGATGTCCTTTCTCAAGGCATCGATCACAGGTTAAGTCTCTCCAGCAGTCTTCTCCGGAGTGGCCAAAGCGGTGACATTTTACGCAGAACTTGTTCCAGTATCCAGCATTGTCACGGCGCGTCTGGTTAAACCCTTGGCTTGACGATCCTGTTGGAGACTGAGGTGGCGGGCGCCATCCCATGTTGTCCATCACTCGGTATACTTCATTCGTCAAAGTCTGGGTCCAATCCGAGTTTCCGGTAGAAGGATTAGTTGTCAGAGTACTTCCAGTCATCTGTGCTGTACTCTCATCACGACTGGATTCTGAGGTCGTTGTCTGATGTCTGGAGTTTTCGCCTTGGGATCTGGAACTATTACTGTTCCTCTGATACTCCCGATGATCTCCAGAGTCACTATCTTCCGAATCCTCAGAGTTGACTTCTTTGGCGACGTAAGTCCTGTGCATGCGCTTGGGCTTGAATTGTCCTCGCGGAATGTTATCAGCTCTGAAGTCCTGGGGCTTGGTAGCAGTTGTGTCACGATCTCCAGTTCTCCAGACTTCCTCATCTTGCAGTATGGCATACTCCGGGTCAGAGATACTCTTTAACCTCTATCCTTGCAAGGAGGTTTTCAGACGCGGATCATTCAGCTTGGTGATGAAACGCAGAACATATTTCTCCAGACGCTTGGACGACTTCCTGAAATCGATATCAGCTTTCCCAGCCGCAGAGTTCAGGCGATAGAAGAATTCCAGAGGAGTCTCAGAACTCTTCATTTCCATGGTGAAATACCTCTCAGAATAGGACGAACTCGCTTTGCAATAGCGTATCTTGAACTCAGATGATAACTCTTTCCAATCACGGGACACACTCTTCGGCAACTGGTTAAACCAGTCACGGGCAGATGTTGGGAGCTTCAGCTTGAGTTCTTTAATCCGGGTCTTGGTACTCCAACTTCCCTGAGAAGCCATGTTTGTGAATTTCTCCCACCAGCGCACTCGTTCCCTCAGCGTAGCTCTCGGGTCGAACTCTCCTAAAGTGTTGGAATTGATGTACGGCCGAAAAGAGAGCAGCGTTGTGCCTGATTGTGCTGAATTCGCAGCAGTGAGGTTCACGACCTCTCCTGGTTCTGAATCTTCGGACGAAGAGCTCTCAGAGTCAGAGCTGGAATCATCGGACCCTCCACCAGGTCTGGGGGCTCTCCCATGGCGTCTATCACGGCGTGGAGTGCGGCGCTCATCACCGGAGCGTCTGGCATCATCGTTCTGCCTGGTATCTCGTCGTGGGGTCGTCCTACGCTTGGTGTCCGTCTTGTCCTCAGTGTTATGTGTTGTCTGGGGTGCCTGCGTTGTCGTAGCGCTTGCAACGGCGGCGCCAAACCTCTCGGCCTTCACTCTTCCTCCATTAGCGGCGTCGGAATCGGGTATTGACTGTTGAATGGTCGACCGCCTTCGAAGTGACTGCTGGAGAGCCGGAGGTGCAACCCTACCCCTGATTGCGTCATTTCTGATTTCTGACCCAGATAGTGGGTGCAAAGTTGACGCAATCCCAGATAGTGGGTGCGAAGTTGCAATTTCAGGGTTTACAGGGTCGGATTCCAGGGTTGCAGTTGCCAAATCAGGGGAAGCGACTCCTCGGACTCCTTGAACTTGGGACAATGTCGCTCGAAGGTCACGCAACTGTCCCGCCTGGAACCTTTGAACGTTCTGAGAAGCTTATTTTACCTGATTGTGTTCTGCTTCCACTTCTTTCACTCGTTGTTGTAGTGTTTCCATTTGCGAAATCCAGTCACGCTTCATCTCGTCTGCCGTACGTGTATACTCGGCTTCGGCCTCGGCTTCCTGTTGTTTCCATCGGTCCGCGTACTCCGACACCAGGCGCTGTTTCTCAGACGCTTGAAGTGCAGTTCTTAGACGTTCAACTTCTGAAGAAGGTTCCGATACTCGACTTCTGCGTTCTTCTAGGCCTTCGGCACGCCTTTGAGCTTCCAGCCTCGCGTTTTCCGACTCCAACAGCTTATCCGTCAGCGTTTGAATCTGACGGCGTGCGTCTAAGTCGCGTTGTTCACGATGCCGTTCGCGCTCCATGGATGCCAAACGTTCCTGCGCCAAGAATTCCATCTGTGCCTGTTCTATCCGAGCTGCCACTCCTGCTGCTGTCGCATTACGTTCAACTCGATCTGGGCAGGCCCTGATCTCTGGGAACCAGTGACTTCCGACTTCAACCGACTTGACGCAACGGAGCTCGAGCATCTGGAGGATAGTCTCTGGGATTTCTCACTCCTCACATCTCGATGATGCTTGTCGTGACTCGCCCCTTGACTTGAAACTTCAGATGCTTGAGCTATTGGCGCGAGTCTCCTGAGATCCAGCTGCAATGGTCTGGAAATCATATGATCATCAGACACTGGACTTGGGGTTTCGGGCACTGCTTCAGTCATGTCAACGTCCTCTTGTTCCACCTTCACGGGCAGTGTGGTCCTGGCCACTTGGATGCTCATTTCATTCCCAGCGGTGATTGTTCCCGCACCAGTTTCCTGAGCGACAAATGCCAAACCTCCTCCCATAAAGGGCATATGTGAGGACGCCCCTTGACCCACAGACATCATGGATTCTTCCGAAGAACTTCCGCGCGACGTCTGGAGCCCAGATGACGGGTCATCCGAAGTCCTCGATGTGCCAATAACACTGGGGATACTTGCAGCTATCGCAGGGTTCCGGAGATCACCACTCTGATTCTCGGAACTGAGCAATGAAGATTCCCAGCGAGTACTCTCGGAGCGGCTTCCATACACAGGAAGGGAAGTCAGCGACGGTGTCGACATTAGCGACGGAGTTGACGGGCTTGTAGACGTGGCGGTCCATGCTGCAACCGCTTGGACTGCGGTAGCTCTCCACTGGCAGACCCGTCAGAGCTGTGTGTCACCCTGAGTCCGTTACGCGGAGTCTCAGGATCAACTGTCGGCCCCGAAGGTCAGCTTCCTTGTCCCTGAGTGTGTCATCCTTGATTTCCTGGCTTGGCGTTCCTGGTAGCCTGGTGTAAGACAACTGGTCGGTCACCGCAGCCCACTCGACAAGTTCCAAGGCGAGCCTGCCCTGAAACTCCAAAGCGATAGAACGCATGAGGACGTCGGAGACTCTCGATGCCATACTGTCAGACCACTTTGGGATCAAGTTCTGGAACTCGAACCCGGCCTCGAACAACATTGTCTGGAGTGTTGAGACACACTCAATGGCCTACTGGAATATCAGCATACGTCAGGTCTTCGACTAAGCCAAAGCTGTGTCGTCTCAACCTCAGCTCAGATATCCAAGACTCTTCGGGGCTAGCAGCGGAGTACCTCCATTTCACGTAGTCTCCAGTCATGGCAGCCGCCTTCTGAAACGCGTTAGCATCTGGCTTCGGCGTCGGCCACGCATAGTCCACGTTTGGTGGTATAATCCTCTCAGCGCTCTCGCTCTTCCATCGTCGAAGCTGGTGATGAACATACTTCACAGCACGTTCACCGTCCAGGGAATCAACCTTCCCAGAGTCATCCGACGGTGTCTTCAGCGAATCACTGGATCGCATCAGCGTGTCTTCCGTCAACAGGTCGTCAGACTTCACAGTCTGAGCCTTCTCTTCCACAAGTCTGGGTTCTGGCTTGACCTCCACCTCAGACTTTCCCGAAGACGTCGATGCAGAGCGCAAGTCAATCTCCGGGGGCTCAACCAAATCGGCGCCTCCCTCAGACGCCTCATCACCACCCGCAAGGGTTGTGACTTCCGCGACCACAGTTTCCTCGATATGCGAAGAACTGCCTTGTGAGCCTTGGTCACTGGAAACGGCGGGCACTCCCTGTCATTCCGGCTCAGCAGCAGGCTGCTCCTCGACGGCAGACTCTGCGACGCTCACACTCTCGGCTGCCTCCTTCTCGCGTGCAGCTTTCTTCCTCTCGGGTGCCGCCCTCTTGACAGCATCCAGATCGGGCTGCTCCTCCGGCGGCAACCCTTGAAGACGTTTCGATTGCCGTGTTACCACGGCACGACCACGACCGCGCCTTCCTCCTCGTGTAGGTCCAGGCGAAGCCATCATGGACGACGTTCGAAGCCTTTGCGGGGTTCTTCTGGAGTCGGAAGCCCTGAGAACCACGTGTGATTCCCAGAGTGTGTAGTCAAAGAAACAATGAAGAAGTCCAATAACCAGGCACGTGAATATCGCAAATTCGGCACCTGGAGGCTTAGACTTAGAAGATAACCAATTAACAGAGTTCAATACAAATATACAATATACACAACCGTCACTTATTCTTTCCTGGCCCTTGGACGGTGGGCTAGTACTTCCAGGTCAACTGGGTATGTGTTTCAGACCCCTGGTCTGTCTGAAAACCCGTTCCTTTCGCGCACCACCCTCTAATATATAGAGGGAAATAAACCAATACAATCGGTTATATACAACAGTCAATCAAGCGTCCTGAGAGCGACTGTCTAGCTCCCAGAACCTGTCCAAACGAGCAATATGAAATGGGCTACCGTTAGAAACAAGGCAAACGACCCAACTAGGAAATGGAATAGGCGGGTCACTTCAGGTCTCTACGTTACGCTGATCTCCGCCTAAAGGGGTTGGAAGAAGGCGAGAGATCACGTAACACCAAACCTTGTTACGGCTGTATGCACAGCAGATGGAACTCGGTAGCTTGTGCTTCACGAGGCAAATTGAACTCTATTTAACATTTGTCTTCTGTCATATCTTCTTCAAACACACTTCGATCTTCTTCTTGGTCTTCTTTCTGGGTTCCTTGCAGTCAGTCTTCGTATATAAGGTCGTCTTGGTTTCACTATGTGTCAGGGAGTTTTCACATGGTCTCAGTATTGGAGTCAGTGCGGCAGATCTTGATGAGTGAGCACGATGAGGCATCATTGTGTAGCCTTCAGGTTGCGTGTCACTTGATGGCGGACCGGATTCTCCGGGTTGACTTGGACTCAGTATGGTGAGGCATCGACTTCACTGGGTACATGTCTGGTACGTGATCTTTTGGCTCTGGCATTCATCTTCAGAGTGGTGATCATCATGCTTCTCAGACTTGGAGGCTTGATCTTCAGACATGTGACTTAATTCCCAGGGGTGTAGAGCTATGCTCGATACACATGAAGTCTTGAGCATCTACTGGAACATACTTGGGCTTACTGGGGATGCTTGGGACTTGGGGTAATCATCGTGTGAGAGGTCTGGGATCAATGTCAGTCTTCACTCTGGCATTGGTCTTCAGAGTGGCATTTCTTAGACTTCTGGTTCTCAGACTCAGAAGCTTGATCCTCAGACTTGAGACGATGATTCCCAGGGTGCAGAGCTTCAATGCTCAATGCACACAACGTCCTCAGGGGTATCTTGGGTAGGCGACGTACAGCACGGGACACTTGGGCACTTCGGGCCTCTTGGGTCATGTGGGTCTTGCTTGGGATCCTTGAACCGTCAATCGTCGCTCATGGGTGTAACGGGACGAGGTCTCTCAGAGATACATTCAATCTGAGAGACTTTCCGCCAGAACTTAGGTACTCGTCGTCGGGGAAAGTCCGGTGGTTGGACGGAGTGCTAGTCTGCCCAGACTTGTGCACAGTCTTGGGTAGCACTTCCAACCCGTTGGCCCCCTTTACAAACAGGCGAAGGATGAATCCATAAAGCGAAATATTACACCACAGAGCCGGTACATATCAGCCCCCTTTCTCCCAGAAGCCAGTATATCCACACACACACATCACAGAGAGCCAGCGACCGTTCGCTCGAAAACCGGAAATAGCGATCTCACACCAGCCCGCATCCTTTGGCGTTACAACCTTGTGTCTTCAGAAACGTGAGAACTGCCTCTTCTGGGTGACGCCCACATCAAGTACTTAATCTTTAAAGCCCTCGGCACTCGCATCAAGTTTGAAGCCCCCAGGGAGAAAGAGCTTCATGAATGCGAGGACATGGCGAGATTCAGACTTCTTCTAACGGTCACTTGAGCCCCATACGCGCGGAAGCTTGGTATATCATTCGTACCACACGGCGGAGAGGTTGGTGGCGTGCTTTTTTCTTCGTTTTGGCTTTGGTGCGGGGTCTGCAGATACTTGAACTTGTTCTTCTTCTGCTACAGCTCGTACCCTTTTTGAATGTAGGTGCGCCGCCTCTACAACCGCATGCCTAGCTTCCATAGTCCTGTTCGAGGCAATAAGCTCTTCAATGACAGCTGCAAGATGAGCATGGTCTCGACGCGTATGCGTCTTCTCTTCCGTGCGATCTTTTTCTTGTTCAGGTGCGCTAGTGCCCTCGTTCAGCGCCGTCGGCCATGCCAGCAACTCAGCGGTACAGACCTGCGCAGCTACCAGACAATCTTCGATGCGCCGAACGATGGGTGCTTCAACTGCTAAACCTTTAACCCCTCTAGACCGAGATTCCGTATCCTACAGAATATGTAATATGACAGTAGGAAGTAAGTCACAAGCTTACATACACAAAAGGTGACAGATATTTTCCGCATATGAAAGTTTGTATAGGTGGGGGTGGGGCGGTTTATCTTTGTGGATCCGAGAGGGGGAGATAGACGGGCATTAATTTTCTAGCATAGAAAAGACAGTATAAAGTGACTGGAGGTTTCAGAATTCTATTTGCATCCCTTTTCCGCGCTCTCTCCGCCACACGCTGAAGCCACTCATTTCGTAACTTCGTCATGGTATGACGGAGTGGATTGATCCGAAGGAGTTCAAGCGCCTTTGGGGCGCGCTGATCAAGAAGGGATGGAAAGCAAGACCGCCTACAGGCCTGAACACCGAGTACACATATGTCAAGCCGGAGGTGAAGGGTCGGCTTCGAAAGGAAGACGCTGGGGAGCAGTTCTTGGTTGGTGCGTATTTCCTGCTGAACAGTTGAGTGTTGCTTTGCTAATGCTGAATGTACCAGGTTCACAAGCGCTATGGGCCTTTGCTAAGCGAGAAGGATTGATACATACACTGCTGCCTGCTCCTCCAAAGCGCTCAGTCAACCTCGGACGGCCGCCAATGGGAAAGCAAGCTGCATACGCAGCCGCGCAAAAACAAATGCCCACACCATCCCTGTCAGCTGGTGCTACGGAGACCACAACGGCGGCGGGTACAGAACAAGCTGGAGACGTCGTGGATGTGCCGGAGGATACAGAACAAGTTGAAGACGTCACTGTGGGTGTGTCGGAGGATACAGAACAAGCTGAAGACGTCACTGTGGGTGTGCCGGAGGATACAGAACCAGCTGATGACGTGGAAGATTGTGTGGCGGCAGATACTGTGCAAAGTGGTACAATGCTGGTGAATGCAGAAATTGCTCTTGATGCTTTTGATTCTGTCCACTTCATTGACGCTATGAGAGCTGAGCAGTTGTTTGGACCTGTTGAAGCAGACGATGTGAACATTGGTGAATATCCGTTGGCACCTGAAGAAGAAATCGAGTCTGTCAGCGATCCTGCTGATGCCCCTAATGATGCATCGGATACGTATGAAAGTGAAGTGGAATCGGATTCTGAGTTTGAAGATGACAGCAGCGAATTCGCACAAGATGATATGGCGATGCGCGCAATGGCAGCTACGGCTTGGGAAGTATACGACCAATACCACAGCGGTAAGTGACTTACCACGTGCTTTTTTCAACCTCTACCTATTTTGTAGCAGGTGGACATCCTAACACATGACTTTGATAATTCTGTATAATCCAGGAGAGCTACAGCTTGAGGGAGCAGGAGATATATACAATCGAACGTGGGGGATAACGAGATCAGCAGCAGCTTACGCTAGCTCACCGTTGGGTATGTTCTTCTATTTTCTCCCCAAGAAACCGTGGTATCACATCGCGAAGGCGTCCGAGGCCTACCGCATTGAATGCATTCCTAGTGTCGCAGCTGCGCAACACGCAAAGCAGCTTGAGGTTCAGGCCAATGACCCCACAAAGAAAGCGCAGTCCCTAGAGGCTCTGATTGAAAAGCTGACGAAGACGAGATCGATCAAGGCACACGAGATACTACACATTATTGGTCTGCTCATTGCGCGACCGTTGTGCGGCCACACGGATGGTCTTGACTAACACTGGCGGACTGAAGGAGACGGAGCGATACCTCGAGGCACATTCAGCAGATACATGAGTCGAGATCGGTTCACTACCATCTTGCGTTACCTCCACTTCCAGGGCTCTTCTGCGGGGGTTTCAACGACTGACAGAGCTTGGAAGGTGAGGCCTGTACTGCAGACACTAGAGAAGACATTAAGGCGAGGATATCGCCTTGGGGCACGCATCAGCTTTGACGAGGGGGCTATTCCCAACCGAAGTAAGTTCAACCCTGTCCGAGTTTACAACAAGGACAAGCCTCACAAGTACGACACCAAAGTGTACATGACATGCTACGCGGAATCAGGGTACTGCTCGCGGTGCGTATTCTGTATTGTACTGAGTTGTTAATAGGTATTGTACAGAATAAGCTCTCCAGAATCGCTTATGCTGTGCTACACAGATTACTGTGTTCTGTTGGATACAGATTTGGCTGACCGCTACGATTGTTGCTCTGTATGTTCCAGCATAGAAGTCTATATGGGAGCGTCGGATGAATCCAAGAATGCGACGACCCCTGCAGAGCGGAAAGCAGCCAAAGAGAAGGCAAAGGGGGTGGCCCAGAAAGCTGTCATTCGCAACATCACTAAAGCTCTGGACGGACAGCCAGGAAAAAGGCTTGTCGTTGCAGATAACTACTACTCGTCGTTCGCACTAGCGGTCGCGTTGCTGGATAAAGGATACTACTACGTCGGAACACACCGAAATGACCGTCTTGGGTGGCCGCCTGGATTCGCGTTCACACAGAAGAAGCGGCCGGTATCGATGCCGCGGGGGACTTACCGGATCGCGCAGTGCAAGGACCACCCCGAGTTAGTTGCTGTATCCTGGATGGACTCTAAACCGGTGAACCTCATTGCTACGGGTTGTGCGACCACGCCAATGACGGTCACTAGAAAAGAAAGAGGGTGTGCGGAGTCTCAAGTGGTGACGTGTCCAAAGTTGCTAGTCGATTACCATAGCGGCATGGGGGGCGTAGACCGCCACGACCAGCTGCGCCTGCAGCGTTATTCAATCCAGCGCTGCGTTGCCTTCAAGAAGTATTACCGGCAGTTTTTCTTCGGTTTCGTGGACATGGCGATTGTGAACGGCTTTATCATTCACAAGCTGAAGATGCAGAAGGAGGGGAAACGCATACCAACCCATGCAGAATACATGCGCCGCCTTCACATCCAGTTGCTGACCGTAACCGCTGCCAGCTTGTCCAGCAACAAGCTAGCTGAAGACCTCGTATCCATCCCAATCCCCCTCGCTGAGCACCACCTACAAAAGCAAGAGAGACTGTACAAGGAGAAGCGACGTCAGCCCCTCTGTAAGATTTGCTCTGCTATGGCCCCACCAAAAGTCAAAGGCTTTGAGAGCCGCTTTTTTTGCCTGGCTTGTGAAGAGCTGCACGATGGATACGTCCCCCTCTGCAACTGCGTACGCCGAGAAGAAACTGGTAATAGACTGACATGTGACCAAATTTGGCACGACTCGTGGGCGAACGGGACTGCCATACCTCGGCACCTGGGGAAGAACATCAGGTTTCGCAAGCGCAAACGCAGCGACGACGAGTAAGCGAGCGATAAGGTTCGTTAGCTACTCTAGCATTAGCTATGCCACATCGAAATACATACCTTCATTTGCCTCTACTTACCGTGTTCCCACACCAACGTTTCGGCCAATTCTATCCTAGTTCTTCATCACTTCCGTCTAGTCTAGAACTGGCCGAAAAGTTGGTGTGGGAACGCGCCACCGTACATTTGGCGCGCCACGCGGAATGCCAGTCGTTCTGGCGCGAAAACGGCTCTGCTATCGGATTCGGGGGGATACTGCTAGTGAGAGTATCTGTGACAGACATCGTTCATTGCACATCATCTCTAAACCAATAGAAGCCCAGAGCTCTTACAGCTGGTGGATACATTGTAGCATTTATGACCGCAAAAGCAAGCTTTATGTTCCATTTCGCAGTGGCTAAGACATCACCCACGGTAAACGGCTTGCAACGGATTAATTTTGCTAGTGCAGCACCCATTCAATAACGAAGTCAAAACATTCTTCTGTATTATACAGAATATACTTCGGTTTAAATGGGTTAAGCTGCGGGAAGTACTGATGAGGTAAACAGTAAGTATACCAAGGGATTTGGTACTTACGTCGAGTCGTTGCTTATTTAGACCCGTACAAGTGCTGAAAAAGAGCTTCTGCAAACATCCCGGTCGCTCTCGGGTCGTGTATTCCTGTGCCGCAAGGTCAATAACCGTGGGCGGCACCTCAGCATCCCAGCCGCTCAAGACCCGAGGCACCTTGCAATCTTCACGAGCAGCGTTGGTGAAGTACGCGAACGCCTTGCTGGTCTTGGTCATGTCCCAAGCCCTGCGGTCGAAAATCCATTAGGCAGCCAGGCGATCGTCACCGTTTGCTTGCTGAGTTCCGCCACGGCGAAAGGAGTGGGATGTGGGCTCCGAAGCAAGTCCTGCTGGCTTGGCGACGCGCTTTGGCATTTTCTTGGCGTGGCCTTGCATGCTATACTCGTTTCCTCCGCCCGTCTTCTTCTGTGGCGTGGCGTTGCTAACCGTGTCAGTTACAGCGGCGTTCGCCACGGTGGTCGGCAACACAGCATCTCGTAGCGAGGCAGGCTCAGCAGCAAGCAGGGCATGTAGCGAAACTCCGGAGCCTACGGTTGCAGCGGGTCGGGGGTTCAGTGTTGGCAAGTGGCCAAGTAGGGTGTACTGGGAGCGTCCTGGGTAGCTAAGGCGACCGAAAGCGTGAGCAGCGGGCACGACAAATGTCGCTCTTGCCTGGAGCAAGAGTCAGGCCCTGCTCCTCGATTGTCTTCAGTCCTTGTAGCCGCAGGTTGAAGGCGTCATCTGCCGAGACAGAGGTGTGCTGTTTTTGAACGAATCCGAGATCCGAGGAACGCGCAAAGCAGGCATGCTAGAGCAGCATTCTGATAAGTAGATCCGACGCGGGCGGTGCTGTACACGAAGCGAACCAAGCTTTAAAATTCTGTTTTGTACAAGGAGGAGCCTTGGTTGTTAGATCACCATTTTCCCGGTTTAAGCAGTGCTTATCTAGTATTATGCCTTGCTTTAGCAGTATCACTCCGTAGCCGCGCGTATATGCGGGTACACGCCAAATTGCCAGAGTTTGGCATTTCGGTAGTACGAGGAAACAGTATTTCGGGCCAACGTACCGTTCTTACCTTTATTAGTAGCCAGGTATAGCCGAATCGATCCATTGCTGCTGCCAGGCGTTTGCCAGAATTTTTAGTCATGATGCTAGCGTGGTAAAATCCATGCTAACACCTTCAAGCTCCACCATTCGCTTGAAGGCACCAATAGCCGTGCTGCGTGCGTTCTACGTCTTCGTTGGCACAAAGGATGAAAGGCTCAGGCGTGTCTCGTCAGCAACGGAAATGTTGGAGGCCAGGATTATTGTCATGTACTTGTACATGGCTCAGTCATGTTTCCTTCCAAGATTGCAAATTAAATAAAATTTCTTATCGGCGTGATTTCTTACCGATTCGTTTATTTCCGAATCGATTAAATTCTCCAACGGTATCGTTTCATTTTCATTTCTACCTTGCCGATAAGATGCGTAAGGCCACTGCCGACGCTTCAGCAGGAGTTCCGAGCGATGCCACCGCGCAGGAACCCGTGGATATACGTTCTGACCAATATGCCTCAGCGCCTGGAGCGCAGGCCGATGTGCCGGGCGATGAAGATGACGCGGAAGACACAGGCGGAAGGCACACGAGTGAGGTTGACGAACCCGCAGGTGGCAACAAGAACTTACAGGAGGGCAAACGTATAGATGTAGAAGAAGGTCGTGATTACAAGCTGGCCATTCTTCCGAATCAGATGTTGCCCGGGAAGATGGTGACAGTGGTAACACCAGTGATACAGCCACTGTGTCCGCCATACCAACTGGGAAGCCACTTCACTGATTACTGTCGGCGTACAACGCAGGTTATCCCGGTGAAGGGGACAATGTCGCGGGCTGAACGAAACAAACGCCTATTGAAAGCCAAGAAGGGAGTTGATGAGAATCAGGTGGTGCCAGAGGGATTCGATCCCTATCAGCGCACTTACATCTGCACCCACGGCTGGAAGAAGCTAAAGTCCCGTACCGAAAGTAGCCGGCCACGACAGCACATACGGCTGACCAACTGTCCGTTTCGATTCGTGGTTCAGTGGAATTTAGCACGTGGATAGCTACAAGTAAAAAGTGCTATTTTCACGCACAACCACCAAGTTTCCCCGGCCGCTTTTGCTACATATCCCAAGTCACGAGGTGTTTTTGATTCATTGGTATGTGCCCGAGTACAGGGGATGTTGGAAGTTGGAGCTAAGCGTTCTCGAATTTACGACTATCTTTTGGAACACTACCAGAATGTGGTGCAGGCAGATGTTAATAATTTAGTTCGAGGTCACCCATCCTCTGGTACAAACGTTGATGGTAACAAAGCGACGGCGAGAGTCGATTAAGCATAACCCGACACTTTAGATCGTCTACAACCCGATCTTAGAGAGGTGCTGAGGATATTATCTGGGGTGATAGTGAAGTATGGAGAGGCAGAGTGGAAAAAGCCGAAGTTGCACAAGATGGGAAATCCTGTATTGATCCAGGATCCTTATTTACCTTCTTCCTACCAGACTTTTGGACGCATGCCTGAAGCTACTTCCCGTTGACAATTCCGTGGAGGACGCAATAGCAATTGATCAAAGCCAACCCAGTCAAGAAAGCGACCAAAAGCCCTTGGAAACTGTGGTAATCAAAGACATTGGATGTTCCACTCGGAAGCAGGTCGAAACGTTCAAATGTGTGGAAAACTTGGAAGGAACTGTGCAGTTGGTTATCAACATGCATAAATGGCTACTCGAGGAGGGGGTTCCTGCTCTTCCAGCTGAATACCACCACGTCGGAGCACAAGTCGCAGCCGAAGTGTTATCATGGTTCTCACGCAAACAAATCCCTGGCCTCTGGAATTCACCTTCGCAATGCTGTACATAGTTGTTCCTCCGATGTGGCTCACGGGCGCCACCATAAGTGCGTTTTGTTTAAGGCTTACCAATGATTACCGATGCTGTCGCTTTGCTGGATTGCAGTCATGTGGTACCAAGTCCAGACGTAAGAGGAGTGAGTGGTATCATCCAGTTGACAATCCTGTTCGAACAGCGTGCTAAAGCAAGTCATGGAGGAAGGGGTGGACACTGTCTTGCTCCCGGTAAATTTCGAGAGTTTTAACTGGTGTTGTGTTGCTGTCAAAGTCAGCTCAAAGCGTATCTATTACTATGACCCGTTGAATCAAGCCGCATACAAGAACGCCGCTAATGCTGTCGCAACGCACCTCAAGATTACTGGATTGCATGAATAGGATGTGGTGGCGCAGATGAACCTGATACAATTCGATGGACACAGCTGTGGAATTTACGTCTGCTGGGTGTTCATATGCTAAGTGCTAACTGGACGTCACCTCAAAAACAACGAGACTTCACTGAAGAGACGTCGCTTTGAACTTTTTTATTATTTGCTTTCTGGATGGCTTCTTCCTGTTGAGGCCGCGACCAAAGATGGCACTTCAACCAACAATGACAACGAAGAAAACCTGCCAGCTGAGAAAGCTGCTGATAGGGACGCTGTGGAGGAAGGTATTCCGCCTGCGCAACCTGCGCAGTAAATGAAGGTAGGACGTGGAAGTTGAAATCAATTAAAACAAGTTGCACCACCGCAAAATGTATCTTTGAGTAAGGGATCGCGTAGTTGAAGGCGACAGGGGTCGTCTACTCTAGAGATTATTCAGTATTCAATCCTGGACAATTACATGATTAATCCTGTATTATCGCGCAATCATTACACAATATTTAAGATTGTCAGGATTAAATCATGAAAAATCACAGGGTTAATTCTGGACGACGCACAGCCACACATTTCGAACCTTTCTCGTCCTCGAGGGATCCGCCGTATCTTTCCCATGTGGTACTCACTGAAATTGGAATATAACGTCCAGGATTCATCCTGGTCTCAGTCGTGTATAAGTCCATGCCAATAATCATGGCCTTCAACAGTGACATTTTTTTAAAATGGTGAATAAATGGTTGCCTACTACCTTCCTAGGACCTGGCTCTAGCCTACGATGGAGCCTAGTTGTAAGAAGTTTCAAATATTTTTAAATCTTCTTTTTTACTGTAAATTTGTATTGAACAATATATTATTCGTCTGAAGAGCCGATCTTCTGCGTGATGAGAGACTGCGAATGCGCTTGGACTAGCGCGATGTCGTGAGATACCAACAGTACCAGTAGAGTACCGGCTATGAATTTCATAAGCAGCAACAATGCCACGAAATACGAAATTGTTGATCACAGTCGTTTTCAAAAATGGGGTGCTGGCACAGCCTCCAATAATTTGAATTACACTCCTTCCCGCATGATTCGACGAGTCCGAAGTGTAATGGGTTTTATATACCCGCGAATCGTACTGTGTAGATCATGATCGGAAAAATCGATAGTATTGATATCAGGGTCAGGCTCAATATACATTTCCATCCATCCATCAGCCAGGCGTGTCATCATATTGTGAAGCACATAGCACCCAATCGCCCAGTCAATTAATTGATTCATCTCTTCCTTCGATCGAAGCTGGTTGCGAAGTTCACGTAACGATGACCAACGTCCTTTCAATATTCCAATGGTATGCTCGTTTCTCACACGGGACATTGCCAAGTAGTTGTTGAAATCTTTGTTGTTAGGTGGGTCGGACAATGGGGACTTATACGCTGGTAATACGGGTTGTGAACATGGGTACGCAGAGTCTGTTAGAAGGTACCCGCCATAATCAAAAAAGGTATGATGCTCTCGATATAGACCCAAGCGCTTAAAGACATTTAGAATCCGCACAGGAACCTGGGTATCCACAGTGAACCGCTGTAATTCTCTTGTCACAGTCGCACACTACCTGCATTGAAACAGAGTACCTGTTTAAGTTAGTGTATAATGGTAAGTATCAGTAGAAAATTAACAAACTTGTGTACCTCTTCTTTCTATCCCAGTAGATGCTACCATCTTAGGCAGGTCGTTGTGAGAGTGGCAACGTGGTTCCGGCAATGAACCCCACGCATCCCGGAAATCCTTCCTCTTCCATCACCGCAGATATTTCTTGTCGTCTAGCTCTGTTCGGCAACGAAATCCACTCGCCTCGCACCTCTTTTAGAGCGAGAAGAACACGTGTAGTGCAGGTTACGACCACACCCATCGCAATGTCAAACTCTCGGTGAAATTCACCAACACTAGCACTGTTTCTATTGTGACCGAGGCGTGTCAAAGCAACGACAAGTTGAAGACAAACAGGGTGTTGTTGGTGGCGCGCCTAAGGGCCCACAGCGTGGAAACCTGCGATGTCGTGGATGTAGTCGTGAAGCAGTACAAACGACCGCTTAGACACGTGAGTGAGTTGACGAAAATCTTTGTCCATTACCGATCGAAACTCTCTCCCTCGATGAGGTGAGCTGATGCGATCGTATAGATATCTGCTTGTATAAATACTTAGCAAATTAGGCGCATGCCGTCGCTAAGTCTCGGAGAGCCCCCCCCTCCCACCCCGCCGCTCCAATCTGTGAGGCATCTTTCTTTGTGTGGCTAGACTCTGGCTGGCCGATTTCAAAATCCATCAGCCCCGACGCTGATAGATTTTAAAAAGTGGTACTAGGCCCAACTGAAAATCAGAGTGGGTCTCGCCTCAAAATACGCGTGTATTTGCACAAGTGCGCCAAGGACGTTGATTTAGTAACCCCATGATATATTGATCTTTTCGATAATTCAGTCTAGGCTTGTATGGATGAATAATCATCCTTGAATAATATTCATCCATACAAGCCTAGACTGTAATTGCCATAGATTTCGCTTAACCCCTTTACTCCCGAATTTGGGGACACCAAACAAGTTATTCACGGTACTTTAATGTCGTAATATTCCCAATAGCTATTTACGTCTTTTTAATATGAGGCGCATAACCGCATGCGGGAAGACGTATAAGCTCTCAACAGGTTTATTCAGCAAAGTCGTCACTTATACAACATACGCAGGCTGTTATAGCTCTCAATGTCGTAACGTGCCCCCGGTCATGATAAGAAAGGCGAAAAAGTTGTTCAATGAATCCTGTCATGCCTACAAAAAATGCACATCAGTGCGATAAACAATACTTAGGGTCTGCCTAGAACAAGCAGTCATCTTCGACGATGCTTATTACACCATTACTGATGCGTACGCACACTAATTATACCTCATCAGTTTCAAAATTTTCGCCATCTGCATCATCCTCGTGTAGCTCCAGCTCTCGACGCGTTTTCTTCCGCTTCCCAGCCACTTGTCCAGGTCGGCAAAGAACAACTATCTTGTCCATTGTTACTGGAATGCTTTGGCCGCACTCGAAGTCTTCGTGCCAGATCGCCAACCATGTCTTGGTGATACCTTTGAAGCTATGGCGGATTTTGTTGCACAGCCAGCATTTCGCCGAGTCAACAAAGCAGACCTCACAGTAAAACGTGGTGGCGTACGACTTTTCTTCGGGTTGCTTCGCAGCAGCGCGCATACCTTACAGGATCGCTGTCGGCGCTTCTGTACGCCGCTCGCTGTCAACCAATCTTCTGACTTCTCACGCGCATGCGAAAGACGAACGGGTGTTCTTCTGCGTTTCTGGTAGTTGGTACATCCACGCCAGCAAAGTCTACTGCCTTCAACTGAAGAAGTTGGTTTTGCATAATGCAAAACCAGTCGCCACGAGACATCGCAGGTGTGCCAGTCAGTCGCGCAGTATCCTTGTGCTAAATATACGCATTCACTAGCGCTAAATCCGCGAATCCCAGAAACAAACACTTGTAGTACTAGGTGAACCTCGTAGATGTCATCAATGAAAATCGCTGGAGGCGGAGTTGGTCGTGGACGTCCACTCCGCCCATCCAGCGCTGGTAATTATTGACTGTTGCCAGTCATGGGACCGTTTCGGGTCCAACCGTCTTCACATTCCTCTGGATCGACGAGACTGTCATGGCGGAGCCGATGCACAAGTAGTACACCGGTTTGCGATCCCTCCAGTGGAACGCAACCATGCTTGGATTTGCCGTTGAACGGGAGAACAGGAAGGGTCCTCGGGGAATAGCCGCAAGTCTACACCTTTGCCGGGCCTAATTCGTGCCTGTCCAGAGCAAAGCGGTGAAGTAGCAAAAACCAAAACTTAAATTTTGTTACTTTATCAATTATGTACAAAACCACAGACCAAACCGGTGAGAACGGAGACCAAAACGGATTTATCTCCCTCGGACTGCAGCACACCGACCAACCATTTCCCCTCCCCTTTCCTTCCCCCTCCCCGTGATGCCTACGCCTCCGCACTCGCCAGCCGCTCGAGCCCGCGTCCTTGACAGCTATCGAGCTGGCGAGGTCTGGATGCTTGTTGCGGTACACAACGGCATCTCCGCTACAGTCGTCCGCCGAATCGTAGATAGTGGTCGCGTGGAACCTTAACCTCGTGGAGTCCTCCGCACTGCGTGTGTTAAGTGCACACCCGAGATTGTTGCCGCCCTCGAGGAATACCTCGACGACAACTGTTCCTACACGCTGAGTGCAATGCAGGACATGATAAGGTTTGATTTCGGTGTGCGTATCAGCACGTCCACCATATCTGACAAGCTGATAGGTATGCTGTATACTCTCAAACAGGTTTAAAACATTATGTGCGTGCTACTGTAGTTATCTTTGGTTGATTAAGAAACTAACTAACAAACTGATGTTACATAGGTGCGAGTCGAGCCGCAAACCTGCAACAATGAAGCGAACAAAACGAAGGGCAACGAATTTGCTGTAGCTCTCCGCCGGCACATGCTAGCGGGTGATTTTATTGTTTATTACGATGAAACCAATTTCAACGTGTACTGCAAGCGCACGCAAGGTCGTGCGAAGAAGGGCAAGCGCGCGACTGTTGTGTTGCCTCCTTCAAAAGGAGCTAATCTCCAGATTAAATGCGCCGTTTCGACGGAAGTTGTGCTAGTCTACCACCGACTGGAACGTGGAAGCATCCACATCGATGTCAACGCTAAGTTTGTAGATACTATATACGATAACGTCAAGGCAACGCCAACGTACCAGGAACACTTTCAAGGCAAGAACATTGTCGTCGTGCTCGATAACGCCCCGGCTCACAGCCAAACCGAAGGTCGTGTTGTCGAGCACGACGATCTCGTACTCCTCGGTCTGGCGCCGTATTCCCCAATGTGCAACCCTATTGAGGGTTGCTTCAGCGTTCTCAAGGCGTGTATTAAGGTGCACCTCGCCCTCGAGGACAGATTGCAGAGGGCCGCATGGGGAGTTTGGAGCGCGCTGCTAGGAGCAACATCGGTTGCATGAATCTCCGCCTGGTGAACAAGATGGCTCTTCACTACCAACATGCGTTGGCAGCCGCTGAGCGCATGGAAGCTATGCAATACGGTGTTTAAACAGCACTGGGAAAGGTATATACCGCTTTGGTCTGGGGTTTCACCGCTTTGGTCTGTGATAAGCAAATCAATTTCACAATTTTGAATTTTAATTTAACTTTTTTTTAAAAAAAAAAACCGTTTTGCTCTGGACAAGCACCGTTTAGGTCCGGCAAAGGTGTAGTTTTCCGCTTCTCTTTTACTTGTTTGTCAATTCCAAGTCTATCGGACATTATAGTCCCAACCACGTAGACACTCATACTCAGCAACTCAATCGCCAGTAGAATCGATGAATAGAAACGATCCACAACAACGAAATGCCAAGAGTGACGCTATTTTGACTCCAGAACCATTTTCATGTTTCGGACAACTGTTGCAGCTCCTGTCTTGTGATCAAATGAAGCGCCTCCACCTTCACCTGCGTTACGCTTTCCGGCATACATCGTAAATCTAGTAAGTGACGGCACAGACCATCAGAGATTAGTACCGATACCGTCACTTACGACATTAGCAACAAAAAAAGACGAACCTGTGGCAGTAGGCGGTTCTCGAATCACACAGCATAAACCCGTATTGATGAGGCTTATCGGGCATGAACATGCGCGTAGTGTCGCGCCTAGAAGTGGAAGGCAACACACCTTCGTTAAAGGAGAACACAGCAGGGAAAGTTCAGTCAGTCAGAAACCGCAGGTGCAGCTTATCTATAACTGGACGGAGTTTCCATAGTTTGTCGCGTGTGTGATCTGCCTCGTTATCTACGAAGCGTAAGTCTCGGAGAATCTCTTGGCACCTGTTACGTCCCATGAACCGCCCAACGCTACCTGCTTGAACCGCGCCGTCCTCCGTCATTGACCTGTGAGCTGCAAAACTTCTCTTCTGGGGGCACAGCATTCGAGCGATGAGAAGTCTAAGGGCATGCATTACTTTGTGCCCATGTTGGGCAAGTATGGCTTGGGCGCGTCTCTCGATGTTCTGCTGGTAGTATCGGTTCGTCTCCTCCGCACAAGGATTTCGGTAGGAAATAAAGAGCTTTAAGAGGGGAGAATGACATTGACTGCGCAACTCAGGAACGGGTTCGGCGTCTTCAATGTTGAGCCCCGGCTATCAGAGCACGTCTTCCTCGAACGACCCTGACGCGAGAGACCAGGTCATCTCTCGTAAAGCGGTAGACCGCTGCTGCGCTGCACTTGTCGGCAATGTGCCGAAGCGACTGCTCAAACGCATTGTCCATATCGACAGCGTCGTTCTCTGTAACGACGTCGTCACGTTCAACACCAACAGCGGCGTCGTCCTCCTCCTCCTCCACGATTTCACCACTTTCACTTTCGTCAGAACTCAAGCTTTCATAAGCGCTCAGGTTCTGGTTCTCAGGGACGTAGTTGACGTCCTTCTTTACATGGACTCGCGGTCGTAGCACGCGGGCCGGTTCTGCAGCAGCAGCATCTGCTAGGGCCCAGCCCTGACACCTCCGATAGTAATTGTAGATTGGCATCAGAATCTCGCTGGGAGTCTGTTGCATGTAGCTCGCCAGGTGATACGTCAAAGGCTCTGGTAACAGCGGCCTGTGAGAGCTCAACCTCTGAGTCGCTCTCAGATCCGAAGAGTTTATTCAGCGTGTTTTGGGAGAGTTGCGTGCTTGTGTCAATCTGGGATGGGTATCCGCATCAACTTCGGCCCTCCCACCGTCATCAATCGCCACAGCTTCAGCCGCTCCAACACCTTCATCCACCGCGTCGACCTTGCTCTCAATATCATCAGCATCAACGTCGTCTAATAGTCCAGATTCAATAGCATGCACGACAACAGCGTCCTCACCAACAAACGAATGGACACCATCAGGACTCACATAGCTTCAGCCTGTCTGCATGCCGCTGGGTCGCTTGGACGTCCATCCGGCTCCGCGAAGCTAACGCCAGAAATGGCGGAAGTCAGTACTGTGGCTACGGCGACGGGCCGGATGCGCGCCATCTTGCGAATTATAGAATGACTGGCAGTCGTGCCTTCCGCATCTGCGTATCATTTTGACCCGAATCTCTTTCCCGATCCCTACCCCTGTTTTTTCTCTGTTCATGTGACCTCTCGCATTTTATTAGTTTGAGAATATACTGATTAAAGTATTGCCCAAGCCATTTTCTATTGTCACACGGTGTACGTCGTAAGATACGACATAGTGTTTTTCGTATGGCGTAACTTACGACGTCGGGAGGGATATAATTGTATTCTACAAAATGGCAACGCTTCTCTGAAATAAATTTATTTCCTTAGGACCCGCGGCCTGGACCATACATGTTACATCGGAAATCTTAACTTGGACCGTACACGGTAGACTATTCTGTACTTAGTTTTTGTATCACCTTTTACAAATTTCAAGTCAACAAGGGCTAGGTAATGTATACACACTTCCCGCAGAATTGACGATTCAGAAAGCCCAAAATTGCAAGAGAAAGCACACAACATATCAAACTTGCAAATAGCATATTTATTCGATTAGGATAGCGACTGGTCGCCACTCAATTTTCTCTCATTTAAAGATTCGCCGCACAGCACGCAGAACTCACGCGGCCGCCGGAAATGGCGTTCCAGGCGAGGTGGCACGAGCTCACAAAAGCTGACTGGCACTCGAAGAAACCGACCGTCCTGTCGATGGACTTCACATATCTGAAGCCGATCAAGACGAAAAACGTTACCCGGAGCGAGGACTATTGCGTGGGAGAAGATTAATTAATGACATACTTGGACAAACTGGACATTGGTAGGCAAATGCAAGTGGCGTATATTTTTTTTTCTAAGGCTGATGTGAGACTAGCTGCACTACAGACAAAGAAGAGAGCAAGGCGAGAAGAATCTGCAAATACAGCTAGACGGAGAACTACATAGAAGCGCGCAGCAGAAGTCATGACGACCACAAACAACGGTAACTATCATGTATTCAACAGGTTTTGAGATTAACTAATCGTGCATGTTGGTTGTTATCATGCACAGAAGCAGTTTCACTAAACCCGCCAGAGGTGCTGACACCACAAAAAGCGTCTGCAGTAGTTTTGGCATCGCCTCTCATGCCCCGTTCTGACCCTCGTGCATGTCATGTTCCTGCTTGGCTTTGTTTCTGTTGACCTAAATGTGAATGTAATGCTGTAGAACCGTCACCTGAAAGGCAACGAAATCTTGTATCGGAGTTTGAAGAAATAGACAGCGGTTACAAGCCCTCGTACAACGCTGCAGAAGATGCCCAAGACTCAGAAGTTGATGTTTTCACACCTGCCGTGAGCGCAGATGAGGAGCCAAACGGAGACGCAGAAACTTGTGATGTTTCTACTGGGGGTTGGTCAAAGCTGTACATACACGTTTGGAAAATTAAATATCAATGTTAGGTGTTCTTGCAGACGCTAATCTCGTCGAAGCTTACGATGGCCACCGGGTGTTTGTAACATTAGATTCAGATGCTGATAACGACGATGGAGATGATGAGAGTGAGGGTCCTCTTGAAGGTTCTTTTGGGGCTGGCGTCCAGTTACCCGGTCCACCTTAGCTACGTTTTGACGGTGATTTGGCATCTGCTGTCAGTGGCATGGCAAATATCTTATCGGGTTCAATGTCAGACCCATTTCCGAAAACGATGGCGGACACAGGATGGTCCGAATTAGCCATCACAACCACATACAACTACATGCAGCAACCCTACAAGCCTTGCCCTGCTAGCGCTATGAATGGTGACTATCCCAACCTGTACAAAGGAGTCCCAGGGCCCACTGACAAGGCAATTCAAGCTGTATCTACCCCGTCCGGTGTCTTCTTCTATTTTATGCAGCCAGAACTCTGGGAATCAATCGCAAAGGAGACAAGCACCTACTTCAGAGAGCATGTTGAAGAAAGAGTGGAAGGTCTACATGTGAAACAAGTTGTTCGTGAGCGGAAGAATACTGGTTACAAAGCCAAGAGCAAGAAAAGCTGCGGAGCGAGTTGGAGAGGTCAGCAGACGTTACGCCCCGAGAGCTTTGCGTCTTTTTGGGGTTATTGATCGCAAGATCTATTGTTCCCAACAAGGAGAAATTGGAGCATCACTGGAGAGCTACGGACGAGAGGGCAATTCCACGAGGGTGTTTTGGATTGTTCATAGCTCGAAATCACTTCATGTATCTCTCGAGGGACCTTCATTTTAGCCGAAACGGGGACGAACGGGCTGCAACAAATAGAGCGTGGAAACTACGGCCGATAATCGACGCTCTGCAAAATCGCTTTGCGGCAGGATACATCCCTCCATCTATCATGGCCTTCTATGAGGCTATGTTGCCGTCCAGACCAACGTTCAACCGGATGAGAGTATATATGAAGGACAAGCCACACAAATGGGGGGCGAAACTATTCATGCTGTGTTGTTCGACGACTGCATATTGCATCCGGTATGTTGGGGCGTGTCGTTTGGCACGCTCCTGGTTTTTTGGTGAATAAGTTGATCTATCTACCATATGGTACAAACTAATATATTTACTATGATGTACGATACAGGTTTGAAGTCTATTTCGGCAAAAAGGAGAAGGCTGGAGGAGCAAGTTCTACTGACTACAAGTCCGGCCCTGTAGCTGTCGTGCGCAACCTCCGCGCGGATTGAGATAGTTAAGTACACAGTGGCCGAAGCACTCCAAGTTCCTGGCATGAAGGTTTTGCGTTGGTGGGGCACACGATCGGCGCACATGCTAAGCACAGGTGGAAGTGTTGCGGTGGACCGGATTGTACGCTGTGAGAAGGTGACGGGTGAGCAACAAGAAGTGGCCTGCTCCCATATTGTGAAGGACTACCAGGTGTACATTAGAAGCGTCGACGCGCACGGCCAGCTGCGTCTGCAAGGGTAAAGTGTTTCAATATTGTATATACAAGTTATGGAAATATCTAATCGTGTATGATACATGTTGTAGATACTCGCTGCAGCTATGTATCGAGTACAAGAAGTACTATAAGGCTCTATTTCTCGGGCTCGTTGATCTCGCCGTTATCAATGTCTTCATTGTATACAACGCCAGACAAACTAAGATCAACAACCCGGAGCTGACTCATGTAAAGGTTTTGAAGCAACTACGTCTAGAGTTGTGTCAGCTACGTGATGAGGACTGGGGAACGCTGCCCGACAACGCGTGCTTGCAAGTGACTCCAACCAAAACGATGCAGCGCACAAACCCTCGACAATCCGCACACCAACCTGTGCAAAATGACCAGTGGCACAGTGGCAACAACCAACAGGGGAGGAAGCGTCGTACGAGAGCGTGCAAAGTCTGCTCGCTGTTGAAGGACACCGACAACGCAAGAGGTGGAGATTCGTCGGTATGCTGTAGCGAGTGTAAACTGCCCAACACGTCAAAGCGACCCATAGCTTGCCGGGTTTTCCTCTGCGAGAAGGTTCGTCACACGTACAATGGGGTCGCAATGCCTTGCTTCGACATCTGGCACAAGTCCTGGAGAAACGGAACGCTGCTTCCCAAGAAGGTTGTGAAGCGCATGATCCTCGCGCGAATACCGGGACGTCGTGAATGCTCAAACGAGGGGAAGAACGAGGCTGAAAATGTCCAGTTGTCCGGAGATGAGTCCACGACGAGCGACACGCATCAGCCAAAGCGGGCTCGCCACGCTCCGAATGCTACGATGACTGATTGATCAAAGGCGTCATTTGTAGAGTTTTACTTGCAGTCAAGTTCAATATCGTAATATTGAGGGTATATAAAACCTATTGTTCCGTTGGTTTAGTTATGTACCGATATTGTTCATCCTATGTCCGTCTTACCAGTTGTAGTCACACATGAGGGTCGCGGTTATGCAGTCTATTAAACACATTAGTAGAATGGCGTTACCGCAACCTTATTTTCGACATGACAACATGAAATAGAGCAACATTATTAGTTATAGCAACCTTAAATTGCTTAAAGCAACCTAGTAAAACATATGGCATTACCCTAACCTCATGTGAGGATGGATGTCACAGCCTTCAAATCGCTAAATTGAGGGTCATAGGGCCAAAGACCTTGTCTCTCCTTAGCATTTAAAGCCCCTGGGCCCATGACACTACCCTGGAACAATCTTTCATCGTCCATTCGGGTAGAATATGTGACAGCCGCTCCCTCGTAACACAGGACGTAAACGCTAGACTTAGGCTCGTTATCAACCGGCCGCATCGCACGGCATCGCATCGCACACTTCTGTACCATGCGACCGCATCGGTAGAGAATGAACTGTGCGACGCGGTAAAACCAGCTGCATAAAAATCTTTGAGCCAAAATCTTGAGCACTCATCACGTTCAGTGTGCTCTGCGTCTTCTTCACTTGCCCCTCCGCGTACAGAGACCGCTACGTGCGCTGGTTTTCACAGTGAAGAAACACAGCAGCCACTTGGAGCATCGTTTTTTTTTTTTCACCCACCCAGCTCAGAGTCTTTTCAGTCTCTCGTGGCACGGTCTCAGGTAGAAGTTGAGCTGGATAAATCTGACGAATCTGAAGAGGGAAAGAGCTGCATCAATGGTGTTTCTGTTGATTACTCTTCATGGAAGGCAGACGGAGTTCGAAAGAAGTGCACTCGTAGAGGGATTAAGGTAAAGGGAATCTCAAGAAAGACGAACGCATTACGATACTCAAGCACCACGACATGTCCCAAGCTTCCATAGGTTCCAGCACTATTGACTCAACTTCGGTCAGTGCCAGAACTAAGCACTGCATCTACAGACTATTAAATCTGTTATTCTCTGATGAATTCGCTACGCGTTTCAGTCAGTCGGGTACGACGTATTGCTATAACGGTATTGAAAATGATATTCTAATAAATTTGTTTTAGGAGACAAGCCTCCACGAACAGCGTTGGATACAAGAGCGGTCAATGACAGAAGCTGCTTCTGGACTGATGTTCAAGCTGCCTTCGCTCAGGAGATCATCCTGTTAATCTTCTCCACTTTGAAGACGACTTCTTCATAGGTATTGATCCCTCAGTGACTAAAGCCCATTCAGCGAAAAAGCTTTCCGAGATGTGGAAGGAAGTCAATAAGCACTACATTCTTGCTGAAAAGAAGTTCACAACATCAGGTCAACACGAAAACGAGTTCAGAAACTTTGTTTAAGGCCGTGGATACGTACTCTACTTGCAGAAATGGCTGACAGTACGTAAGTTGTAAAGTCTTTCATTGCTTTATGACACCCACACACTGTAAAAATCATGATATACTGCAGGTGAATCCTGAGCTGACAAACTTTACTAAAGGAGGTTTGCTACCTGATGATGAACTCGACACTTTAGAAATAAAATCTTCGCAAATCTCGGAGTCAAGTACCAAGGAAACAACCCCTTCCAAATCAAAGCGCAAGAGCGCCGAGACACTCGAGCGCCTTGCTATTGCGTTTGACAACTATGTAAACGACCGCAGGGCCGCGGACCGAGACCGAGAGGTGGCCAGATCCCAACTCAAAGAGAAAAGTGCAGTAATATCGCTGCTGAATGACATTGGTCGTCAACTCTATGATGTCGACAAGGAAATTGCAGCTAGCCGAGCTCGTGGAGAATCGCCTGTCATTTTGGAAGAAGACAGATACCTTCTATTACACGAACGCCAATCTCTGATCGACAAGCTAAGATCGTCTTCAAACTAACAATCCAAAACACAGAGAAAAACTATAATTGCGTATTAAAAAAAATATTGGGCTTCTTCAGCACGTCTCCTTTCTATGTTGTGCTCTGGCCGGCGCGGCTCATTGTTGTCTATGTACTTAACGATGACATCGCGTGTTATCTCATCCGAAAGTTCAACTACCTCTCCTCCTTCTGTCTCGAACTGAGTTTCCAAGAACGACAAGTCCTTGCTCCTATTCCAATTGTGCAATTCGTTCCTTAGAGCTCTGATAGATTGTTCCGCTGTGCCCGGACTCTACAATAGATGCTGAGCAATGCAGAAATTATGGAGACGCTTGCAACTATGAATTACCTTGGGTGCATTGGCCAAACTGACGCACAGTGGCCTCTTTAAAACTCTTCACTTATTCACTAAAAGACCAAATGCAATTTCCACTCGTATCCGGCATTGACTTAAATAGTAGTTATAGTTATATCGATCGGGCCGACCTCCCAATTGCGCTTGGTTATATGGAGTCATCACTACGCGGGTCTGAGGGTATGCATTATCCGCAACAACGTAATAAGGACCACGAATACTCTTTAACTGTTCACACAGCGACCATTGAAGGAAAGCTACTGAATCGTTCCTCCCACCAGGAGCTCGGCACTCCAATGTAGTAAAACTGCATTGATGATTGGCACTAGTTTGTACATTTAAGCCATAGCGTTGATAGTGTCCCGAAAAAAAAGCGACCACACGACCACATTCACTTCGCCGTGGAACGCGAATCGAACAGAGCCATCCATCAATGGCTCCAATACAACCTGTAATTGCCCTTCCCCCACTAATCGTGCGAAACCCAGCGGCGGCAGTATTCATTTCACCATCGGTGCACGGGAAATATACAGCGGGTGGGCAAAGTCAGCACCCCCCCCCCCCTCCTCCTCTATGTTACCTGGTGCAAGTTGCTTTAGTATTTGGTATGACCGCCATTGTTGGCAATCACCTCCTTAATTCTCTTAGGCATCGAAAGAACACATTTTCTAACTACTTCATCATCGATACTAGTCCAGATGTCTAGCAGCTTTGCCTTGAGATCTTTTAGCGAGGTAGCAGGGTTCTTCTGCAGCTCTTCTTTCATGATGAACCAGATGTTCTCGATCGGGTTTAGATCGGGGCTCTGTGGAGGATGTCCCAACGATATGAGCTTCAACTCACGAACACATCCTGCGGTCAGCTTCGCGGTATGCGCGGGGGCGTTGTCGTGCACAAACAACGTCTCACCAGAGATACCTAAGAGAGCCTTAGTGATGGGAATTTCCCGCCGTAACAAGCGTCTGTAGTAGGCACCAGTGACAGATTCCTCGCAAAAGTGAAGAGTTCCAACACCGTCAGCGGTGATAGAGCTCCACACCATTAACGATTGTCTGCTAGACTTGTACGTAGGAACGAGACAGCGCTCGTCAAAAGCTTCGTGGGGTCTTCTCCACACTGACACCCTGCCAGAAGTGCCGTGCATCTCCACAGATGCCTCGTCGCTGAACAGCACTCGACTCCACCACTCTGGAGTCATGTTGTCGAACCGCTTCGCGTATGCTGAGCGTAGCTGGCGGTGGCGACGATTCAAGTACGGCTTCTTGCGAGCTGACCTCCCATGAAGCCCTGTGTCACGAAGCCTCTCACGAACAAGCGCACCGGAGACTGGTTTGCCGATGTCCTTCGCTATTTGAGCTGCGACGACCCCAGCGGACAAAAAGCGGTTACGCTCTACCTCGCGAACAATACGACGATCCACGCGGTCGTCAGTGCGTCTAGGACGACCAGAACGCCGTGAAATCGTACTGTGACCATGCTTTTTAAAGAACTTGACGATCGTGCGAACGCTCGAGCGGGGATTGCAGAGGTGCTTGCTAATCTTCTTGTAGCCGAGCTTCTCGATCTTCCACTTGTAAATCACACGGTCACGGAGGTCTTGTGAGTACTCCTGTCTTGCTGTGGAGTTCATCTAGCGAGTAGAACGTGAAGTGAGTTCATTTTGTTATCCTTCGTCTAAAACATTGACTGGTTCACAGCTGAATGCATACTTAAGCTAGTAGAAAAAAGGACTGTGCGTGATGATTGGCGGAATTTGGAAATACCAATCACATACAGCAAAGCGAGCCCCGAGGGGAATCTGCTTGTTTTGAGCGACAGTCGAGGCTGAGGCTTGACCTCAAGCTCCGCTCCAAGTTGAAGACATTGAAGTTGACTGTACAGAAATGAGGGGGGGGTGCTGACTTTGCCCACCCGCTGTAGAGCTAAATGAGGGCTAGTGTTGATAGCGCGTAAAACAGCATGTAGAATTCGGTAGAAACCAGCTCGGCTAGTACCTGTTATGACTCGAATGTGGTGGCAGCTACCACCAGTTAGCCAAGAGATACACGACTGCAGCATTCCAGCGGGCGAAACTGGAGGCTCACCAAGGGCTCTTCGAGCCGATTAAACAGGATCTACTGATAAATCCAAACCCACCAATAGCAACAAACGCTCAAAGCCGCCATGCTCATTCGATAATAGTGTTTAAATTCCCCTTCCAAAATCAAACGTTCAGCATGAGAATTCCAAAAATCCGCTCGCGTACTACGGTCATTTCACTTTCACATTCTACAGCGCTCTCCATAATGATCACTAGTGTAGGGACAATAACTGAACAGAAAACGTCCTCTTCAGCTCGACGAAAGGGAGTCATGGAAGTAGGTAAGCGAAACCGACAGCAAAATTGAAGTCTGAAGAAAACCCCATAATGAGGTACGATGTCGAAGTTAAAAAAAATGATAAGATTGAGAAGACTGCACGCTTCTGATTGGAGGATTTCCCACGTGACCCAATTCGCTCTGATGCGATCATATTTTTACATGCGACGAATTCGTCGCATTGACGCCTTGTTATGTTCTCCTTTGCATGCGACCGCGTTTCCCTTTAACCAATCATAAGAGAGAATTTGTTCGCATGCGACGATTGAGAATGGGCCTTAAAAAAATTATGCATTTTAGGCTCTTCACCCCTCTTTGGATTTAAGGTTGCGTGAACCACTCCCACATTTGTATGACTAAAGTGTATTTCGGCCGTTCTCGGATCTTTGACAAGATGGAGGTACATGATAACAGGAGATACAGTCTTCCACGTTTAGGTTTTTAGTGCGACTTTTCACTATACATGTTAGCAAAACATGAAGGGATTTATATGAAAGCCCTTCCCCCCCCCCCACAAGTTTATGAGTCTAGGGATTCGGTTAGAGTTTGCTCAAGTGGTTAAGTGAATTTCTAATTGGAAATTTGAGGACTCTGGGTCCCAGTCTGGGACTCCCAGATAAACATGCCCTACGATTCGTAGGCTACGAAATCCGCTCTTTGCGTTGCCGACGTCGTTGTCTGCACTTGCATGGCTTTTATAGGAAAAGAATATAATAGAAGATATTGGAAGTTCTTTGCTTACTAGAGCAATACTTCTGTGTCGCGCTTGAGTGTGCTCGTGCTGGTAGATTTTAGACTGAGTGTATTTAATAGTTATGTAGTATGCATTCTTCTCTTCTCCTCTGTAGGAGTTTCCTAACTGCTCTCTTCGTGTCTTCTCATTCGATCACTATCCCAAATGCTCTGCGATGTTTCAAGATCAACTTGATCCCATACTGAAGAATCTGCGAGTTCCAACATTCCTTCTCGGGATGTTATCCTGACAGCATCACGAGTCTTCGTAATTCTTGTAGTTTTGGAGCAGCGAGTGATTTAGTCAGGATATCAGCCCGCATCTTCTTAGACTCGCAATATTTCACCTTCAGCACTGCTTTCTTGACGAAATCCTTCACAAACTTGTGCCTTGTGTCAATATGTTTCGCACGTCCCGAGGTATCTTCGCCTTCCAATTGAGCGATGGCTGCCTGGTTATCCACATGAATCACCATAGGCTCACGTAGGTTCAACCCGATCTCTTTCACCACTCAGCAATGCCGAGCATCTCTGCGGTAATCTGCGATGCCGCTACGAATTCAGATTCCATGGTCGATAAAGCTACACATGATTGCTTTTTACACAGCCATGACACTATCACACCAGCGACCATGAGAACACCTCCAGTCACCGACTTCCTGTCTTGCTTGTCTGACGCATAATCTGCATCACTGAACGCTTCCACCAATACGCCACCTTCTCCCATAGCTTCTTCGTTTGTGTTCATTAGAAACTTCAACTCCATCGTCCCTTTTAGATACTTGGCAATTCGCTTCGCCAATCTCCAATCTGCTTCGGTTGGTGCATGGGCGTTCCTCGTTACTCGATGTACCGCGTACGCTATGTCGGGTCTTGTGCATCTTGAAATCCACAACAAGCTTCCCACCAAAGATTGAAATATCTGTATAGTCGGACGTCTTGGGTTCCCTGTACCTCCACTTGGCAAGCGATCACCAGCCTCCTCACCGTCTTGGCCACTGCATATTGGTGAGTGCACCGCTGCTGCCTTGTCTAACTCGAACTTGACTAACAGATCTTGAATCACTTGTTCTTGACTCAGTGCCCAACCATTTTCTTCATCATAACTGAACGTGATCCCCAAAAACTTTGACACCACGCCCAAAGCCTTCAACTCCACCACCTGCATGTCATCGAAGAACTTGCTGACTTTATCCTCGTCCGTTGCCGTCACTAATATGTCGTCCACGTAGATACCCACAAGCGTCACCCCGTCTATTTCATTTTGACGTACAGACAGCTGTCCGTATAGCATTGTCGAAAACCCAACGACCCTAGGATGCTATGTAAGAGATGATTCCACGGCCGGCCCGACTGCTTCAACCCGTATAACCCCTTCTCCAGTATCAATACTAGTTCATACTTGCTCTTCACTCCTAGCGCCTTGAGCTGATCGACAGTGAAATCCATACCCTCTGGAATCAATAGCATGATAACTAGTTCTGCCTCCTTCTTCGCCTTCACGTAGGCGCTTGGTACGTCTCCGTGCCGTGCCGGCACTTTCCAGATCCGAGAAAGCACCAAGATTACTTTACCGGACACCATTTCCAACACTGCGGAGAATGTGAATGTATAATCTACTCCATACTCCTGCTCGTCACCACGAGCCACCAACCTGGCCTTGTATCGCTCTATTGTCCCGTCCGCATGTGTCTTCAGTTTAAATACCCACTTAGAATGCAGACATTTTGCTCCAGGTGGCTTCTTCGCTACTTTCCACGTCTTATTCTTCTCCAATACATCGAGTTCTTCTCTGATAGCCTGTTTCCACTTTTCAGCGCGCGGATCCTTCATTGCCTGTCCGTAATTCGTGGGATCTTTGAGTAGTACAGCATTCACTCTGTTCACTTGCACATGCTTCGTACCCATGTTTCGTGTTCTCATACGCTGTGGCTCTTCTTCTTCAACAGGTACTGCTTCTCCTCCAGTAGATTCTCCTTCTACTTCAGCAGCGCTTCTTCTCCTCCAGTAGATTCTCCTTCTACTTCAGCAGCGCTTCTTCTTTTAGTCACCTTTTTCAGCTTGCTGTTCTTCTTGCTTGACTTGGTTGCTGACTTCTTGTTTTTCCCGCCAGGCGCTGCCAAATCATCTTGTGAGTCTACACCGGGTATCTCCTTCTGGTTCGATGTTCTCTCACGATTTTCAGTCATTCTTTTCAGTTCTGGATCCTCGCGTTCCAGTTGGGCCTGTAATTGAGCATTCTGCTTGTCGTCCAGAGTCTCAACATTCTTGATGTGCTGCGTCGTTATCACGATTCGATCTTTCGGTAAGTACACCTTGTACCCCTTGGTTTCGTCATTCTTTCCTGCTATTATACCGACTTGAGCTCTTGGTTTCCAGGCCTTCTTTCCAGCATCTCTGTGTACTGTACAGGGGCTTCCAAAAGTAACAATCTCGGACAGATTAGACACAGTGCCTGTCAGCATCTCCAGTGGCGACTTCCTCTTGGCATTTGCTCTACACGAGCTGCGGTTAAGCACGTACGCCGCGTACTCAACTGCATCCCCCCAGAAAATACAAGGGTAGTCCGCTAGCAAATAGCATGCACCTTGCCATGTTGAGTACAGTCCTATGCATTCTCTCCGCCTTTCCGTTTGATGCTTGATTCTCTCTTTCGCTGATCTGGCGACGCACGCCGGTCGCCTTGCAGAACGGGTCAACGTTTATGTATTCCTTGCCTCCATCAGTCCTGAGCACGTGGATTCTGCAATTAAATCTCTTTTCAAAGTACACCAAGAAGTGTTCGAACTTCTTTGTCGCCTCAACCTTGTTCTTCGCCAGGAACACCCTTACGTAGTTTGTAGAATAGTCCACAAAGTTGATCAAATATCTATTCCCCCGTCTATCCTTCGGCGTCATAGGTCCTTTGATATCACTCCCAATAACACCCCCAATCTTGTCGATAGGAGCATTCGCGCCTGTGTCCTTCTTCGACTGATTATTTCTGCTCTGCTTTCCTTGAGCACACGTCAAACAGTTCAACCGTGATCTGCTCGTCAGTCGAATCCCTGATCCTGTCGCGTCCGCCATTCTCTCCACTGTGTCATACGAGATGTGCCCAAGCCTCTTGTGTAGCTCCAAGAGTGTCGTTTCAGTCACCATATCGTCCAGCGACTCTTCTGCTTCCTTAAGTGGGCTCATTACTGCGTCGATTCGTGCATTCCTGTCATGTTCTCCCATGACATCGATCATCAACACGTTATGGCGTCTGTGAACTTCGAAAACACGCAAACCGGTCTTCTGCTGCACCATATAACTCCTGCCGTCGTGGCGCTCCAAGTACACGCCCTTCATCTCCAATCTTCCGTAACTCATGATATTATCAGCCAGATTCTCCGCATAGTGAACGTCTGATATGTCCACCATGATCTCGTTGCCATCCACCATTGTCCTGAGTTCTACCGTTCCCTTCTTGGTGACTCGGATGTTCTCCCCATTTGCTGCCCTGTACTGCTCATCACAGTCAACTGCGTTCTTCAGCAAACTTGCTGTCTTCACCAAGTGCACACTGGATCCGCTGTCGAGAATCCACACATGTGTGTTGTTGTTGTTCGTGCCAGTCCCTATCGCTAGTGAAACCTTGGTCTTGTCAGCACCATTGTTCTTCATCTTTTCTGAACAATTTCTTGCTAAATGCCCAACTTCATCGCAATTAAAGCACGTACGAGTTTCTGTTCCTTTGACACGCGCGACTGTTTCTTTCCCTTGTTTGTCTTTGTTTCCCTGACCGCCGCCTTCGGCTTTACCACCATTACCTCGACCTCCATGGCCTCGTGACTGATCGTTCTTGGTCATACTCGCCTCATACTCAACAGCAAACGCCACTAACTCCGTAGCCTGCTGTAAATGATCGATTCGTTGAGAGTTCATCCTCGTCAACATTGCACTTCGTAGATACACTGGCGCCGACTTGCACAAACACTGTAAGACGTGAAGATCAGAGCACCCTGATCGCTCTGCTACATAAGTCAAGTATTGAAAGTGTTCGGCCCATGTTCTATCGCGAAGCTTGTCTGCAGTCATTAACTGTAGTCCTTTAGATGCCGTGATCGTCGTCATGTACGGTACTAGCATGCGGTTCATTACATGCTCTAGTGTGGGTGATTCGGCCGTCCAGATCGGCAACATCCTCTCAAAGTATACCAGTGCAGCCCCATCTAGTTTTCCATTCAGCGCAAGAATTCTAAAGTCCTCTGACCAATCCCCACCGCTCATCTGTTGCGCTGCTGCTAGTCTCTGTAGGAACCTCAAACCCCATGTCTTAAAGTCTGCTCCTAGACCGGGATAAACTTCTTTTCCAGTGAACTCCACGAAGCCCGGCCAGTCCAGGTCACGTGGCTTCGGCACTTTGATCCCGAAATTCGGGGGCGGCACGAACTGCTGCGCCGTGGGTTCATTCATCGGCCGCTGTAGGTTCGTAGTGTCCTCTGTCTGTGGTATTGCCATTTCAGGTGCTGGTACCACTTGAATTGGCGTTCTCATTGAAGTGTCAAGGGATCCTACTCTCATACGTTGAGCTCGAGCCTTGATGAAATCTGTAAACGCACTCGACTCGCCATATTTGTGCTCGAAAGATGGTGGCTGTTGTTGCAATTGCTTCTGTATCTCGGCTTGATTAGCCATAAACACTGCTTGCTGCTTAACCATTCCTTCGAGGAGCCCTTCCAGTCTATCCAGACGCTCTGAGCTTGCGCTTGAGTTCCGACTTCCACGTCCAGGTGCATCGGACGCACCTGAGTCAGAACGCGCCCCTTCAAACAACTCGAACGGGTCTGCAGCCACGTTCAACCCGTGGACGTCGGTATCTTGTACATCCCGCGGGATTGCTTGTTGTGGGGTCTCGTCAGAACCATTTGGGCTCATAACCTATTGGAAGTTCTTTGCTTACTAGAGCAATACTTCTGTGTCGCGCTTGAGTGTGCTCGTGCTGGTAGATTTTAGACTGAGTGTATTTAATAGTTATGTAGTATGCATTCTTCTCTTCTCCTCTGTAGGAGTTTCCTAACTGCTCTCTTCGTGTCTTCTCATTCGATCACTATCCCAAATGCTCTGCGATGTTTCAAGATCAACTTGATCCCATACTGAAGATTCTGCGAGTTCCAACAGAAACGGAATTCCAGTGCGAAAAACCAAATCTGCTAGTAAGGCGCTAATGCTCTCCACTTCAACATCCGAAATCGTGTCCACAAATTTTGCAGTAGACTGCAGGCGGAGTTTCTTCTGTATACCAGCTTGTACCAGCGGACTGTCGGGGGTGAGGCTGCGTTTTGATGGAGTGTCATTAGCAGGTATAGGAGCAACACCAGCCACTCTCTCAACAATGACTTGCCGTTTAAGCTTTTCATTGAACTTCATCCGTTTTAGATCTTCAAATAGCTTCTTCTCTTCTTGGGTTTGACCGGTACAATTGCCTGAATGCTTGTGAGACAACACTCTCTCTCGTGTCCATGGTAATAACTTGCTACATATACGGCACTTGCCCTTCTTGTTTGGTTTTCTCTCCAAGAACGTGTTCAGATCAAACTGGAGCATGTCAACGGGAGTACTGGATTGCATGAGGACTTCAAACGCTGATGAAGAGCTGGGAACCGGACGCAAAGACATGGCGATAGTAGAGATGCCGAGCGAAGTGTAGGGAGTAGACGATGTCGTGTGAGGCAGGAGGTAATTGCAAGAGTGAACGAACAGGCGCAGTTTTACACGATAGCAATGTTGTCGTTTATACCGCAACCTATGTAAAATCTTACCCGGTACGAGGTTGAGACGACCCTTCCAAAATTTATCTGCCCTTTCTTGGGCTTCTTCCAGAGTGCGTCTCGTGTGCAGGTTGCACGTGTACCAAAATTTGGTACACGGTAACTTTACACGTTTCCTGGTGTGTTCAAGAACACAGTGTACCGCTACCTGCACACCCTAGTCTCTGCTACTGGCCATACTCGTTTATTGACGGTACTGGTGGGAAAAGCACAGATGACAGAGATCCCAGTAGGTCTACTGCAAACATTACCAGCGTCGTTAGTGAGTGTGCAGTTCTCCGAGACTAACCTCACCAAGCTACCAGAGGATCTGTACTTGAAATGGCACGCCCTTGGCCTGATTTCTTTTGAGAGCGGGATTCTAAAGGAAATTCCATATCAAATGTTCTTGTCACCGGTGTACGCGTTGTCCTTCGTGGGAAATCATATCGAGACGTTGCCCACGTTGGCGATGATGCCATCGGGTACGATCATCGCTGAGCTCCGACTGAAGAATAACCCACTTCGAGAGTTGCCAGCAACGCTAATGACACCAGACCCGCTCATCATATCCCTGAACATACAGAACACATCGGTGACGACGTTGCCAGCATGGGTGAAGACCAATACGAAGGCCGTTTGGGCATATGATACCCCATTTTGTGCTACTCCAATGACCGACCAGACACTCGCAAATCTAGCGATGTGCTTTGAGCGCCAGCCCGAAGGAGACTTCCCCATGCGTTTGTTTGATGCGCTCTATCCTTATCAATCCTGACGGTGGTTAATAGGATCTTCGCGTTGTGGACTCATCTTGTATGAAAGCGTTTGTGATTCACAAATTGTGAAAGCACTGCGTCCTGCTTACGCAAACCGGATGCCTTCTGGTAGGTCAATATCAGGCAAGCACCTTGACGCTAAATACAACTCACTCTTCACACAGTTGGAGAAGGTGGTGGAGGAGTCGGAATGGTTTTCTATCGTCAGCGACGGTTGGTCGAACTCAAAGAACGCGCATTTCGTCAACTTTATTGTTATTGTTCCAGGATCAAAACCGTTTTTTTACTTTGGCGATGACTTTAATTCCTTCGACATGGATATTGATAGTAGCAATGAGAGCGACCTGGAAGATCAAGAGATGGATACCTGTGGAGAACTGAATATAGCTGCCGGTGAGGAGAGGGGCAGCGAGGCTGAAGAACAGGAAAACGACCACTATCTGATGGACGAAGGCTTTGACTTTGAAGACTTGTGAGGAGAGTAGTGATGGTAATGAATTAATAGATATATAAAAAGAAAGAGGATGCAGGAACACGTGCACCAAGTGTATTCTCATGTGTTCTGGTACCATTGTTACTGTTCACCTCGGAGAGGTACACTGTGTTCCTGCACACCCTAGCAGAGACCGAACTGGCAGCGTCCCAGGTTGCAATGGTCGAGTTGTAGAGATGAACCATGACCAGATTTTTTAGCCGCTGGAAATCAGAAGGCATTTCAAGTTGAGGACAGTGGACAATTGCGAGTGTTGCGAGGGCTTCAAGGTCCAGCTTGTCAAACGACGTATTATCTGGAGAAGTGGTGCCTCGCGCATGACAATCGAACACTAAACTGGAACAAGGCTCTTTGCCATTGGAGAACCAGGGCCGCGTAATTGCGCGACATCCGACCACCTCGTAATAAGCTGCACGTTGAGCCGCTACGCCATGCAAAAGGAGAATGATCGCACCCCACACACGATGACAATCACATGTTTCCACTTCTGGAGAGCTCGTAGACTATTCACTTGACGCACCATTTGGGGATCAGACAATTTTCTCGCATCGCTTGGCTTATCCTCCACCTTGCTCACAATGGGCTTGACGCTTAGCGTCTGCATCTGTTCAGCACCAGGGACCACCTTGACATCTCCACGTCTTAGTAAATCGCTGACAGTCACTAGAGAGAGCATAATACTCAACTGCGGGATGAGTTTGGTGGCGAAATCGAAAAGACTCGAAGCGAAAATCAAACGATTCTCCAATGCCATCGTGGTCAGAGTCACCGGGTCGTACAGGGAGTTGTAATCCTTAAAGCTACTGTACTCGAAGTTGAAGTCGTGCACGTAAGGAACGAAGATGATAACACTATGGTCATCATAATGAAGCTCAGTAGAGCGTCGTGCGCCAAAGTAATGACCCGCTCCAGAGCCGGCGACTTGCGAAGGAAAAATTGGATTGCAGCAGTGGACCAGCAGTTGGTAACTAATAGTCCAACCATTAGAGAGTTGAGCTCTGGGCGGGGAAGCAAGTTACTGGCTCGGTACGCTTGGTAAGTCTGTGAACTCGCTTCTAGCACCTCTCGAAGTGCGAAAACAATGGAAAAGTGTTCGCTTTCGACTCCAAAAATTCCTTTTCGAGAGAAAACATTAGCCCAAATGACTGCAAAAGCACCGGATCGTTTCGGTTGACTGTCGTTCTTAGTGGTTTTACCGGACATGATCCTGTTTACCACAAGGGACTGAATCCGACTGGGACTTTCAGACCGCAGAGTGAATCGTCGAGCACGGAGCGACATAAGGAGAATGTTCAACACCTGAAGTCCGTGCATCCCCCCGACGATACCGAACATGACGCTATAGAAGCGGTAGTTGTCGATCCCTGTGAGCGACCAAATGGAGACGTAGAATAGCATTATTTTTCTGCTCGTCAGGTACCAGTATGTCATGGCAGCGCAGATGAGATAGGCGCCACACACTGCATGGAAGGAGACGATGAAGAGCCAAGCGCCAACATACACAGTGGGTGAAAGCTCAAGCTTCAAAAGCAATGACTGCGGAGGGCCCGCCTGCTGTGGATGGAAAGCTGGATTCGAGCTCATTTTGAGCAATTGTTTAAAGTGACGTCACCCCCCGTTGGTCTTCATTTAGAATAACCAAGAATACAGAACAAAGAGGCTATTCTCGACCGTAGTTTCGTATCTATTTACGGTTGATGTTGATGCCGTAACAGTGCGACACTGTCGTCGACGACTGCACACTGCGCGTGCGTGAAAGGCGGCTGGTGTCGTGGCATTGACTAAGAAATCCTTTCCAGTTCCATGAGTGGAGGTACTGAGATTGTCTGTAAATTGCTGCTTGTCATTAGAACAAGCGCATCGTGGGCTTGTCCTAAGGGTTAAACAAGTTGCTGTTCAGGTTGAAGTGCCTTATTCTCCATCACGCGGTCGCCAGCGATTGGCCAGGACCGCACGGCTTTGTGCACGGCTCCAGAGCTTATCGCGGCATTGCAAATGACTGTTTAAATGGCTGGCTCGCTGTTGTTACAACAGTGTTGTACACATAGTGTACACTGCCGCCTGGCGGATGGCGTCGATGTGAGTGCTAGTCATGTGCTAGCGTCGTGGCGGCTGTCTTGCTGAGTGTCTGTTGCTCTAAACCAGTGGCGACGTTATACTTGTCTTGACTATGCTCTGCCAATCCGCTGAAATCCCGCTCTTTAGGTCTTTACTGACTACATTTCAAATCGCAACACGTCAGCTTCACTATATTACACAGTATCATTTATTTTCAAGACCCATTTCACTTTATTTTTCAATTCGGACAGTATACATTATCACAGGGAAAGTCATTCCATCTGTATCAGATGCCTGATTCGACGGGCCGGATCATCCGCCCTCCGTTCCATTTCCGCACTCCCCAAGACTCGGCTGCAGCCGTCCTTACGTCGTTCCTCTGCGCCCGTCGCGACCGCACGACCGTCTTCTTCTCGCTTACGCTCGCCTCCCCTTCGTCTCCTCTTGCCGCTCGTGCAATTCTCGCCCCCCAGAGCCCCCTAGATCCCGCACAGCAAGCGTCTGAACAGAGCTCCTTCCAGTCACCATGGGCGCCGAATTGAGCCGCCCTGCGCAAGGCTCAGACATCACCAACCTCAAGGATGACGCGCGTCGACGTGTAGGCAGCAGCAGCGCCTTGGATGGGCGTCGTCAGGGCGTCAAGGGCCAAAGCGGCTTCCCCACATCTGCCAGTACGACGGCGCTGTCCTCTATGACGCAGCCAGGCAGTGGCCCGAGCAGCCGCAGCAGTAGCGCCAACGCCAAGTCTCTGTTCTCCAGTATGAGACGCTCTCGGAACAACAGCAAGAGCGCCAACACCTATGGAGGAGACGCCATGAGCGTACTTAGTGGGGATAACAGTGTGGAGAGTTTGGATCTGCCCATTGTGGAATGGGAAGGCTACGTAACCAAAAGAGGTCACTTGGTCCGCAACTGGAAGTCGCGGTTTTTCACGTTGGAGGGGAACCTCGTGTCATGTACGTGGAGAAAAGAAGAGGGAGGAGGAATGAAAACTAATTCTTTTTATGCTGCTAAATAATGTCTACAGACTACGAGAACAAGGTGGATGCACGCAATCGCAGCCATTTAAAGGGCCGCGTGAATGTCGCGTCTGTCAAGATGGACAAAGTGGCCAAGAACGGACACGGATTCGACTTTTCCTTCGAGACGACGGAGGGGAAAGTGTTTTACTGCAGTGTACCCACCCATTTCGATCAATTGGCTTGGGTTTATTTCCTAGAGGTACGTTTACGCAATTTATGATGAACATGCAGGAACTTATTGCGAATTGTGCTGGTATAGGCTGGAGTTGATACAGTCAGCATGCGCCAGAACAACAAACCAGTGTATGGCACTTACCGTCATGGCGCTCTGCCCGATATGCACACAGAGAAGGGCTATGAAGCGTACAGGCGGATGCTGGGTGGTGATGCAGGCGTTGTGACCGAGCTGCTGTCGTACTTTAACAAGGATCTGGTCTTTTCGTCGTCGTACCCAAAGAGCACCCCCTTCTGCGGCGACTACTTTGGACGGGAAGGCCTGCTTCACTTTCTGGGTGCATTTCAGAGCAACGTGGATCTCATTGAGATTAATGTACAGGAGTGCGAGCTGGATGCGAACGGAAAGAGCCTCATTGTGAAGGGTACAGAGACACTGAAGAGCAAGCATTCGGGTGCAGTCATTACACAGTCGTGGTCCCACCGCGTGCGCTTTGGCCCCAACGGCCGTATCTTGCGCTTCCGGGTCGACGTAGATCTGAAGAACGCTACTGGAAACTGGAAGTCCTTCGGTGTCAAGAACCCGTATTCGGAGATGTCGGACGCGTCGATCCGATCCAACCGTTCGCTCAGTATTTCGATGAAGGACTTTACAGTGTACAATGTGATTGGCAAAGGTGGTTTTGGTACGGTTGTGAACGCCGTGAAGAAAAGTGACGGACAAATTTACGCGCTGAAGATCTTAGAGAAGGGGAAGATGACCAAGTACGACGTGGAGAGCTCGTTTACGGAAATGCGTGTGGCCCAGAATATTCACCACCCGTTTATTGCAGGCCTGCGCATCGCCTTCCAGAGCCGAACGAAGCTGTTCCTGGGAATGAACTACTACGGTGGAGGCGATCTTTTCCACCACATGAGCAAGGGATCGAGTTGCCGGATACCTTCGGACAGAGCTCACTTTTATACGGCTGAGCTGGTGCTGGGCATTCACCACTTGCACCAGCACGACATTCTGTACCGCGATATTAAGCCTGAGAACGTTATGATCGACGCTGATGGCCACGTCGCGCTGGTGGACTTTGGTCTGGCCAAGCTGCACGTGTCCGAGTACAAGGGCGCCAAGACAATGGCGGGATCGCCACAGTACACAGCACCGGAGCTTCTACTACCTAAGGCAAAGCGATCGTACGGTAAGGCGGCAGATTGGTGGAGCCTTGGTATCCTGCTCTACGAGATGAGCGTGGGCAAGTCTCCTTTCTACGACAACAATATTGAAAAAATGTACCACAAGATCCAGAACGACCCACTGGTCTTCCCCTCTAAGCCGGTGCTTACGGATGAGCTCAAGTCGATTCTCCGAGGCTTCCTGCAGAAGGACCCTACGAAGCGTCTGGGCACCAACATTAGCGACATTCTCGAACACCCTTACTTCCGTGGTATCGATTGGGATTTACTGTTGAAGAAACAGATCACTCCGCCTTGGAAACCCAAGCTCGCGTCACCTCTGGACGTGGAATACGTAGACACGGAGTTTACAGACCTTGACGTGCACAACGAGGTGCAGTCACCAACAGACAAGTCTTCCACCAAGTCGAAGGGTTTCTTGTCGCTGGTGTCGAGCCGTAGTAACCGCGAGAAGGCAGCTCCTCCAGTTCAGGACCCCACGTTCAAGGATTTCACGTACTTCTGCGAAGATCCGGATGCTCTAGTGGAGGTGACAAATCTGGTATCCGAGTTGCGGCCTCCTCCCCCGCCTCCCAGCCCGACGCCTAGTCCTCTTCTCAACGAAGAAGACTCCGACGAGTCAGATCGACCTCCGGAGCACGAAAACTCGATGCCTTCGGAGTGCGAGGGAACGCCGTTGTCGTCGTTTGTTGAGAACGGACACCTGAATCCGATGCCCATTTCACCGAAGCAATTCCACGAAGGGTTGAAGAAGCTGGAGGCCTCGATGTCGGAACAGTTCGAGCGCGTGGAAGTGACCATTTCCCGTGAGCGACCT
The DNA here is from genome assembly GCA_030324255.1 of Phytophthora capsici. Lineage (NCBI taxonomy): Eukaryota > Oomycota > Peronosporomycetes > Peronosporales > Peronosporaceae > Phytophthora > Phytophthora capsici. Next base: position 1,023,259 of record CM059355.1, on the reverse strand, counting down.
CCGATTAAAAAGTCCAACGGAAGCTCCAGCTCGAGTAGCGAGGAACAGGAGCAAAACCGCGTCCATGTGGAAAAACTCGTGATCTCTCACGGACCTTCGATCCCTACTGAAACCACTACAGCGTCTACAACCAGCCCCAGCGCCAACTCCCGTGGAGTATCCGGATCCAGTGACACAAACTCGCGAGACCACTCAGCCGTGAGCCCAGCAGCGGTCGACCGCCGACCTATAGTGGAGGCGGAATTTTAGCTAAACAGTGGCCATATTTTCAGGGATGGCGTCACCGAGAGGGAAAAAAATCCACGCACTAGAGCTGAGGTGTGTGAAACTATGGCGTCTCAATGTTTCCTCTCGTTATGCTGTGCATGTTAGACTTGACAAAGAAGAAGAAAATAATCAAATGCACTCAAGATTTCGTGTCGTCTTATTAAAGCTTCCTAGTCCTCGTCGAAGATGTCCATGACTTTTGTAGCTTGGTTCACGCCAGTATCGGGGCTACCAGTGAAGGCGCTCGTTGCGATTCGACCGAGAACAGAGAGACCTCCAGACGTGTACAGACGCAACAGAGTCCACGCCACAGCGAGCAAAACGATAGTTCGGGTGTACGAAGGCTTCTCTTCTCCCTTTTGTTCGTCCAGCTTAGCCAGCAGCACGTGTCTGGCCGTCTCGAGGAACTGCTCGCGATCGGAGATTTTGTGGTAGTCGATTCCCTCTCGACTCAACAGTTGGGCGATTTCCGTGTTGGACATGGATTTCAGCAGTGAATCTACCGAATCGACAGCGCTGGGAGAAGATTGTTTGGATTTCGGTTGGGTATCTGAAGGAGAAGACGTTTTGTTCCGTTCTTCTTCTTGAAGATCATGTAGCATTTGCTGGATATTCCTATCGGTCAGATCGATTCTACATCACAAGAATTAGACTTTATACAACATGTAGTACAGTATTAGGCACACATACCCGCTTTCCTTCGCGTTTGCGATCATCTCGGGCGTCGGATTGAAGAAGTCGACGCATTTTAATCTGCGACTACGAACTTCTTGAGCTTGAGAGATTTTATCTCGGATTTCTTTGGCCTGTTCTTCTTTGCCTTTAGCCTCGAAACCACGAGCCAAAGCTTCAGCTTCTTCCACCTGAAAAAGATCTTATAAGATAAAAATGCACATTTACCAAGAAAACTTGTGTACCTCCTGTAGAAACTTCTGCTCGCGAGCTGCTTCATCAACCTGCGTGTCCTGTCCTGCCTCCTTTTCGTCATACAATTGGCCTCGGTTGAACATGCCGCTGAAAGTCTCTCTGTCTAGAGTTCGCTGCTTTGTACGCTGCTCCATCAGTTCCCGAAGAAGTTTCCGAACTCCTCGATTCTCAGAATCGATTGCGTATGCTTTCTGGAGATCAGCAATGGATCGATCAAATTCCAGAGCACCGGACGATGCAGGTGTGATCAGAGCTTGAGCTCGTCTACAAAATGACCAGCATCTATCAGAATGACTAGTTAGGAGACATTTTTCTTCCTTTTCGTACCTGTAGTAAGCTTTTACATTATTCGGATCGAGCTCGAGACAGTCATCGCACGCGTGGATACAAACTGGGAACTCTTTCAGTTTGAACTTGGCCACTTCCACGTCAATCAGATAAGTAAAACATTCTTGAGAGATTCGATTTTTCACCTACCAGCAATGTTCAAGTAGCAGGAAATCTTCAAGGTGTCAAGTCTCTTTTGCTCTTCAAGGTCGCAGCATTGGAAGTTGATGACGATCATATCTGAATCCTCGATTCCCTTCTTCTTCCAGCCAGGATCTTTGTTTTCAAGGTACTTGAAGACGGCCAACGCCTTCTCGTACTCGGCAACAGCTTCCTCAAATGCACCACCATTGAAGTGTTCATTTCCTGCAGCCTTCATATCTTCCGCAGCAGCGATTCGTTCCGGAAAAGATTTGGAGCGGACAGTCACGACGGATTCCTGCATGAACAGCGAATGCTGGAAATACTGCGGCCATGAATCGAACTGGGTCCGAAGTTTAGCTTGTTGGGCCCCTTTCAGCTTCACCGCTTTCGTCATGAGATCGGCAAACGGGTTTTCCGCAGACATATCCATCGTGGCACGGGTTTATTAAAACGATGTGTGATGAAGGGACGTAACCTCTCTATCTGCCACCACACCTTTTCTCAAAATTAAATAAGCCTAAACAGTTACTCTCACGTCCGATAGCGAGCTCGACAATGCAAGCACTCTTAAAGACCGACAACGAAATAAACAGTTAGAAGCACCAGACTCCCGTTTGGTCAGGATGCTTCATTTTCATGTTTACACCGTGAGCTTCCTGAGATGTGTACTGTATAAACATTTTCATTTTCCACGGGAGTTTCCAGCATTATTGTGACTACTGGTGGGAAGCTAGGATACTTGTAAGTAAGATTAAGATAATACAATACATGTACAGTTGTCGATTGATGGTATCGGTATAATACATACCGGCGTGCGCGCACCAATATCTTTCTTCGCTTAGTCACATTGATCACGATCACTCGCACCATCACATGATAAGTGGATGTCTACAGTCCGGTGGCTGTCAGTCTGTACTATTCTTCATAATTTACTCGCAAGTGCATCATGCGATATAGTAACAGCGGTGTTCTGCTGGCAATTGCTGTCTTCCTCGAAGTAATTACCATAGTTTCGTCGTTCACACACACAATACCCACCGAGAACAGTGTTGGGGGCTCTTCCATAAGATCGTTAAGATCCTATGCCGCGATAGTGGGCAATACTCGTACGGACAGTGAAGAAAGAGTTGGGGTGTCATTGAATATGGAGAAACTGATGCCTGCGGCTGAACGCTGGTGTCGCAAAACTCGACGATAGCCCGGAACTTGTTCAGTGGTTCCGATTCGTGGCAGCGTACAGAAAGAAGAACGGAGACCAGGCACTTCCCGACTTGGAGATTTACTTTACGTTACTGCGTCAGCATCAACCCAAAGACGTGGCTTCCCTTGTCCAATCCCTCAAGGAGATTCCAGGCATGAAGAAACTTGCTGTCAGTATGGAAGACTCGCTTTCTGGGTCGTGGATCAACACAAATCTGGACCTCAAGACGGATCCAACGGCTCTTTTCAACACGCTACGTCTAAGAGAAGCTGGGGCAAAACTGGATGAAGTTCCAGTGTTCCACCAATGGATCAAGTACGTCGACAGCTACCGGAGTATGAGGGGAAAGCACTGGTTTGACGACGTGGAGATGCTCGAATTGTTTCGGAAGACAATGCCGGAAGAAAACGTAGTGACACTTCTTCATTTACTTCGCAGACTCCACACATGAAGAAACACGCCGACATGATGCAGAGATTTCTGTTTCTGAAGTCTCAATCACCAGTTGATGCTCAAGCTCAAAGTGTGGCTTAAAGCTCACGAACGGCCCGAGAAAGTTTACAAGATTTTAGGTCTGTCCAAAGTCGCCATGAGCGGCTACGACGATAACGCGATGGTGATCCAGTGGCTGAGGTACACGAAGCTGTTTCGGGATAAAACTCCACATCACGCCTTCTCCGGCGTTCAAACGGTGCGTTTCTTACAGAAGAAGCGACCGCTTCATTCGGATTGGATTTCGCCACGCTATTCCAAGTGCTCAAAGAGACTCCGGACTTGAAAAAGCAAGCGGAGAACATGCAAACGTATCTCTTTCGGTCGTGGGTGGGCAGAGACTTTGAACCGAAAGTTGTTGCAGAGATGCTGGCGATTCCCTACTCAGTGAACATTATGTCGTTGTCGAAGAGTGACCCTAAGTATTTGACTTGGGAGGCGTTTACCCTTTATTTTGCCGAACACAAGGGAGGGAAAGCGATGCTGGAGAGGGCGAAAGCAGCGTTTGCCAACGGGAACCCTCGTGGTGCACTTACAGCTACGGTGATAGCCTAGATCCCTAAAAATATCTGACCAAGAGTAAAAAAGATAAGCACCAACGTGTACTTGTTGGAAGGGCTCTATCCTGTTGAATACGTATAGCATACTTAAGCAATGTTTTGTAGAGTATTCAATACGCATGTTTCAGCAACTTCCACCAACTACGACGCTGCAGTGTCTGGAGCCACCTCATCGTCGAGAACCACCTCGTTTTCAGGGATTTTGTGCAGTTCGTCCGGGGTTACAGGCAGTTCGCACATCGGGCAAGTCGGGTCTGTGCCCAAATGCTCGATAAACTGCGAGTACAGTCCTGGAAACGTGCACCGTGGACACTGCGTCCAGTCGTCCTTGACCATGTGAAAGCCCTGCTCAAAACCTCGTTCATTAGTCTGCTACCATATCAAAGCAAAAGACATGTTGTACCGTGACAACGCAGTACGGGATGGAGTTCTTGCACATCGGACAGTCCAATTCCGCCTCTGGCAGCTCGTGCGCACAATACGGACAGGGACTTCGTGTGTCCGGCGGTTGCTCCTTATTGGGTCGACGCACAATGGCCTCAATCTTTCGTCGGATGTCCTTGTCCATAGATCCACGGTATTCCGGTGTTCGCATTAACGTGGCCGCGAAGTCGTAGCTGTAGGCTCTTAACCCCGCGCGTTGGCACTCGATGACCGCCGAGATAAGGATATTCGCGGCATGGGTCGGGAACTTGGATAAATGCTGAGCCACACGCACCAGCATACGCGCGGCTGGGCCGTGCTGGGATCGCTTGACCAGTTTCTTGACTAAAACGTAGCTATGAAGCAGGGCCAACGCGTTTTGGAGCTCTCGAGCCACGCGTAGTCGACGCGCACGTAATTGTCGCGAAGTCTCCACTAAAACGTCTCTCGCGAGCTTGTAATTGCCCAGCTCCTGCTCCTGACGAGCGATGATCACCGCCGTTTTAGCTGCTTGGGTGTAGTTACCCAGAGCTAAGTAGAGGCGGAAGATATGATGCGGGTCTTTCGGAATGCCGTCTTGCTCGCCCATGAGGTGGTCGATCAGTGTGTGCGTTAGCATATCGTTGCGAGCGGCTCCCACCACCTCAATAGCTCGTACGAGCGCTGTATCCGCTGCAGATCCCTGACCTCCTGCTGATCCACCGGCCGCACTACACGCCAGTAAAAGTCTCAGGGCCTTGTGATAGTTCCCAGCCGCCTGGTAGAACTCGGCTGCACGTTCAGGGGATAATCTTTCGTAGTGTTCAGCCACTTGTGAAGCTCTCGAAGCCGACATGTTCTCCTGGCCTAAGGTAGAAGCAAAGCAATCCACTTCTCCATGCTGTTGAGCCAGAGCGAACGCTTCATCTTCCTTGTTCGCCAGCAGTAGAAACTCAATGGCGTTCTGGTAGCGACCGGCGTCTGCGCAGTAGCGAGCAGCGGACAAAGCTCCTTCGGACGATTTCGTCTCGCGAACGATGTCGAACGCTTTCTCCGCTCCGTCCAGATGCTCCAGTTGAAGACGAACGACGTTGTCCATTTCCCCGGCGTGTTCGTAAGCTTCCGCTGCCGCCGCAAACTCCCCTGCAGCCTCTTTGGCCCGTGCGTATTGTGCGTGAACTTTGGACGCCTTGACGCGCGTCATTAACGGCGCGGCACGGGCGAGATTCTTCATCTGCACGAACAACTGCGCCGCCTTCTCGATCTGACCGCCTTGTTCGTACAGCGACGCAGCTTCTGCCGTCTGCTTCATGGATTCCAAGATGGCTGCGCATTCCTTAAACACCGCGAGGTCTCCGATCTCCGTCACTAACTTGACACCACGTCGCAGATCTCCCAACCGGAAGGTGCAACGTGCCACCCCCGCGAGGCTTTGAGTTCGAAGCTTGTCCGCGACTTCCGGTTCGGGGCTTTTGATACTTTCGTCTCTGCTGATGCTCTCGATAGCGTTGACTGCGTGCTCGTACATGCGTAAAGCAGCGTCGAACTCGCCACGAAATTCCAATTGAGTGGCGTACGCGGCACTGAGTTCCGGCACGAGGTCGCGAGCTAAAGAGTCTGCGAGTTTCAAGGCCTGTTCCCACTGCAGTAGGTGGCGCTGCATGTGCAGAGCGGATAACGGATCACTGGAGTTTAAGAACAGTCGACGAGCTTCACTGTAGTCGCCGAAGAGCATACAGACGTGGCCAGCCAACAGGTTTTTCTCCTCGATATCCGCCAGACGGTCGAGACCAAGAACCATACCGGAATCTCCTAGTGAACGATAGGCGCGACGAGCTGCAGGGATGTCGAGAGTGTGCATGGCTCGACCAGCAAGAGCGAGCCAATAGTCCCGTTGATCTACGCGGGAGGCCAATCTCCAAGCTTCGTCCAGTCGGAGGAGGCTCAAGTTCTGCCGAAAAGCTGCTTTCTCTGCTTCTCCTGAGCCTGTGGAGGTCGGAGAAACCTTCCGAAGCTGGTCATGAGTCACACAAGTGAGAGAAGCTAGTCGTCCACCTCCAGAAGCGTGTTGACACGTCACAATCCCATCGCTGACGAGAATTGGCTCCAAGTCGGCAGGTATTGGGGTCGTTTGAGGCGCAATCAAGACGTCTCCGTCGGGAAGAACCTCTAAAACGCCGAGTTGAGTGACTTCTGGGCCTCGGATCGTAGCGTCCGCTAGCTGGAACACGCCCATTTCCTTCGGTTGTAAAGCTAGAAACACTTGCTGATCCACCATATCCCAGAGAACACCCGACGTGCTGGTAGGAAGATTCACGACGCTCATGGTATCTCTCGTGGCTGCGTTTAGTACAAAACCTCGTCGCTTCGTGTCCAAGAAGAAGATGCGCGTGCCCGTCCGGTTCGGAGCAAGCTGGACGATCCCCACGCCGTCTTCGTGCCGATAAGTGCAGCCATCCAGGAACTGCCAGGCGTTCAAGTAGAAAAACTGGATGGAACCGGTACCGTTCGTGGTGCAGTAGATGAAAAAGTCCTTGGTCAAAGCCACTGCACTGATCTCACTATTACGTTCGTCTCGACCGCCACCGGAGAAAACTTTTCCATGTTCTCCCTGCAATTCACCGCCGTTTGTAGGCGAGTGGGAGCCACTGGCCGGTTCAATCAGGTGTAGACTCGCTTTCCCGTCGCAAAGCACCACTGCGTAGTCACGATTGAGCTTCATACTAGTGACGCGGCCGAGGTATTGCTGCTCGTTGACCAAGGCGTCAGCTCCTGAGCCGTCACAGCGGTAGAACCATACGCGGTTGTTCATCCCCACAGCCACGTGCCTTGGTCCGATGGCCACAAAAGACGGCTCCACAGACAAAGCGATGCGGATGGCGCCGCTACTGCTGCTCCCGGTCTCGTTACGACGAGTGTCCACGACGCTGAGCTCTCGTAAGGAGCTCAGATACGCGACATAGTGCCCGTAATGGTCGTGAATACGAGGCATTCGAGCCAAGAAGTTGAGTACAGTGCCGCCTTGAGTCGCTACGGTTAAGATTTGGCCATCCGACGTGAAATTCATCAGATGCGCTTCATTCTCCTGTAAAAGTTAGTGTTCAAGTGAGACAAATACTCGATAAAAGAAGAAAATACAGCGGAATTGACCTCGGTATCGGATAATTTGATGGCGTCTGCGGCCACTTCGGTGAACGAGGTCATGTCCACGACTTTAATGCCGCTTTCGCCACTGAGAGCCACACGATCAAGTGTCGACGAGTAACATGCAGTGAAGATTCGGTCCGAGAAGAACCGATGGGACTGGAGTTCCTCACCAACTTCCTGCAATCGAAATTCCCCAATCAGCTCAATACAATAGATTGTACAATACTTTTGTTACATCGATTTTGGTGGAGATGACGATGAGGTAGCCCTCCGAGAACGCGATCATGATCATGCCGTCTGCAAACCACTCGATGAAGATGATGTTGCCGTAGTGCTATAATACACAGCAGCAATAATAATCTAGACACCGTTCTTGATTTAAAATGCGAACAATACTCGTACCGTCTGGAACGTCAATTCCACTGGGTTCGAAGGATCCTGCAGGTTAAACAGGATGATGGCCTTGGACAACGCGATGGCAATTAACTGCTCTGCTGCCTTCATCGAATCACCTCGCTTCCGCCCAAACTTGATATCCCATGGCTACCAAACCCCAAATCAGCTTCAATACTTTTCAATACTCTTTTTTCTTACCGTGTGACTCAGTTCCCGTTGCTCAATGGTATCTCCTTGAGGGTTGCTCACTGTAAGCATCCGATCTTCACCGCCCAAGACCAATTTATCATCACCGTTCCAAGATCCACACAAGATGCGACGCGAATGTTTCCCCACTACAGGTACCAGTTTCCTCGTGATCTTACTGTACAGCACGAGGTTCCCCTTCTGAGTCCCCACAGCCAGCAGTGATCCCTCCTTGGACCACCGAGCGAACGTCGGATCCTTGAGGTTCGTGTCCAGACTCAACGTCGAGCGTGTACCGTTGTCCCATAGGGGGACGACACTGCTGCCTTGTTGCAAAATGGCCAAAGTGCTGCCTTCCGTGTCCCATTCCAGAGCGACAACGGGGGCCGCGAAATCCAGGCCGATCTCGTCGTGCTGTTCGCCCTGACGGTCGAAGATGTGCACGAGTCCATTTTTACCTGCAGTGGCAAGGAACGTGCCGTTTGGGTGCCATGCAAAGACTACGGGGCCGACGCCGTGGAACTTGGACGCCAACTTGAAGAGCTTCTTCATCTTTTCAACGAAATTCCGAGACTGAGGGGTCTGCGTCTCTTCAAGATCGAGATCTCTTTAGGGTTTCGTTGCAGAGGCTACTTCTAGTACTTTACAGTCGATGATGATCTCCGGACTGAGAGAAGCTCCGTGTCGAGAGAGTTCGGCGTCTATGAAGTCTCCGGGTGAGAAGGATCCGGGCCAGAAGTCGGAACTGGAACTGGAAATGATTCCGAGCGCTTTGTACGCTTCTGCTGCCTATAATTAAAGCCTATTTAGAACGAGATTTAGGTTAGAATGCCTAGATATAGCACTACGAACCAGTTCGGAGCAGAAAAACTTGCTGTCTTGCACGTGACCAGGGTGAAGAATCTTACGGATGCTTAAACCGTAGGAGAGACCCTCGACCTGTATACACATGAGAGATTAATAAGTGAAAGATATGGTTGAGAAGAAGAGAAATTGATACCAACCTGATTGGTAAATCGTTCTAACAGGTCGTTCACCACAGCTCGAGAAAGTAGAGGTGTCCGAAGTTTACGAAGCGCAAAGTATCGGACGTGGAACGCTGAATACGCTAGTAATCGAGCCGTCTGAAGTACGAGCAGGACGTTAGTTCTGCCTTACTATGCTAGATATTTTTTTTATCGTACCAGAGGTGTCAGTGTAACACCGTCTCCTGTTGCTTCCAGAAGCTGAAGGGTACCCCCTTCACGCGCTGGTACAACAATACCAATGTGGTCCCATTCGGATCTCGTCATCTACAAAATGAAAGCAGGTTGTGAGCTAGTAGGACGGGTTAAAGACTGGATTTGTGAACTTACGAATCTCTGAATCACGCTCACTTTTGCTCGACCATTAAAGAGGATCAAATCTCCTGGAAAAGTGTAGAATTCCAGCACCTGAAGGTGCAAGATGTGGCTTCTATAGCTTCGTAGGGCGACATGATCGACGTATGTTGTAGATAGAACTGTTAGAGGAGAAGAGTCAGTAACAACGGGGGTCCCGATGGTGAATTTGTACCTCCCAGGAAAACCAGTAAAGGCACTGAATCGAGCAAATCGTCGATCATAAAAATCCCCTTGAGGTAGTTTTCCAGTCGTACACGACGCTGGAAGAGGAAACTAGGATCGGTCGCGGATAGCCACGTTGTAGGTGGGAGTTGAGGTAGAATTGATCCATCTACCACCATTTTCAAGCGACTATGCAGCTCCGCAAACTCGCTGTACCTTCGAGCAATTCTCCACTTGAGCTGCCCAAGGTAAATTTTCATCTTGAAGACCTACCAAACCAACAGTATTTAGAATACAGGAACTGCAAGTGAAGTTCCCACTTACAGTGTGTGGAGGTTCAATAATGGGTCGCTGCACTTCGTGCTTGTAGACTTGAACGCCGTAATTTACACTTTTGGTGTTACCAATTTCTGTAAGACGAAGATGGTAACATGGTAGTGCTTGAGTCGGAAGTCGCGGCTGGAAAGAGACAGAGTGAGTGCCATTATTTTCCAACCTGTAGTTGTATCTTACAAAGTTCGAAGTGATAAATTGCAGCACGCTTTGGTACTCCAATTCTGGGGAAATAAAATGCTGCTGTCTCCAGCCACAAGAGCACCCAGTACTCGCTCCACATCGTGCACACAGTAATAATGTGAAACAGAGACTGGATTTCACCTCCAGTTCTCGTTTTGCTGTGTCAAAAACCACTCGCACGTGTTGATTCATTCGGGAGTTGGTGATGTTGATGCTAACTGGTGAACATTCCGACGTCGCTGCTACCACAAAAGTCTCTTCAATTGGCGGGTGAAGTCGTAACTTCAACGCGATTCGCTTTAGGAGACCTAGTGAAAGATGGTGCAAAGGGTGTCCTGTACGTGTAGACTCAGCAGATAGAGTAAAGCAGTCCATAGGTTCAACCTCAAGCTTTAAAGCAGGGTAGAAGCCCTACACAAATGGATTTAAGGTTAGTAGCAGCTAAGAGAGTACAAACAGCATCCGAACCTCGTCCATTTCTCGCTTGAAGCGCTCCTCACTTAGAGAAGAAGACCAACTACACCATGAGGACGCACTCGCTCCCATGTCTCGATCCTCCGTCTCTTCGCCTAGCTAAATCTTAAATTTGAACCACTTCGTCAACGATTAACAGCTTCATGGCCTTGTGTATCTCTTCTTTCCATCTTCTACCGCCAAGACGCTCGCGCTGTCTTTGGTCGTCCGTATCCAGTGGTTGACGTAGCCGAAGTCCGCCGCACTCCTCGAGCTGAGACTGCAGGAGTCGTATCCATTCCAGGTGTAAAGTCCAGAGACGAGTGTAGACGGTAGGTCTTAGGGTCGATTGCGATCTGACTGAAGGTCCCTAGTTCCACCTTCTTGCTCTGTAAGAGATCCCTTGTCTCCACGTCTCTGCGAGTGCGTGGAGGAGCCGTTCGAGGACGAGCTGGGACGGAGCTTTGAGACTGTTGAGACAGCGAATCACTCACTGATCGCCGTGCCGAACCAGTCAAGATGTGGCCTCCACGACTGCGACTTGAAAGCGACGCTGTTGACGACTGCGGTGGGAAGTTGACGTTGTAGAACACGCGTCCTCCTTGAGCTGTACTTGGGGTGGTTCTTGTCGTTCGTACTGTCCTCTTCGGGACTCCCTTGGACGCCGTCTCCTTGGACGTTGTGGAGCCTAAGATGGCACCGGAGCTGTGGCTGCGTCCGTTAGTTGGTCGTGACACGCGCTTAGTAGACGATGCTGATCGGATGGGGCCAGAACTGGATTGACGACGTGGGCGGGAATTGATGGACGCTAAAGTCTCGCGAAGGTACCGAGGGTTGGATCTCGACGTGTCCTCGAAGTCAAGCTCCTCGCTGACCGTCGACGGAGACGTCGACACCTCGTCATCCAGCACTTCGGTCCTCTTTGGAGCTGAGAAAGAATGGAGACGCTTGCTGTGCACCAGCGGTATTTCCGCTGCACTTGGAGCTCCCAGATCGAACTCAGGCTCGATCTGATCCAGATATCTACTTGATGTTCGTGGGGGATTCAACGCCAAGTCGGCGAAAGCTACTCGAGCAGCAAGAAGACTTGTATCTGCAGCCATTTCCTGTGTAAATCATCAACGATTAAACCTGTTAAGCTCCTTGAGACGTGAGGTGGTGTGCGTCTTACCTTAACCTTCGCTTGATGGGCAAGTGCTGGTGAGGGATCGAGCAAGTCCACCCAACCATTTGCCTGTAAGTACGCCCAAAGACTATTAGCATCCAGTAAAATGCACAAGAGCTTTCATAGTTTACCCACCGCCGTCATCTTGCTGTAGGAATGATTCGGTGGACGTTCTGGCCGTACGAGTAATGACGGGTGAAGCTTCCTCTAGCAAACAGAAGATAATCTGTCAAACGGAAAATGTTCACCAGATCATTAAGCACACAGCTACATACCATTTCAGGAGTTTGATCGATCCAAGTCAGTCGGCGCCCAGGCGTTGCACCACGGTGTCGTTTGCTGGTGTCCAGTCGTCGACGCTCTGGGGCAGCATTTGTATTGGGTGTGCTGGCAGTATTCAGGAACGTGTGGATCAGCACCACCTCGTCCGACTTAGAATCGGCCGAAGCAGTGCTCCACTCGTACAGTTGACGTTCAGTGGCGCGTGCTGGACGGTCCTCTTGAACCTGAGCCTCCAGCAAACAAAGCTGGTCAATGTAAGACTCGTGCAGCTTCATATCGGATCGCTTGGTCATGACAAACTCGTGCGCCTTGTCGAGCCCCCAGCAGTATTTCACCATCAAATACCCGATCATGATGCTTGGACTGCGATTGATACCGGTCAACGAGTGCACCAACACGCTCTCCGTGCGTTCAAGAGCTCGATCGATGAGCTGGACAATTTGCATGAAGTCACGGTTCTTGAGGTCGAAGAAAGGTCGACGCAGTACTTCATCCAAATCGCACGCCGTGTAGGACAACCCCAGGCTTTGCTGGAAGATGTTAGGAATTTGGCGAGGGACACAGTTGATAATGTGGGCGATCCCGTTCAGCTGGAGGAAGTCTGCATCCTGGGCAGCGTCCATGTCCCCCATGAAGAGTCCATCCTTGATTTTGGACGACATTTGGTGTGCGTACGCTGGCGCTTCGCCTCTGTCGACACTAAAGACTGGAAGAGTGATACAGACGATGACACGGTTCTCACCTGAATAGCTCCCCCAAAATACAACGCTAGCTCATCAAGAAAGAGGAAGCGCAGCATGGTATTAATAGTGGAAGCGGATTGTGTCCTGAGTCCAAGGCTTCAAATATAGGACCGCAGCAGCACTTGATCAGCTTCCGAGATGTTTTTGTCGATGCGAAATTGGACTTTCACCACCTCTTTAAACCCCTCAGTGATCTACAGTAGCAGATAGGTTAGTCTTGCAAATCTTTTGTCAGTGTACACTGCATGGGGGTCACGCACCGTTGGCTCCACGAGGTTCTTGTAAAAGCCGTGGATGGCGACGTCTGGGATTTTTTTCTGCTCTGTCAGCGATCTGAACGTGTTCAGATGCATCGAGAGCGGCTTATCGACGTCCATTACGAAGCACCGAACGGGTAGGTTCTGGCAACAGCAGTTGGTTAGTCAGACAGCTTTGATACACTACGATATGATCCCTACCTTTTCCTTTGCGATTGCAATCCACTCCTTTCTTGTACGTGGATCACGATTGGTATTGTCGATAACCACGCTCTTCTTCTGCTCAATCGCTTCAAGACATTTTTTCTTACAATTGGCGGCTGTGCGCAGCTCATCTTGGCTCACGAGAACGTACGAGCTGAGGTGGGTCTTCGCGAAGAACGACTTCCCAGAGGCAGGAGGGCCCACAAGAACCACCAGTTCTTGGTCGATTGTCGCAACTTGTGCTGAAAGTGGAGTCAACAAGGGCTCTTCACATGTGAGGGAAAATGAATGGTTAGTTCGACATCAAGTAGAGAGCGCAGTGAATAACTTTACTGGTAGACTCATTGAGAGCGATAGACTTAGGGTCGAAACCGAGCTCCCACGTGTCAGGGCGCGTGTGGATCCGTTGCTTCGAGCCCAAGAACAGATCTTCAGGTGTGAAAAACCGGATCCCAACGTTGAGCGCAAACTTGTAGTCTGTAGCAGCAAAGTCTTTCGCGCGTCCAGTTATCTTCGGCCGCCCTGCCGCATCTCCACAATAGAAACTCCCTCCCTTGTCGATAGCTTCCTCGCCCTTCGCACCCAGCAACTTGATCATTTCCTTCCAGGCTCCAAGACGTGGTTTACGCATGGCATCATTTTCTGTCCCTAGAAACACCAGCATAGGCAGCTTCAGCTGCTTGACGATTGCCTCCAACTTACTCTACGCAGCAAACACAAGAAATATTAGCACTCACTTTACCACCATCAACACTTTGAGGGCCTTTACCTGCACTTGAGCGGCCGTAATGTGGCCCTTGGCGATCCCGTTCTGGTTCGAGAAGATGGTCAACGTGAATCCGTCGCTTGCCAGTTCTGCTAACTTCTGCTTCACAAGCGTCGGATGGAACAGTTTCCAGTCGTCTTTGTCCTTGGCGAATTTCTTGCCGCTCTTTGTGGCGATCAGCGTCCCATCCAAGTCGAAACCTGCGATCTTGAACTTGTCCGCCTGCTCTTCCTGCTGCTTTTTGGCTCGTGCATCGAGCACGTAGAGAGAATTCTCGATCGTTTTCCACGGGGTGAAGTGCGGCTCCGGTAGAACTGCATCACTCTTTGCTGTTGTCTTATTGGAAGAAAAGAAATCTGTACTTGTAGGCGTTGCAACCTTCTGCTTCTTGACTGGAGGTTCCGTTCCGGTGGTCGTAGACTCCATTGCAGGTTGTAGCAGTCGGTAAGACGTTGTGGACAGTCTTCGGTTCTTTTGGACGCTGTCTGTGGCCCACTGGGTGCGCAGGATCTCGGCCTTGGGGAAGCGGGAGGCTAAACCCTGCAGCATTTCGTCCTTTTGGTCCAGTCCAAGCACTAAAACAACATTCACACGCTCGTCTTGTGTGTCCTTTTGGTCTTTACTGATCACCACTCCACCGTGCGTCTTCACGAGCGTCTGCACCTTGGAGGATTCTTTGTGAGCGTCTCCATCTGTCGGCTGGCCAGCGAGAAACACCACATCCTGCGCGAACAGCTGCCGCTTGAGGAAGGCGTCCATGTTTGTGAATAATTGGGATTTGGTCTTTGTGATTTGAGCCACATTTTTGAGTCAAAAAAGCTACATGCACTTGCAAGTTGCAACATAGAAAAAAGCAGAATCTGTGCAGAACTAAATTTAGGAGAAAAACAAAAAAGCAAAAATCTGTGCAGCACTAAATTGGGAGCTTGCAAATTTTTGAATAAGCTCAATATCTGTGCAGACCTAAATTTGGTAAACTCAGAGCGCTGGAAAGAGAGATGGGTTGATGCCTTGTCGAACGAGAATGAAAAATTTACCAGGCATTGACGAAAATTGCCACTGTGCATGGGCAGGGTACTCAAAACTTAACCTTTAACTGGTCAACGCACTTGTTGCCGTTTGACTTGAACGTACGTCAATTATCAACATCAAATTATCCTTAACAGCTCTGTTCTTGGGCGAGTTACGGCGTCGCGAGGCAGCACTGTACGCACACACTACTCCACTTCTACTACTCACTATCTTCTTCGTCCTCGCTCTCATCGTTTCGCCCCAAAGCTGATAAATAACACTCAATCGCCTCGTCGTGTCGCCCTCGCTCGTGCATGATGCGGCCCAGCATCGCCACCGCTGCACCACTGGGCTGCAGCTTCAAACTCGTCATACAGGCGTCCTCAGCGGCGGCCGGCTGACCGACCTTCAAACGGCACTCAGCCAGCAAATACCACAACGTCGCGTTGGACCGCTCGATGCCGGTAGCACGCGAAAGCTCCAGGATGGCAGCCATGTACTCCTTCTGCTTCATGTACAGCTTTCCCGTTCGAATGGCTCGCGATACTGTAGCGTGGGCCTTTTCGTATCGAGCCACGCGGACCTTGGCTTTCTGTAGCTCCTTTTGCGCCTTCTGCGACCGCTTCATAGCTTCGCTGTACATGTCGATCAGATCCGGCAGCTCCTTCTGATGCTGAAGTACAGTCGCTTCTAGCTCCGATATCTGACGCATCATCTCTTTGTCTTTCGCGGTCAACTTGTAGTTGGCGGTTGTCGGAGCCTTTTCCTTCGCTTCCAAACTAGCCGCGTCAATTCCTGCAATGGCTTCCTTCTTGGCTCGAAGTTTCGCGGTCAGGTCCTGCTTCCCCCGGTTGGACGCTGCAAGTAACTCCGCAAGAGCTTCGTCGTCGTCGTTGCTAATCGAATTATCATCGCCTAATAAAGCACGCGTCTCCTGGAATTCATCGTAGTCCGAGATAGACATCGTAGCGCCACTATTTTGAGCCGAAGCTTTTCTGTTTCCACCTCGCATCAGCTCGCTGCTATCGCGGAAACTGGCATCAGCTGGCCTGTTGCGTCGGAATGGCGACATCATCTTACGGTCGCTCTGCGTTTCACCACGAACCTTGTTACGTCTTCTTTCACCTGTGTACGCTTGGGGGGCCGCTCTACGTCTGCTCGGGCCCCTCGTAGATTCCTCCTCACTGTCCTCCTCAATCATCGGCTTTAGCGTAGTTTTCTGCATCGCCGCTTTCGCTGGCTTTGGCTTCAGGTACTTCTGCGTGATAGCTGACACTTCGAAGCTCTTCACACTGCTGGAGGAGGCACTAAAATCGAGGTGCTCCTTCTTCTCCATTGATTCGCGATTCGTACTGTTCGCACTCGCACCAGGTCGGCGCACTGCTTTCTTCTTGTTTGGCGCCTTGGCTTCCGAACTTTCATGATCAGATCCGGCAAGGCTGAAGATGGAAAACGTCGAATCAGCGAACGCACTGGCCTTCTCCTTTTCCTCCTTGCGTGGTGGTGGGCGCTTCGGCTTTGTCTTCGATGGCGGAGCTTCAGCCTTTATTTCCTCAGTCGCATTAATAGCAGCATACAGATTGCTCAGCGTTGAGGAAGTAGTGCGGCATGTAGACGACGTATCTCTACGCACCTTGCCGCCACTAACGTGTTTGCCGAGACTAGGCGCCGGGCTACGCATCTGCTCATTCTTCCTGTTCCTGGTGGGGTCTGTGCTTGGCATACGGTGACGCTCTTTTTGCGCTGGAGAATCGCGTGAAGATCTCCCCCGAGGGGCACCATCGAACAAATCTCGCTCGTGCAAAGCCCTATCACGTCGTTCCCTGTCACGAGGGTCCCTCTCGCGTCGCTCGCGTTCACGATAATCTCTCTCACGAGGATCTCTCTCACGAGGATATCTATCCCGAGGGTCTCTTTCACGGGGGTCTCTTTCTCGAGGGTCTCTTTCACGAGGGTCCCTGCGCCGCTCTCTCTCGCGCGGGTCTCGCTGACGCCGCTCCTTATCACGTGGGTCTCTCTCGCGTGGGTCCCTGTGTCGTCGCTCCTTGTCTCGTGGGTCGTGAAAGAGATCATTCGGATGCAAATCTCCTTCACGTGAAGGTCTATCACGAGGATATTTGCCACGCGTTGAAACCACCTCGCGTGGATCTCTTCCGTGCGGAGATCTTGCAGCATGAGGCGACTTTGCACGAGGCGATCGCATGCGTCGTTCGCGTGCTGAGTGCATCGTACGCGGCTCTCCTCCCCGCTGGATGATGCGTCTGGGTTCGTCGTAGTCATCGTCTCCATTCCACGTCCTGTTATCCCGTCGAGCGCCTTCCGCTGTTTTCCTCGCCCCGTCGCGAGGGCTTCGCATTCGGTGGCCATACTCCCGCTCGTCCCTCGATTCCAGCGTGTGTCGTCGTGGTTTGTCGTCCGGCAAGTCTCGACGTGGCGGGGGTGCGAGTCCCATGGCGACGTTGCGGCATTTCGGATAACATTTGTCACACACGCGTTGGGGAACCTTGGAGAGTGATGTGGGCACGATGACCTTGTTTCTCGAGTGTTTGCCGCAGACCGAGAGCCCGCAGCTGCGGCAGTGGTGGCGCGTGTTCATGAGCGAGAACTCGCTGCTGCAGATGCCGCATCGGTCCTCCACCTGCCACCGCTTGGGCTTGAACTGGGCCATGGCGCTGTTGCCGCGTGGAGGAGCGGCAGCTCGCGGTTGTGGCATGAAGCGGATAGTCCGAGGGGTTGCTACGGAATTGTCTGCTTGTCAAGCGTCCCCCTCCTGTGTGTTTTCTCCTCTCTCTCTCTCTGCTCTGCTCTGCTTCGTCCCCTGTCCGTTCGTCCGTCGCCACGTCCTGCGGCCCGCCGACTAGCGAGCGAACTGAACAAATTCACACAGACTCCAATGCTTTCCCCCCGAGACGGAGTGGAAACAAGCCCCAAATTGAGTGACGGACAAAGGAGCTGTACGGTTCGACTCGAGGGCGGAAAGACAGGCGGACGGGGAGCGCCGAGAAGATGCGCAGGGAACAGCAACTCGACCAGCCGAAAGGCTCGAAATGACGGCGATGGTTCGGTTTCTGCTAACACCACGTGCTAATGCCGACAGCGTCTGGAAGCTACCGGGTTACTGTACACAAATATGCACGGAGTCCATCGGATCATGAAGAGCTGCCAGGTGGCGATGGTGTCACGGTGAAAAGCTTATGGCACTGCTACATCATGACATGATCATGAACCTAAAATCTGCAGGCTGAACTGGTCCAAGTTTGAGCCCAGGCTTTGTGAACCAGGTCTAACAACTCAAATTTGGTCTGATCTGTATTGTAGTGTTGTTGTCACAATTTGTAACTCACAAATTATGTACAGTCGCTTTCTATCCAGTTTTTAGTTTGATTCAAATCGCAAAAACATGTTACAAATCACAAAAACTGTCAATGCGCAATTTTTCAAAAGTGGCGGGAATAAAAGACCAAGAGCATGCCGCGCCGCCCAGTTGAGAAGCCCAATGGGCTCCGTGCGCCTACTAAACCCGTGGAGAAGAAGCGACCAACTGCAAAGAAGGCTGGTGCGGGCCCGAAGAAGAAGCCGAAGCGAAAGAATTCGTGGGACTACGAAGATGTAGACGTCGAGTCAGACGATGCTGAGGACAATAATAGTGAGTCTGAAGAGGAGGCGCCAAAGCCCAAGAAGAAGCGTGCACGGCCTCGGAAAGATCCGAAAGTCGACGACGATGCATCATCAGTGCAGAAGATGAAGAAAAAGAAGGTGATGAAGGAGAAGGATGACGACGACGACGAGCAGGAACGTCTCCTTTTGGAGGAGAAACACAGGAGCAGAAAACAGCAGTACGAGAAGGACAGTGAGCAGCTGCTGCAGGAGGTGCGGGACTTAGCGCTGCAGGAGAAAAAGACACAGGAGAAACTCATCGAGAAGCTCAAGAAGGACGTCACGACGCTGTCCAAGCAGGCGGAGGGGGAGCGCAAGAAGCGCAAGAAAGAGGTGGACAGACTTGTGGCTGAGAAGATGCGTGAGTACGAAGCTAAGCAGAGAAACAGAGACGACGCGGATGTGGAGAAGAAGGCGCTGCGGGAACATATTAAGGAGCTGGAGTCCCAGTTCGCTTCGTATAAGAGGAGCACAGGTCCTGATGACGTGGTAACGGTGAACGCTGCGGCGGCTTCAGCTGCAACAGCCATGCAGAACAGTGAAGCTTTGCTGCAACTTAACCAAGCAAACAAGGTACTTTGGCTGCTAATGGGCTGTGGTAGTCAACGTATTAACTTTTGTGTATGTTTGTTTCTTGTAGCTGCTCGAGCTGTACCGCTTAGTGACCAGCACGGACATTCGTCTAATCCAGTCTGGCGACGACGACGACGATGCTGATGACTGCACTGAGGTCGTGTGCACGACAACAGATTCAGCAACAGGCAAACAATTCGAGTTCGAGCTGGCTGTTCCGGCCATCGCATCCAGTGAAATCGAATACCTCCCAAGCGAGACGCCACCGAAAGGCATCACAGTACCGTCATATTTACGAGTACGTGTGTGCAAAGTTTCATCTCTGCCGTGACAAGAGTTGACCTTGTTATCTGTGTGTATGTAGGAGGAGCTGAGCTTCAGTAGGTCTGAGATGACCAAATTCATTCGATCAGTTCTCGACGTCGTCATTAGAAAGACCAAAGTATAGGTAGGTGCGTGCTCTCAGAGCCAAGCCGCTGAATGGTAGGATGGGTGGTGGTCGGATCCAAATCATCAGCCTCAAACGTGATTGTGCTTCCTTTTGTTCGCTGTGAAAGCTGTTGCAGGAGGGGCTTCTTTCGTCTATTATCATGACAGCTCTATTCCTCCATAGGCGCAACGCCAACCTGTGGTTCGTTCTTGACATTAGAAGTCGTACCCTCCGTGAGGTTCTCGTCCGCCTGCGATTTAGCCTTCGAGATCGCTCGGAACTGCTTGTATTCATCCTTGGACAACAGCGATTCCTGTATTTCCGCGACCTCCACCTTTTTCGGCTGGATGATGACAAGATATCCGTCCGATTGATGCTGCAAGAGAGTCCCAGCGCGTGTTAACTTACAGTACAAGTAGATATCAACGTCAGAGAGAGCAAACTCACCTTCTGCTTCAACAGTTCCGGTTCTCTCTGCAAACGCTCGTTGACCTCAATCAGTGCACCTCGAATGCAGCTGTAGAGCTTAAATTCACGACCACTCTTGCACTTAAGGACTGCAAGCACTGTGTCGGGCATCATGAAGCGCCCACCTTTCTTCTTCTTGCCCGTCACACGGCTGTCCAGCACACTCTGTGTGAACTCGACGCTCACGAGATCTTCCTGCATCACCGGATGGGTCTCAGCCACGCCCACCACACACAGTCGGTTGGAGTGCATGTGCACGTATTGATCCTCCATCGGTTTGCCCTTTGTATCGCACGAGAACATCTCCGTGTAGTAGCGCTCGATCTATAAGAAACAGTCAGTCTTCTGTCCTCCAGTAGCGCTCACAGCCTGCAAACTGCAACCTACCATTGTGCCTCTACGCTTGGAAGTGACAGCGCCTGCGTCTGCCGTCTGAAATTGTTCCTCGGCGCGATGAATGGCCTGTTCCCGAATGAGTCTCCGCTGGGCTGCCACCGAGTGCGTGTCATTGTCATTTACCTCCGCTCTACACACAACAACCAGAAATGTAAAGCCTACCAAGACTAGCAAAATACGATACAAGTAGCACCGATAAACTCACCGTCCATGAGCGAATTTGCAATTGGGGAATGGACAGCCGCCAGGCTTGTCGAAGTGTTTGCACAGAGCGCTCTTGCGCATCCGCTCACGTCTCTCCACACGTCGTTTCTTGGTCACTGGAGCAGGAGACGAAGGCGAAGAAGATGGGGCCATCGGTGCCTCGGTATTAGGAACTGGAGGCGCAAGCGACTCCGCTGCTTCGGGTAGGTCGACCGTCGCCATGCTCAGCGATGTGTTTACAGTTTGTGTTTTTTGTGTTACCTTTTTTGTGGACCAATCATTGTTTAGAACCAGTTACAAAGTGGGTAAGTTGTCTATTGCTGTCTATTGCCACTATCAAAGATTGAAGCCGTAGATGGCAAACAGCGTGGATGTCGTGGCTTCAACTACGGGATCTCGCGGAAAGGAGACCAATCGCGGTAGCAGGAATCGAACACTTTGTCGATGCATTCGTCCGCCTGTATAGGAAATCAAAGGAATAAGTAGGAATAGCTACATGTTGTGGTGAATTCGAACGTACCCTGCCCTTGCAAGCGTCGTTCTGCTCGATGGATAGCTTTGCTCGTCGTCGCGTACATAGCTGTAGTCAATGATCAAGACCCAAACACCATCAAAGTCAGCAAACGTTATGTGGCAATAATGCTGGTCAAACATCGACGTACCTGGTGCTGCTTGCTCACGTTGAAGTTTTTGCGGAAGAACTCGTATTTCCAGTTGCAATCACCGCTCAACGCAGCAGCGCGGATCTACCACACAAAGAACCTCAGTATATCACTTCACTTTTTTCTGTCCGCATTGCAGTATCACCTCACCTCACTACAGGCGTGGTGCTCGCACTTGTTCCAGTCAATCTTGTTGCGGCAGTGATCGAATGCGTGGATCAACTCGTGCGCCATGGTGCGATCCATCCATTCCTGGTCCGGAATGTGGTTCTGGCACAGCACTACCTATAGCAACAGAAGAGATATCAATAGTCCGTCTTCAGTCAGCTTTTTATTCCATGTACTGCAACGGACAATATCCACCCACCCCTGGTTTGCCCTCATCATCCAGGTGAAATCCTCCGTTGATTTTGCCCTCACATTCCACACTAGAAAAGAAACCCGGTTCCATACTGCAGCCCATCTTCTCCATGGCGTCCACCAAAAACTTAACACGGGAACCTGTAGCCATCAGCGCAGTCGCAGCAACAAAAGCACAGTTACAGTCTCGAACGATACAGGTTTCTGCAGGTAATATAGCGATTTATTCACGCACACTTGGTAAGCGCCTTCTCGCGCATGTCCTCGCACTTCTGGTGGCGTTCCTCCTCCTCGCTGAGGGCTGGAGCCGCCTTGAACGTCTTCTTCAGCGCCTCCATTGCTTCCTCTAAACTTGAGTGCACTAAATAAACTGAGAAGTGGATAAGCCAATCAGATGTACGGAAGAAATTTGAAAGATAATGTGATTGGCTAAGTTTACTACCGACAGGATCTATAACTGAACGAATTTCATCATGTGCGGCTCGTAGACGTCCCCCTGCTTGACATGCTTCCAGCTACCAAGATTGAGGACAAACTGCTCCGAGTGTGGGAATTGCAATGGGTCATTATGCATGATAAAGTCTGAAGCGAGACGACGCAAAGCGACACCAAACACGCTGCTATCTGTAAGTAGGGGTTGCACTGTTAGGAGAGACTCTCCCGGCTGCAGAAGCGAACGCCCAAAGCTCTATTCCAGTTCCACAACTGCGCCCACAGCCTTAAGCTTCTCGATGAGTTCGTCGGCCTCCTCCTTCTTCACGTCCTTCTTTAATGTACTGGGGGCGCCCTCCACGAGCTCCTTGGCCTCCTTCAGGCCCAAACCGGTGATGGCGCGCACCTCCTTGATAACCTTAATCTTGCTCTTGGCATCGAAGCTGGCCAGCTTCACATCGAAGGCAGTCTTCTCCTCCTTGGCCTCCTCAGCAGCAGGAGCAGCACCACCGGCACCGCCGCCGCCCATGCCCACCTGGAACGCGGACTCGGCAATTCCGAACTTGGCCTGTAAAAAAACAAAATCCACAATGTTAGCCTAACAGTCAATAGATAATAGCGTTGCAATTGCTACAACGAACCTGAATAGCGTGCGAGAGCTCAGCGATCTCCACCATGTTGAGGTCGAGGATCTGGTCCAGCACAGTCTGCACCTTGGGGGACAGAGACAACTCTTCCTCGGCAGTAGCGGGGATCTTAGCGGCTTCCTCGGAGAAAAAGGCCACCTGGGTAAGACGCATGTTGTTCACACACGTGCGGCGCGTGGCCGCGCTGCGGAGCGCCGCTCGAGATACGCGCGAGAGCATTCTAAGCTGTCGAGGAACGCTGGAGGACAGTCGGGAATTTGGGGCCACAAGCCGCTAATGAGGAGCTCCAAAAGCGGCGCTCGCCACCAACCACAGAAAAGCATTTCAGCCACTTAGAGCTCTAGAACACATATTAACGCTTCTGACTGGTTAAAAACATGATTCTCAATTTTGACCAATGTCAAGAGAGCATATCAAGAGCTACGTGTCAGTAGGGAGATCCGCACTTCAGTTCCTCTCGATATGATGGCGATGAAGCGCGTTCTGCTGCTCGTAGCGGCGGTGACGATGGCCGCTGTGCAGGGCGAAGTGATCAACCAGTCGGTGCGTCCTGTATGCATTTTTTCAGGGTACCAAAACCTCTTCTAACTTGAACTGTATCAATCTAGGCTAAACGCACTTTCGACCTAACCAAACACGTAGTACGCGAGTATACGGAGTTCCAGTTCTCCGATGCGGACGCTGAAGTGACTAAGTACGACGTAGCCTTCCCTCGTGCACTGGAGGAGCATCTGGCGGACGTCTCTGCGCGTTGTGGCAAAACCCCGTGTGAGATTGTGCCTGCTACCCAGAAGCACTCGGCCAATGTTAAGACGCCCAAGGATGCCGCGCTGTACACTGTACTGCTGAAGAAGCCTGTCCCTAAGGGCGAGACTGGCACTGTTAAGGTTACTGCTTACTTTACGCGTGTACTCACGCCCTACCCAGCTGAAATCACGCAGAAGGAGGACCAGCTTGTGCTCTTCGACGCCAGCCACCTCATTACTTCGCCCTACCTCACCAAGACGCAGACTACCAAGTTGAAACTGCCGTCGGGTAAAGTGGAGAACGTTCGTGCTGCTGAGCCAATCTCCAGGAAGGGCTCTGTGGTCACTCTCGGACCGTACGCCGACATTAAGGCGTTCGCTGCCGGCGTGGAAGCCTCGCCTCTGAGCGTGCACTACAAGAACCACGCCCCGTTCATGACCATTACCAAGCTTACTCGTGAGATTGAAGTGTCCATGTGGGGCCGTGTGTCCTTTGAGGAGGTCTACGACATGGAGCACACTGGCGCCAAACTCAAGGGCGGTTTCTCTCGTTACGACTATGTGCAGCTGCACCAGCGCAGCGCCTCGTTCCACGAGATGTACGCACACCTGCCAAAGGACTCGGTGAACGTGTACTACCGCGACCAGATCGGCAACATTTCGACCTCGCGTCTTCGTCCTGCTGGTCGCACGGGCTCGTACCAGAATCTCGAGTTCAAGCCGCGCTTCCCCGTGTTCGGAGGCTGGAAGAGCCAGTGGTATTTGGGCTACTCCGTGCCCACGCACTCTGTACTGACTCACGTCGGCGACAAGTATAAGCTGGAGGTTGACTTTTCAACACCCGTTCAAGGTGCCTCTGTGGATGATCTCACCTTGAAGGTGATCCTACCCGAGGGTGCCACCAACGTGCAGGTGAACGTGCCGTTCGGTTTGGACAGCACAAGCGAGACGACTCGCCAAACGTACTTGGACACGCCCGCCATCGGGCGGCCTGTGGTGATTCTGGACAAGAAGAATGTTGTGGCTGCCCACAACGTACCGTTCGAGGTGACTTTCGACTTTCCTAAGTCGTTCATGCTGCACGAGCCGCTGCTGCTGGTGTCGGCCTTCCTGGCCTTCTTCATCCTTTCCATGTTCCTCTTCCGCCTGGACATCAGCATCGCTAAGAAGCCCGTGCAGAAGAAGAAGACCGAATAAGGTGGGTCATGTTGGAATGAGTTTTGAGAACGAGAAAAAGACCAAAACATTGTTAACACAAAATACACCAGCTCAAAAAAACAAGTCTACCTGAACACAACAATTCATACGAAGAGGTAGAACGGAATAGTTTACGAGTTTGCAGCAGTATCATTGTTTGCTTATGGTTTCCCTTTGAAGGTCGAACAGAAGCATGGGAGCTACGCTAACTCAACAAATGCCACTAAGGACACCTGCCACCTAGCAAAGCGGTGCAAAAGCCTTAACAAAAGACTTAAGCACGGTTCTGGCGAGCGAGAGGGCCCATCCACTTGGCCTTCTCCTCGGCGGTCTGGAAACGACCGTGACCGAACTTCGACGAGGTATCGATGAACTTGAGGTTGATCTCCTCCAGGGCCGAACGCTTGGTGTGCACCAGAAGCGACTTGCGCAGAGTCAAAGCACGCTTCTTCGTGCCGACGATCTGGCCCTTGATCATGAGCCAGTCCTCGTTGATCACACCGTAGTGAGGGAAGCCACCCAGAGGGGTGATGTCCTTCTCCGTCAGGTCCTGCTCGGTCATGCACGACTTCTTGTCGCCAGCGGCACCAATACGGTAGATCTTCTTGTTGATCTCCGTACGGTGGTGGTAACCGTGCTGACCAGCGCGCGGCACCGTGAAGCGAACGCGCGACGGGTGCCAGGCACCAATACAAGCGACCTTACGCAGACCACGGTGAGTCTTACGCGGCAGACGGGTAACACCCCAACGGGTGATGACACCCTCAATACCGTGACCCTTGGTAACACCGATGACGTCAATCATCTCGTCCTTGGCGAACACAGCCGTGACGGGCACCTGCTTCTCGAAGAGCGACTTGGCGAAGTCCACCTTGTCGGCCACCGAGCCACCGTTGACCTGCACCTCAAGGAGGTGGGCCTTCTTCTGGCGAAGCTTCACCTTGCGGACCTGCGTGTGGGCGAGCACGCGCACAACCTGGCAGTACTTCTTGATGCGGTTGAGCTCGTTCTCAATGTCGGCAGGGGCCGTCTGGTACTTCTTGGCGTACTTGGTGAAAGCTTTGCGCTTCGACTTGTACCAGTTCTTGTAGAAGCGACGCTTGACCTCCTCGCTCAAGTGCTCAGCGAACACCGTGGTGAGGGTGCGCAGGCCGCGCGGGGTCTCCAGGTAACCGACGACACCGATGACGACCATAGGGGGCGTCTCCACAATGGACACGGGCTCCACGATCTCCTTCTTGTGCACCTTCGAGCCAGGGCGGTCAACCTCACGCAGGATGTGCGTCATGCCGGCCTTGAAGCCCATGAAGGCCGTAAGGTGCGGCGCCTTGGACGCATCATCGCGGGGGAACTTGCGAACGCGACCGCGGTGGTGCTTGGTACGCTTCTTGGGGAGGAATCCCAGGTGGCCGTGACGCGGGGCCTCAAACTTACGGTGACCCATACTTGATACGGAGAGTTACTGCAAAACTCAAAGTGCTGGTTAGTGATACAGAAGCAGTGGAGGGGAAGCGCCACCAGCCAATCGCTTGATTCGCATTTAGTCGGACGGGAAGAAGTGAAATATTACAATTATACTATATGTTATTACAACATGAAAATAATAGGGTTACGAATTTGACTATCAATTGAGTTGAGAAAACGTAAGATGCAATCGCCGACGTTATGGGGGAGCCTTTTGATTGGATGAAAACAGTTATTTTAGCGCTTGAGTCGTGCACTAGAAACTTTACTTCAAGTACTCTAAATCACTCACTGACGAGTTCCCTGTCGCGCGGGTACTATTGCTGTGGCGCGGGCGGTGATAGCAATGGGTCGTACAGTCAGCTGGGCTTCTACTCAAGCCCCAGTGACAACACGGAGTCGGTTAGTCCGTCTATCAAGTACCAAACGCAATTGTTTCAAGCTACGTTCACTCTGGATACGCCAGTGGAGCAGTGTGAACTACCAGTAGTTCGAAGTCCATACAGGAGGTGGCTGTCTGCTGCGAAACGAACGCGAAGTCGGATAAACCAGGCCCGCTACCGGAATAGGCAACGTCGGCGTCTTGAAGAACTCAATGACAGCATTCGCGCGTTACGAAAGGAGATCCAAGACCTCGATATGCGACGAGAGTGTTGTTTACTGCACGGAGAAGTCTCCAATGGCTTCATCCGCGTTGGTGCAGGCGTCGCGCGGCTCCTTGTCCTTCGCCACTTGGCCCTGGAACGTCACGTTGGTCACGCGGCTGAGCATCTCGTGGTCTACCAGCCGCTTCCGGCGCCTAAGTGGCGCCTCACTCTATAGAGGTCCTTAATTGCACTCCGATAACCACTGAACGTCCCTGCTTTCACATCACGGCTTTTGTAAACAAGAAACTGCTCAAAATACGGAGGCGTGTACTCCATTAGATTAAGTTCACCACTGCTGTCAAAGAATCGATCCGTGTTGTTGTCGACATTAGCAAGATCCTTGTGAATCCACTTTGCAATGCCGTTCAAGCTACTCTTGTACTTCCCTCGTGTTTGCGTGGTAACGCAGGCATCTCGGATCGCCTCCACGTCAGCTACAGCCATCCCACAGGCCGCGCTTTCGCTGGTGTGTTGCGCGCTTCCTTCATTCATTTTACAGTGGCTTCTGGGTAGTTTTAGATCAATTTTTGCCAATAGGAACAGTGTGGCATCGTAAGACGATTCCACTTACGATTTCTTGGAAAGTCGGGATGGCAAGTCGTTATATAGTGAGCCTAAGTGAAAAAACGAGTTGGAATATTTCTTTTTGATAAAATGTAAGTGGTCAGCGCTTACGAATTGACGCGAAACTCAATATATTACTTATGAAAGTACAGGAATCAATTGAGTTGAGAAAACGTAAGATGCAATCGCCGACGTTATGGGGGAGCCTTTTGATTGGATGAAAACAGTTATTTTAGCGCTTGAGTCGTGCACTAGAAACTTTACTTCAAGTACTCTAAATCACTCACTGACGAGTTCCCTGTCGCGCGGGTACTATTGCTGTGGCGCGGGCGGTGATAGCAATGGGTCGTACAGTCAGCTGGGCTTCTACTCAAGCCCCAGTGACAACACGGAGTCGGTTAGTCCGTCTATCAAGTACCAAACGCAATTGTTTCAAGCTACGTTCACTCTGGATACGCCAGTGGAGCAGTGTGAACTACCAGTAGTTCGAAGTCCATACAGGAGGTGGCTGTCTGCTGCGAAACGAACGCGAAGTCGGATAAACCAGGCCCGCTACCGGAATAGGCAACGTCGGCGTCTTGAAGAACTCAATGACAGCATTCGCGCGTTACGAAAGGAGATCCAAGACCTCGATATGCGACGAGAGTGTTGTTTACTGCACGGAGAAGTCTCCAATGGCTTCATCCGCGTTGGTGCAGGCGTCGCGCGGCTCCTTGTCCTTCGCCACTTGGCCCTGGAACGTCACGTTGGTCACGCGGCTGAGCATCTCGTGGTCTACCAGCCGCTTCCGGCGCCTAAGTGGCGCCTCACTCTATAGAGGTCCTTAATTGCACTCCGATAACCACTGAACGTCCCTGCTTTCACATCACGGCTTTTGTAAACAAGAAACTGCTCAAAATACGGAGGCGTGTACTCCATTAGATTAAGTTCACCACTGCTGTCAAAGAATCGATCCGTGTTGTTGTCGACATTAGCAAGATCCTTGTGAATCCACTTTGCAATGCCGTTCAAGCTACTCTTGTACTTCCCTCGTGTTTGCGTGGTAACGCAGGCATCTCGGATCGCCTCCACGTCAGCTACAGCCATCCCACAGGCCGCGCTTTCGCTGGTGTGTTGCGCGCTTCCTTCATTCATTTTACAGTGGCTTCTGGGTAGTTTTAGATCAATTTTTGCCAATAGGAACAGTGTGGCATCGTAAGACGATTCCACTTACGATTTCTTGGAAAGTCGGGATGGCAAGTCGTTATATAGTGAGCCTAAGTGAAAAAACGAGTTGGAATATTTCTTTTGATAAAATGTAAGTGGTCAGCGCTTACGAATTGACGCGAAACTCAATATATTACTTATGAAAGTACAGGAATCAATTGAGTTGAGAAAACGTAAGATGCAATCGCCGACGTTATGGGGGAGCCTTTTGATTGGATGAAAACAGTTATTTTAGCGCTTGAGTCGTGCACTAGAAACTTTACTTCAAGTACTCTAAATCACTCACTGACGAGTTCCCTGTCGCGCGGGTACTATTGCTGTGGCGCGGGCGGTGATAGCAATGGGTCGTACAGTCAGCTGGGCTTCTACTCAAGCCCCAGTGACAACACGGAGTCGGTTAGTCCGTCTATCAAGTACCAAACGCAATTGTTTCAAGCTACGTTCACTCTGGATACGCCAGTGGAGCAGTGTGAACTACCAGTAGTTCGAAGTCCATACAGGAGGTGGCTGTCTGCTGCGAAACGAACGCGAAGTCGGATAAACCAGGCCCGCTACCGGAATAGGCAACGTCGGCGTCTTGAAGAACTCAATGACAGCATTCGCGCGTTACGAAAGGAGATCCAAGACCTCGATATGCGACGAGAGTGTTGTTTACTGCACGGAGAAGTCTCCAATGGCTTCATCCGCGTTGGTGCAGGCGTCGCGCGGCTCCTTGTCCTTCGCCACTTGGCCCTGGAACGTCACGTTGGTCACGCGGCTGAGCATCTCGTGGTCTACCAGCCGCTTCCGGCGCCTAAGTGGCGCCTCACTCTATAGAGGTCCTTAATTGCACTCCGATAACCACTGAACGTCCCTGCTTTCACATCACGGCTTTTGTAAACAAGAAACTGCTCAAAATACGGAGGCGTGTACTCCATTAGATTAAGTTCACCACTGCTGTCAAAGAATCGATCCGTGTTGTTGTCGACATTAGCAAGATCCTTGTGAATCCACTTTGCAATGCCGTTCAAGCTACTCTTGTACTTCCCTCGTGTTTGCGTGGTAACGCAGGCATCTCGGATCGCCTCCACGTCAGCTACAGCCATCCCACAGGCCGCGCTTTCGCTGGTGTGTTGCGCGCTTCCTTCATTCATTTTACAGTGGCTTCTGGGTAGTTTTAGATCAATTTTTGCCAATAGGAACAGTGTGGCATCGTAAGACGATTCCACTTACGATTTCTTGGAAAGTCGGGATGGCAAGTCGTTATATAGTGAGCCTAAGTGAAAAAACGAGTTGGAATATTTCTTTTGATAAAATGTAAGTGGTCAGCGCTTACGAATTGACGCGAAACTCAATATATTACTTATGAAAGTACAGGAATCAATTGAGTTGAGAAAACGTAAGATGCAATCGCCGACGTTATGGGGGAGCCTTTTGATTGGATGAAAACAGTTATTTTAGCGCTTGAGTCGTGCACTAGAAACTTTACTTCAAGTACTCTAAATCACTCACTGACGAGTTCCCTGTCGCGCGGGTACTATTGCTGTGGCGCGGGCGGTGATAGCAATGGGTCGTACAGTCAGCTGGGCTTCTACTCAAGCCCCAGTGACAACACGGAGTCGGTTAGTCCGTCTATCAAGTACCAAACGCAATTGTTTCAAGCTACGTTCACTCTGGATACGCCAGTGGAGCAGTGTGAACTACCAGTAGTTCGAAGTCCATACAGGAGGTGGCTGTCTGCTGCGAAACGAACGCGAAGTCGGATAAACCAGGCCCGCTACCGGAATAGGCAACGTCGGCGTCTTGAAGAACTCAATGACAGCATTCGCGCGTTACGAAAGGAGATCCAAGACCTCGATATGCGACGAGAGTGTTGTTTACTGCACGGAGAAGTCTCCAATGGCTTCATCCGCGTTGGTGCAGGCGTCGCGCGGCTCCTTGTCCTTCGCCACTTGGCCCTGGAACGTCACGTTGGTCACGCGGCTGAGCATCTCGTGGTCTACCAGCCGCTTCCGGCGCCTAAGTGGCGCCTCACTCTATAGAGGTCCTTAATTGCACTCCGATAACCACTGAACGTCCCTGCTTTCACATCACGGCTTTTGTAAACAAGAAACTGCTCAAAATACGGAGGCGTGTACTCCATTAGATTAAGTTCACCACTGCTGTCAAAGAATCGATCCGTGTTGTTGTCGACATTAGCAAGATCCTTGTGAATCCACTTTGCAATGCCGTTCAAGCTACTCTTGTACTTCCCTCGTGTTTGCGTGGTAACGCAGGCATCTCGGATCGCCTCCACGTCAGCTACAGCCATCCCACAGGCCGCGCTTTCGCTGGTGTGTTGCGCGCTTCCTTCATTCATTTTACAGTGGCTTCTGGGTAGTTTTAGATCAATTTTTGCCAATAGGAACAGTGTGGCATCGTAAGACGATTCCACTTACGATTTCTTGGAAAGTCGGGATGGCAAGTCGTTATATAGTGAGCCTAAGTGAAAAAACGAGTTGGAATATTTCTTTTTGATAAAATGTAAGTGGTCAGCGCTTACGAATTGACGCGAAACTCAATATATTACTTATGAAAGTACAGGAATCAATTGAGTTGAGAAAACGTAAGATGCAATCGCCGACGTTATGGGGGAGCCTTTTGATTGGATGAAAACAGTTATTTTAGCGCTTGAGTCGTGCACTAGAAACTTTACTTCAAGTACTCTAAATCACTCACTGACGAGTTCCCTGTCGCGCGGGTACTATTGCTGTGGCGCGGGCGGTGATAGCAATGGGTCGTACAGTCAGCTGGGCTTCTACTCAAGCCCCAGTGACAACACGGAGTCGGTTAGTCCGTCTATCAAGTACCAAACGCAATTGTTTCAAGCTACGTTCACTCTGGATACGCCAGTGGAGCAGTGTGAACTACCAGTAGTTCGAAGTCCATACAGGAGGTGGCTGTCTGCTGCGAAACGAACGCGAAGTCGGATAAACCAGGCCCGCTACCGGAATAGGCAACGTCGGCGTCTTGAAGAACTCAATGACAGCATTCGCGCGTTACGAAAGGAGATCCAAGACCTCGATATGCGACGAGAGTGTTGTTTACTGCACGGAGAAGTCTCCAATGGCTTCATCCGCGTTGGTGCAGGCGTCGCGCGGCTCCTTGTCCTTCGCCACTTGGCCCTGGAACGTCACGTTGGTCACGCGGCTGAGCATCTCGTGGTCTACCAGCCGCTTCCGGCGCCTAAGTGGCGCCTCACTCTATAGAGGTCCTTAATTGCACTCCGATAACCACTGAACGTCCCTGCTTTCACATCACGGCTTTTGTAAACAAGAAACTGCTCAAAATACGGAGGCGTGTACTCCATTAGATTAAGTTCACCACTGCTGTCAAAGAATCGATCCGTGTTGTTGTCGACATTAGCAAGATCCTTGTGAATCCACTTTGCAATGCCGTTCAAGCTACTCTTGTACTTCCCTCGTGTTTGCGTGGTAACGCAGGCATCTCGGATCGCCTCCACGTCAGCTACAGCCATCCCACAGGCCGCGCTTTCGCTGGTGTGTTGCGCGCTTCCTTCATTCATTTTACAGTGGCTTCTGGGTAGTTTTAGATCAATTTTTGCCAATAGGAACAGTGTGGCATCGTAAGACGATTCCACTTACGATTTCTTGGAAAGTCGGGATGGCAAGTCGTTATATAGTGAGCCTAAGTGAAAAAACGAGTTGGAATATTTCTTTTTGATAAAATGTAAGTGGTCAGCGCTTACGAATTGACGCGAAACTCAATATATTACTTATGAAAGTACAGGAATCAACTATGGCGGACCCGCTCGAAGCCATCCTGGCGTCTATGGCTGCAGCCACTGGCAACGTGTCGCTGCCACAACCTGCCAATGTAGCGTCTACTGATGTAGCGACTGCAGCGCCCAAGTTTCCAGGTAAGAAGCGCGAGCGAGATGCAGCTCCGTCGGGTATTTGGAACCCTCAGGAAGAGATGCCGCTGGACTCCGCGACTCTCCGCAGACTGGAAGACGCCACGAAGGCTCACACTGTGACCCCAGCAATGGAAATTGCACGGCAACAGACAGTGCGCGCTTTGTGCAACAAAATCCGTCGTGCCAGTGAAGAGTTGGGCATTGGGAAGCTACCGAATTCCGCCTACGAAACGTGGCAGTTCACCTCACAACTGACCATCAAGGAGCTCGATCCGCTTATCCCCCATGCTGGCAGTGACTATAGTGGTCTGTTTGAGGAGCTCCGCAAGGCTGGAGCCACTAAATCAGGGGCTACTAAGAAGTGCAAGGAGCTCACACGTGACTCCGAGCGAATGTTGCGTAAATTCACCCAGCAGGACTTTGTGGCCGGCAAGAAGAAGAAGGTGCATGTGGCAACAATGGAGGACGGCATGAAGCAGTTGACATACGGCCATTCGACGGTGAAGCTCAGTGCCGACCATTTCGCGAAGTTGCGGGAGATGTATGCGAGGAAACACAAGCTGGAAGGTGACGGATCAAAGATGGCACCTAAAGATCAACGTCAGTTCGAAAGCGCGTTGTTCAGCTTACTACTGCGGTACGACTCACTGGATGGAGGGGGTTTCCAGGTAAGACCACGAGTTGCGCTCTTGTGATAGGGTTTTTAGATTTCTGATGGGCGTGCTGCAGGCTGCACTGAATGAAGAGTGCTTCGATGTCTTGCTGAAGGAGTTCGAGTGCAAGATGGAATGCTTTGCATCACCTCTCAACTGCCGGTACTCGCGCTTCTGCAGCGCCTTCCTGGACACGGACGTCGCGTTTGGAAGTGTGGGCAGCTTTTTCGACTTCTCACCTCGCTCCGGATGCTTCGAAGCTAACCCGCCCTTCATCCCCAAGGTGATCAAGCGCATGGCTGATCACATGACTGCGCTTCTCAACGCTGCTGATGGACCCTTGGCGTTTATCGTCATCATTCCAGCCTGGCAAGACACTGAGGTACTGATTTGTTTTTGAGAGATCAGTTCACGCATGTTTGCTGACTCGTTGACTCGTGACAGGGATGGCAACAACTGAACGCGAGTCGCTTCAACCAGCAGCATCTGCTCATCCCGCAAAAGCAGCACGGTTACTGTGAGGGCAAGCAGCAGATCCGAAAGACTCGCTGGCGTATCGCGTCGTTCGACACGAGCGTTTTCTTCTGGCAGAACTCCAAGGCAACTAACAAGTGGCCAGTGACGGAAAAGAAGCTTGGGAGTCTCAAGCTCGCGTTCAAGTCGAAGCAGGCGGATGAGCGCGACGCGCTGGGTCTGCGCAAATCTGGTAAACGCGTTCGGTCAGCAAAAAACTAGATAGAAACTCAGGTGCACGATACTTGTTAGATAGAAGTTACTCTCCAACCTGCTGGATGCTTAAAAATCAAAACTTTTTGCGACCAGATAAAACAGACAAAGAGCCCCACAAGACTACGGTAATGAGTTAGAGTCGGTTGTGCACTTACGATCCTTCCACGCCCTCTTCCTCCGCCATAATGTTGGAGATAAAGTCGAGAGATTCCTCCTTCGACATTGCGTAAACGTTGCTGATCTTGTTCTGGTAGCCGATGCCATAAAACTTATCAGCGATGTTCACTAACTCTGGCCGGAACGTCGACGTAATGAACTACAAACACCACCACAAACACAGTAGGATTAGTACCGAGCTTGTCGATCGATCAGAATAGCGAGATGACGAACCTGTGCTGGGCTATCCTTCGATTGCGCTTGACGGTGGATCAGGGCCGCAACAGCAGCTCGGTGGGTGGAATCCAACGCCTGATCGATTTCATCAAACAGATAAAATGGAGCTGGGTCAACTCGCTGGATTGCAAAGATGAAGGCAAGAGCCACCAAAGCCTTCTGACCACCAGAGAGCTGCTGCATCAAGTATGAGTCGCCCTCTCCGCGGAAATTCACCTTGATTTGCACACCAGAGTACGTGTCGACATTGGACTGCAGAGATACATCGCCACCGTTGGCGTTACGGGGTTGACTTGTGTCAGCGCCGACAAGGATCATCTTGCCTTCTCCCGTCGGCACCAATTCACGGAAGACTTCAGAGAAGAAGCTCGCTACTCCTTTAAACGTTCGAAAAATGGCTTCGTCTTTTCGCTTGTCCAGGACGTCGATCAAGTCTTTGATCGAGTTGTACGCATCGTCAATCTCCCTCTTTCGTTCCAGAAGCGTCGACCGCTGCTCGTTAAAGCTAATAAACTGATCCAGCGCTTTCTTGTTCACGTGGCTATACTTCTTCAGCTTTTCGTTTCGGCGCTTGAACTGCTTGATCACATCTTGGTAGGAGAGGTCCTTAAACTTTTCAAGTTCAGTAATCGGCAAGGTCCCCAGCTCCTGAATATCTCGGGTCACGTCTTCACTCTTCTTCAGAAGACGACGGTGCTTGTTCAAAACCTTCTCTGCCCGTCGAGCTTCCTGCTCAATTTGGTCGCTTAAGGAAACATCCTCTCCGTTCAAAGCGTCGGCCTGTGCTTTCTCATTTGCAATTTCCTGTTGTAGTTCTGCAATCTTCTGCTCAAGCTCTTTCAGTGTGGACGTATTGTCATCAACCAACCGCGAGGCATCGTCCAAATCAATCTGCTTGGCCTTGAGGCTTTCCTCTCGCTCACTAATTACCAGCTCTTCAACTCCTTCGCCAAGCTGCTGTGCTAATTCGTTCTCACGTCTCACCAGGTTTTCTTCCAGAACGGTCTCGATGCTTTTTTTCTTTGCACGAATCTCTTCCAGGCGTAGTTTCTGGTCTCGTTCTTCAGCCTCGAACAACGAAATCTTAGCAGACAAAGAATGAAGCAACTTCTCCTCGTCAGCTGTCAAAGTGTCTTGCATCGGAGTGAGAAGTTCTGAACGTAGGGATGTAATCTTCGCTACCAGATCTTTCACCTCTCGCTCCTGAAGCTCACAACTCCGCTCTCTCTGAAGCAAGATGTCTTTCTCCATGCGGATGTGGTTCTTACGCCGAGATATTTCGTCATACAAGCGCTCGTGAGCTGAGATAGCGTTGTGCTTTTCAGACTCGAGCTTCTGGATTTCGCTAATGATGCCTGTCACTCGCTGATCTGCTTGCTGAGCTTCTGTCTTCACTCGTTGAGCTCTGTCCATCACGCTCTCGAGGTCTACCTGCGCCTGTTTTACTTCCATCATTGCTCGGGTGCGGGATCGCCGAGGGTCTTTAAACCCACCATTAAGAGCGCCACGACGGTGAACCATATCGCCGTCCAGCGTTAAGCAGTCCATGTTTGTCTGCTCTGCATACCGAACGCAAGTTTCCAGGTCTCGACACAGCAGCTTCTTACCAAAGGCAGCCATCACTCCTTTGCGAACCTCGGCTGGATATTCCATCTTCTCCACCAAGGCAACAACATCGTCATTTCGAGGGTAGTCAAAATGTTCCTTGACTTTCAAACGGTTGAGTGGCAAAAACGTTAGTCGGCCCAGATTCTTCCTGTCCAGTTCTCGCATAATTCGCGCCGCAGTGTCATCCGTATCCACGACAACATGGAAAAGAGCACCGCCGGCGGCCTCATCAGCAGCGATACAATAACGCTCGTCAACAGGCCGCACGAGGTCGATCAGCGGTCCATAGATTCCTCGGATCCGGCCCTGCATCTCACGCACTGCCTGCAGACCACGACGGACGTCATACGCCATGGTACTCTGCAACGCATGCTCGCCATCACTGAGCTTCTTCTTCAGCTCGCGAACGTTGTACGAGATCTGGTTTTCCTCGCGCCACTTCTCCTTGCGCACTTCATTCAGGCGGTTGCGTTGCTCCTTCAAGCGTAATACTTCAGTTCCCACAGCATCCACTCGGCGACGATGCTCATGTAATTCTTCAACATGTTGCTGGAGCGTTCGCTCGGATCCCTCAATAGACTTTGCCAAACCCTCAATAGAGTACCTTAACGCTGCAGTATCAGCTTCCTTCCGACGTACCAAGCCCTCGATATCACTGATTTCCCGCTGTAAGTAATCGTCACGCTGCTGCTGGGTGAGGAATTGGCTCTTCCGACTCTGCTTGGCGATAAGATGGTCCGACTGCGCTCTACACTCCTGTAAATTTCTTGTCACCTGGTCATACGTTTGTTCCGCTTGTCGTAAGGCCGGTAGGATTTCGCTATCCAACTGCGCTCGTTTTTCTTCAATCTTTCGCTTCACATCCTCCACCTCCTTCGATACAGCAGACCGCTGCATACCGTCCGTGCGGATCTGCTCCTTCAACTCCTCTACCTCGGTCTCCAGTTTATATCTCGCCTCCATAAGCCCCTTCCGCTCGTCTTCTCGGACTTTCCTCTCCTCCACGAGCTGCACCAGATCTTGCTTTTTCCCGTGCTGGTCGCTCTCAATGCGACTGACCTCAGCTCGGATGTGCATGAGCTTCTCGTGAAGATTCTTAGTCAGGGCACTCTCCTTTTGTCTCTGCTTCTCCACTGCCTCCATCTCCGCTCGCACACTCTGCAGCTCCTTCTCGTGCATCGTATACTCCAATGCTCGCTGCTCTTTGTCTAGTTGCTGGTACTCTTTCAGCTCCTCCTTCTCCTCCTCTAGCTCGGACAACCGCTCTTCAATATAACTTACTACCTCCTGTATTTTATCTCTCTTTGTCTGCGTCTCCTGCAGGATCTTGAGTGACTTGACTCGCTGGTCCTCGTACACTTTGGTGCCTGCCACTTCCTTCAACAGCTCCAGTCTCTCTCGTTCTCGCATCACAGCCAATGCGTTGACTTTTCCCTGTTGCACGATGTAGTACGGGTTAGAGCGCGAAAAGCCCGCGCTCTCCAGTAGATGCACCACGTCACTCTTAGGAATGTGCTTGCGATTGAGGAAGAACTCGTCCTTCTTCACGCCGATAGTGCGGCGCAGCGTCACCTCCGTGTCGTCCACTGGGAGGCGACCGTCGCTGTTGTCGAAGATGATCTCCACGTACGCCGACATGACGTGCTTGCCCGACCCCTCGTGCAGCAGCGCCTGACGTTCCTCGGGTCTTAAATTGGCGAAACGCGAGGTCAACAGCCCGAAGCGGATGGCGTCGAAGAAGTTGGACTTGCCCGTACCGTTGCGCCCGATCACCACATTATGCTGCTGGCTGAAGGGCTCAACCGCTATTTGATCCTTGTAGCTGCGGAAGCCGCACACCACCACCTGCTTGATATGCATGGAGGTCGAAGTAGCCGAGGAATGGGTTGGTTGCCTTTGGCAGTGACCGAATGCGTATGTAGCAAATACAAGGTATGTGGTGCACCCCATTTTTTAGTTTAAAAAAGCATACTGATTGAAACAATCATACAGATTAAAGAGCAACATGTTGAAGAATTACATGAGCATCGTCGCCGAGTGGATGCTGTGGGAACTGAAGTATTACGCTTGAGGGAGCAACGCAACAGCCTGGATGAAGAGCGAAAGGAGAAGTGGCGCGAGGAAAACCAGATCTCGTACAACGTTCGTGAGCTGAAGAAGAAGCTCAGTGATGGCAGCATGCGTTGCAGAGTACCATGGCGTATGACGTCCGTCATGGTCTGCAGGCAGTGCGTGAGATGCAGGGCCGGATCCGAGGAATTTATGGACCGCTGATCGACCTTGTGCGGCCTGTTGGTGATCGTTATTGTATCGCTGCTGATGAGGCCGCTGGCAGTGCTCTTTTCCATGTTGTCGTGGATACGGATGACACTGCGGCGCGAATTATACGACAGCAGTGTGGAGCTCCATCATCAATGAGCGTTGGTCGCGTAGATACATTTGTTTTACGCAGCACTTGAGCCGCTGCTTGCCAGGCGCGTTGTAGAGGTGCAGAATCGAGCGTCAGTCTTGACGGCGTTGTGCACAGATTCGCACCTTGGGTCTTCAACTACCAAATGTCTCCGTTTTCTTCATTCACTGAACTTGGATGAACTCTCAAGACACTATTTCCCCCACTTGCGCTGCACCGGCCAACTTGATCAATCGCGAGTACATCAACCTGGCCGCTCAGATGCACACTGAGGCCTGCCACGTACTTGCGCAAAGGGGTTTAGGTTGAAGCGGAAATAAATGACGGGCATAAAATGGAGCCACCTGGAAAACTGGACATCCACTGGAAGAGAGCGAGTCAGTTCGGGGGAAAAGTTTGCGACAGCTTGAAGCTGGACGCTAGGTTCTAGTCTAGTCCTCCAAAGCACCAATCATAGCACGAATAAATGACCCATATGGCATTGCGCTTCAGTTTGCGTTGACTCCACTTTCGATCAGGTATCCACTGGGTACTCTTTGCAAGGCCCATTTTCACGAGGAATTGAGCACCGAAGCATCCCCACAACAAGTTTGCTTTCTAGTCACGACTTGCCGCACTTCATGGCGTGGCGAGGAATTCGACAGCTCAGCGCGTAATGGGGATTCCACTAGGTGTGTACATGTATGCTCGTACAGTAATTTGCTGTTTTTGCCGTTTACGAGCATGCCCCAGGAGCGGTTGCAATCATTGCTGTTCAGACTGGAGCCTGATCGCTCAACTAAATTAGCGGCGCATTAGTGTTTAGCTTCCAGTCTTGCCACTACCAAGTTGCTAGGCGCAATGCATGTAGGACGTGCGCGAGCGAGCTACATGTAGAACAGCACGAATGCCTGCCATTCGTTCCAACTGGGAGATGCCCTCGATGTTAGGACGCCAGGTCTGATTACCTGCACTCTCGAGAGGAACATGGCACGGCCTGCTCTCTGTAAGCAATCGGCCTTCATTTGGGTCTATTATTTGAGTACACGGGTCCCATTTCGCATTTGAATCAGTGACTCGCCCTCGTTGGACCTCTAGCCTTCGCAAGGCGGAAACGCTTCCACATGGGCGCGTGTACATTAGAAAACGCAAAGCTCTGATTTGAACGTCATGATAAGAGGTGCATCCTCGTGGTAAACGCAAGCCAAAGTGCACTCGAAGGCAGGCAGACCACCAGAACGAAAGGAAGCGGCAAAGCCCCTTTTTCGGCCCGATCGAACGTTAAACGTGCTGCGGGATCAAGCAGCTGGGCCACGTGCGGCTGAGATTGCGCGGACGACGTTTACTTACAATTCTCAAATGTAGAGAGATGACGTGTAGTCAGTATGTGCATAGACTATTCCATCAGGATGGGCGACAGCAATCTTCCCTGTAATTTATCGGTAATTTATACGTGAGCCGTCGTTGTTGCGGGGATCGGTCTGGACCACCCGGCTCGCCGTTGGCATTTCGGGATCTCCTCGCAAGCGGAACGGACGCCGAACGCCCACTCGCCCCTGCAATATGTACGCAGTCTCCACGACCGCGCGCGCCGCGCGTCAGTCGATGCGCTCCACGGCCATGAAGGTGCGTTTCGAGAGCTTTAGGCGAACTTAGACAGTCCACGTTCGTGTTAAACGTATCTTTTCGAGTCCCTGGAACTCACAATTCGGTGGTCTGTGCCATGTCCTTCCCCCTCCTTACAGGCCAGCATGTCTTCTAGCTGCGGTGTGCCTGTGCCTCTGTCAGTCCTGGACCCCAAGGGCAGCCCCACGATCGACCAGACCTATGAGAAGATGGAGAAGAACCTCCACACCGTCCGCAAGACGAACGGCAACAAGCCGCTGACGCTCGCTGAAAAGATCATCTACGGCCACTTGGATGACGCCACCACGAAGGCCAAGCGTGGTGAGACGTACCTCAAGCTGCGCCCTGACCGTGTGGCCATGCAGGACGCCACGGCCCAGATGGCTGTGCTACAGTTCATCTCGTCCGGCCTGCCCAAGACTGCCGTGCCCACGACCATCCACTGTGACCACTTGATCACGGCCGAGAAGGGATCGGACACGGACTTGAACAACGCCAAGATCGTCAACAAGGAGGTCTACGACTTCCTGTCGTCCGCTGGTGCCAAGTTCGGCATGGGTTTCTGGAAGCCCGGCAGCGGTATCATTCACCAGATCGTGCTCGAGAACTACGCCTTCCCTGGTGGTCTTATGATCGGAACGGACTCGCACACCCCCAACGCCGGTGGATTGGGCATGTGCGCCGTCGGTGTGGGCGGTGCTGATGCTGTCGATGTCATGGCCGGTATGGCTTGGGAGCTTAAGGCCCCTAAGGTCATTGGTGTGAACCTCACCGGCAAGCTCTCGGGCTGGACGTCGCCTAAGGACGTGATCCTTAAGGTGGCTGACATCCTGACTGTTAAGGGTGGAACTGGTGCCATCGTCGAGTACTTCGGCGAGGGTGTCGAGTCCATCTCGTGCACGGGTATGGGCACGATCTGTAACATGGGTGCCGAGATTGGTGCCACGTGCTCCACGTTCCCTTACACGGAGCGCATGGGCGACTACCTGCGCTCTACCAAGCGTAGTGGCATTGCCTCGGCTGCCGAGTCGTTCAAGGCCAACCTTCGTGCTGATGAGGGAGCTCACTACGACCAAATCATCGAGATTAACCTTGACGAGCTGAAGCCGATGCTGAACGGTCCGTTCACGCCCGACCTTGGTCACGTTGCTGGTGCCGACATGAAGGAGGCTTGTGAGAAGAACGACTGGCCCCAGGAGCTGAGCGCTGGTCTGATTGGTTCGTGCACGAACTCCAGTTATGAGGATATGACTCGCTGTGCCGACCTTGCCAAGCAGGCTAAGGCTGCTGGCCTCGAGTTCAAGGTGCCGTACTACGTGACGCCCGGATCGGAGCAGGTGCGCGCCACCATCGCCCGTGACGGCATCCTGGACACGTTCCTGGAGTCTGGTGCCACGGTCCTTGCCAACGCTTGCGGACCGTGCATTGGCCAGTGGAACCGTACCGACATGCCCATGGGACAGAAGAACTCGATCTTCACGTCGTACAACCGTAACTTCGCCAAGCGTGCTGATGGCAACCCGGCCACTCACAGTTTCGTGACGTCTCCCGAGATGGTGACTGTGAGCGCCATTGCTGGCACGACCACGTTTGACCCCGCTAAGGACACGATTAAGACTCCGGATGGAAAGGACTTTAAGTTCGCTGCCCCGTTCGGCAAGGAGCTGCCCCCGCGTGGTTTCGACCCCGGTGAGGAGACGTTCCAGGCCCCGCCTGCTAGCGGCGAGGGTCTGACCGTGAACGTCGACCCTAAGAGTGACCGTCTTGCTCTGCTGTCTGCGTTCGACGAGTGGAACGGTGAGGACTTTACGGGCATGCCGGTACTTATCAAGGCCAAGGGCAAGTGCACAACCGACCACATCAGTATGGCCGGCCCGTGGCTCAAGTACCGTGGTCACCTGGACAACATCTCGAACAACCTGCTTATCGGTGCTGAGAACTCGGAGACGGGTGAGACGAACAGCGTGAAGAACCAGTTCACTGGCAAGTTCGACAAGGTGCCCGAGGTGGCTCGTCAGTACAAGGCCGACGGTGTAAGCTGGGTGGTGATCGGTGATGAGAACTACGGTGAGGGCAGCTCTCGTGAGCACGCCGCTCTGGAGCCGCGTCACCTTGGCGGGCGCGCTGTGATTGTCAAGTCGTTCGCGCGTATTCACGAGACCAACCTGAAGAAGCAGGGTATGCTGCCCCTGACGTTCGCGAACCCGGCGGACTATGACAAGATCACTGGCAACGACAAGGTGGCCATTCTGGGCCTCAAGACTTTCTCGCCTGGCAAGCCCCTGACTCTTCGTGTGACCCCTGCCTCTGGTGAACCTGAGTTTGATATCACGGTGAACCACACGTTCAACGAGGAGCAGATCGAGTGGTTCAAGAACGGCAGTGCGCTGAACCTGATGAAGAAGAATAACGCCTAAGCAACTCGAACTTGACTGAGTTCCAGGAGAGACCGAATTGAAGGGATACAGATGCCTCGCAGTAGTGTGAAGTATTGCTCTTTTTTATAATAACACTTAGTCATACGACACTGAAAGCATAACCATCGCATCCTTCTTGCAGCTTGTGCTCAGTAGGAGTGCCGCGCACTTTTAAATACGTAGAGCTGCGCGATTGTGTCGAGTGTGCACATTAAAGTGGGCACATGCACCAGCAGCACCACATACCTGCGGCACAGAAGTAAGCCCAGGTCATCTCGAACAAACCTCAGTCCGTACCACAGATACCGAGCAGGATCCAGGTCGCGCAGGTTGACTTCGCAAACCATGACGCCTCCTAGGAAGTGGCAGAAAACATGTACAGCGTTCTTCTGCATCAGTGAGAAACCCGTCAGTAGGGAGGCACCAATACACTGCGCGAAAAAGATATACCGTTGGAGAAAAGATGTCGAGGCCAGCGAAGAGACT
This sequence comes from Phytophthora capsici, assembly GCA_030324255.1. Taxonomy (NCBI): domain Eukaryota; phylum Oomycota; class Peronosporomycetes; order Peronosporales; family Peronosporaceae; genus Phytophthora; species Phytophthora capsici. Next base: position 980,420 of record CM059355.1, on the reverse strand, counting down.
TCCGATTGTCAACGCAAAGGACAGATACGCCACGATGCTGGCGGTCTGGACACCGAAAAGTCAAATACAAAACATAAACATACCTATACCAGCTAACACACCTCCATATTAACCAGACAAGTAGCCACCAAGTGGCCGCTAGTGAGCAGGAAGCGAGTACGGAGCACCTGCATGCAAGTTGAAGTGAATGTCTCAATTCGTACTTAACTGGTTTCCACTAAGTACGAGCATGGTATTGTGTTGCACTCACTGCCTTCTCTACCTCGAGGTAAAACGACCTGATCTCGCAGCAGATCAAGAAGGAGAAAGCATGGCGGGCGGCGGGCCAAGCATCGGCAGCTATTCGCCCCTCACGGGCTTCGTGTTTATCTTCAACCTCATTGTGGGCGCCGGTGCGCTTACGATTCCTCATGCGTTCGCCAACGTAAGAAAGAGTGTCATTTGTTTCAGAAATCTCGATTAACAGTTTATAAACTGCAGGTCGGACTCATTTACGGGGCTATCGCGTTGTCCATCCTGGCGTCTGTGAGCTACGTCACTGCGACATTCATGATTGAGGCCATTGCGGGCGTTAACGCGCTTAAGCGACGTGCACGGGAGCTCGGACTGGACGCCACAAACGGAGACGAAAAGCGCCCGCTGGACGAGCTCAGCGACAGCGATGACGGCGACGCGCACACCGAATTTGTGCCGCTAATGGTCGCCAACGAAGTACTATTAATTTCTTAGGTTTTAGTGGATCACTCAGCACTAATATTTGGACACACGGTTTGTGTTTGTTTGGTACTACAGAAGCAAGACGTGCTCGAGCGGAAATTGCGAGCGAAGACGAGCGAGCTGAGATTCCACTTCGATCTATCGAAGAAGGTGCGGGACTGTAAAATGAGAAGTTCAGTTGGTGAAATGGAGAACTCAGTTGCTGTTGTAGATGGAGCTAGCTGAGATGGCGGAGCTGCTATTCAATAGCCGAGGGATCGTCGCCTTCTACGCCTGCATCACGGTGTATTTATATGGCGACTTGGCGATCTACGCTGTTGGTAAGTGAATCATTAATCCGCACAGCTTTTGCCTTGAACTCATGTTTGTGTGCTGTGGATACCTTTAGCCGTCCCGAAGTCGCTACGGGAAATTATCTGCCCACGTCCTTCGGCAGATGCTATCGTCTGGGAGTGTTCCGACAAGTTTAACAGTTCGGACTTGTACCGCCTATTCGTTGTGCTCTTCGGGTTGCTTCTTGGCCCCTTCACTTTTGGGCACGTGCACAAGACCCGCACGCTGCAGCTCGTGTCAACTGTCATTCGCCACGCTTCGTTTGGACTTATGATCGTGCTGGCCATCATTGGAATTGCACGTGGCCACGGCCGAAGTGTTACTGACGTCGTAAGCTATGAGAAGCCAGCTAACATCGCCACTTTCTTCGGTGTGTGCATTTACTCCTTCATGTGCCATCACAGGTACGCAACTACATGATATGCGATCGATTATAAGTGTTACCAGCTCTGATACGCTATGTTTGTTGCAGCGTTCCGGGTCTCGTGGCACCAATTACGGACAAATCGAAAGTTGGGATGGTGCTAGCTTCAGCCTTCATGGTACGTTCTGCCCCAGTCGCCCCTCTATCATTGTGTTGTTATTTGCTGACGGTTGTGCTCACGGTTTCATGCTGAATGCCCTCACGCAGGCGGTCTTAAGTGTTTATTTCGTGTTGTGCGCATCGGCTACCTTCCGCTTTAAGCCAGAGGACGTCGAGGTCCGATTGCCATCGCAATGTCGTCGCTTGAATCGTAATCGACACTAACAATTTTCTGCTTAGGATGTGTACACACTCAACTTCAAGGATTACCCGGTGCAAGCGTTTGGATACTTTTTGAGCCTGTTCCCAGTGTTCACGCTAAGGTGGGAGATCCATTGTCCTATCCAAGAGTTGCGCCAAATGTTATGTTAACGATCTGAATTATCGAATGCAGTGCGAGCTTCCCGCTTATTTGCATCACGCTCCGCGAGAACATCCGCCACCTTGCTTCGAGAATGAGCGATCCGATGCCGCCAAGCGACGCAGCCACGCCCCCAAGAGGACTGTTTGGGTTCTTGGAAACCAATATGTACGCGTTGGTGGCACTTCTGCCGCCGCTCGTGGTGGCGTTCTTCACCGAGGATGTGTCGATGCTGGTTGGCTTCACCGGCGCATACGCCGGTTTGGGCATTCAGGTACGTAGGCTTCGTGGCTTTGCGTGTTTCTCAGGGGAGTACGTACTTACAATTGCGCGACGTGCCTGTATGCTTTGGTACTGTAGTGGATCGTCCCTACGTTCCTCGTTTTCTGCCTGCGCCGTCGCTTGGCAGTGGAGTGGAAGCAGATGCATCCGATGGAAGTGGCCGTGACACGTCCAGGCACTGTAGCAGCGCGCGGCAACAAGAACCGGTTTGCGAGTCCGTTCGCCCATCAGGTGTGGCTGTACATGGTGCTGGCGTTTTCGTTGGTGTCGGTCGTGCTGATCACCATCACGCACGGCATGCATTAAGATCCAATGGGGAGTGAGGAGTCATCTACTTCGACGTCTTCAATGCCCCGGCGCCAAAAGTATCGGAAATTGAAAGTCCAGTGAACTTGAAGTTGGACAGCGCCACATCGCACCAAGGGATTTTGGTGGAGCTCCATATAAAAGCAGGTGGCTAAATGGAATACACTGCCACCTATCTTCGTTTGCAGGTGGGTCTCCCTACTCTTATTGTTTCGTATGGCTGCGTTGCCTGCTGCCTTGGCGTCGCAGGCAGATGCTGACTACAAAGTCCATTTTGCCCTAAAACTGTCTGCCTCGTTTGTATCCTCTCACTGAATTGTTGATTAGCTTTTTTGACGTCAGTGATTGGCTAAGAATAATTAATTTCATCCAATCACCAGTCTTCTATCCGACTAAATCCGCCAAAGGTGCCAGAGAACAAGCCACCTTCATTCGCTATAGCGAAGACAAGAAGCGCCGACTCGGCAGATCCGACCGACGACCTGCTCTTCGGCTCAAGCCTCCACTCGCTCATCGCACTCAGCCCCGCGCCTCCGCCCGTGCCTGCACGTCGCCGTCTCGTCGCGACAAAACCCACAGAGAAAAAAGCTCTCGACAGCAGCAAAGAAAACGTTTCTCGGTCCTTAAAAGTCTCTTCATGGCGGCGTTCAAAGGTGCTCTACCGACGGAATTAAGTGGAAAGTGTACCCAACTAGCTAATGACTTATATGTGTGTTTTGCAGCTCCCCCGCTCTCGGCCTTCTTCCGCAAGGAGGAGGACAACCTCGTCACTCAGGGACTCACAGACGTCCACGGCGTCGCAATGTTCCACTCGCTTTACGACGTGGGCGACCTCATTGGCCGTGGCGCCTTCTCTCTGGTGTATCTCTGTCGGAGAAAGGAGACCCAGCAGATCTTCGCTGTCAAGGTCATCAACAAGGCTCTGTGCGTTAAGAAGAAGACACTGCGGGACGAGATCACAGTGCTGCTCCGAGTGAAGCACGCCAATATCATCAGCCTCGAAGAGGTATATGAGAGCGACCAGGAGTTGCTGCTGGTCATGGAGAGGTGTGTTGTGTCAAGAACTGACCACAGTGGCATAGAGGAACTTGTACTGACAGTTCTTGTTGCATAGAGTCACTGGAGGCGAGCTGTTCGATCGCATTGTGCGAGTCGGCGTATACTCAGAGCGGCAGGCGGCCGAGATTGTCACGAACGTGCTGCAAGCGCTCAACTACCTGCACTCATGCCACATTTTGCACCGTGACATTAAGCCAGAAAACATTCTGTTGGCCAGTGGTGACAGCGGCGACGTCAAGCTGAGTGACTTCGGTATCGCCAAGATCCTTGAGGACGAAGACGATGGCGCACGCTCTCGTGGCCGCGCATACACAAGCTGTGGGACAGACTACTATGTTGGTATGTGGAAAGCTTAGCTGCCGCTTGTTGGCAATCTTGCTGATGTGTAAACTTGATTGTGATCAGCTCCCGAGGTTCTAAACGGAGAAGGCTACGACAGCAAAGTGGATTTGTGGAGTCTTGGCGTCGTTTTATACATCATGTAAGTGTCTGTAAAACACTTTGGAGGTGAGCGCCGGTACTGAGTGTCTGTCGGTGTGATGATTGATATTATAGGTTGTGTGGATTCCCTCCTTTCGCGGAAGATGAAAATGGTCTGGAATCTGTGTATCTCAAAATCCGTTCGGGTGTGCTTGACTTCCCTCACCCTTATTGGACAAATGTGTCCGACGGAGGTACGCGTTCCTCCTTTCGTTCATATTGAAGATGAAGATCTAATTGATAGTGTCGTATTTCCAAATAGCCAAGGATCTGATTCGTAACCTTCTCAACGTCTCAGCGCAGGATCGCTTTAGCGCAGCGCAGGCACTCGATCACCCGTGGATAAAGGGCGAGTACAGCGAGCAGCCACTTTCGTCGGCTATCCTGGAGATGAAGCGCTTCAACCAAAAACGTCGTTTTAACTAGTTCAGAGCTCCTTATATCCAGTGACGGCTGCCGGTAAGACGAAAAACGAAGACAAAGATCAAGAGCGACAGCCAGAGGACAAGCAGCGGTTGCTGGAGTCACAACATAGACGTATTTCATGGTGGTCCTGCCCTCTCCGCCCCACTCCCTCTCGTACATACATAGAAATGATACCTCGATTCGAATACATGTTTCTAAATAAGCAAAACTTAGCTGTCTTTTTGCTCGGCTACTTTCGATTGCCCCCCTGACCACCAGTTCGCAACAGAGGCCTGGAAATCATTGAAATGAGTACTCTCACGGAGATAACGCACTCCTTCAATGATCAAACTACAAAATAAAATAAACGGCGTTAGCGCGCACATTTTTACAAAGAAAGTAAATAACTCAATACCTTGAGTCTTTCGTGACGAGAAATGCATTCGCGATATGATCCGGAATGTCATGAGCATTAGCGAAAACGCCCTCTTTCTTCACGCGAGATGCGAAAGCTGCCAATCGACTATAAACAAGAAAAAGCAAGGCTAAATGGTCAAGCATAAAGTGAAGCCGAAGCAATGCGTACGTACGTGATCCGTGCAGCTGCCGAAACAATGTGTGTTCCAGTAACCACCGCTTTCGAGAATGTGACACCGCCCTCAATGCAGTAGATACAGCCCTTAACGTTTTCCCACACCCGGAAGAGGGGTGAGTCCAGCAGCATCAGCTCTAGTCCATCCTTATCCTGTAGGTCCCCAGATCTGTACTTGTCGTATAAATTCCTTGCGTCTCGATACTCGGATCTCATGAAAGGCAGCAACGGTAACGAAATGACACCGAAGAAAACCACGAGAAGACCGAAAACAAGGAATGACGAACACTTCTTGGCAAACAACACCGCCATACCGAACGACTTTGGAGGTGGAACATCATCCAGACTTTGCTTCAGGTACGCAGTCAGCAGTTGCAATTCATCAGGGATTTCCATATCCCTTAGCTGGTTTCTCAGGTGCTGCAGTTCTGGGCTGAAAGTCCGCACTGTTGCTTTTCCCATAGAATCCAAACACTCCGTCAGCATCTTTGACAGCATCTCCAACGAAAAGTCCGTAGGCTGTTGCCAGTACTCGACGACCCAATTGCCTAAGCTCAAAAAGAACCATGTGTCCAAGCCAACATCAGCTTGGATATCGTTCGCCACGTCGTCGTAGAGCTTCTTGAAGCCACGTCTACAGACTTCTTGCAACTCTGACGATGAAACAGATCCGAGTATGATACCGCCAGCATCAATAAATGCTGGCCCAAGCAACCTTATCGTGTCAGCCCAGTTGCCTCGCCAAACCACCCAATATGCGATAGTGGTGAAATACGCCACAAACTTTAAACGCCTTCCTTCACCCCACAGCTTAGCTTGGTGTCTAGCATTGCTGCGCAAAGAGTTCATAACCAGTAGTGTTGTCACAGTAGTCACAAAGGCCGCCAAACGTACATCTTGCTGCAAGAATAACATAAACTTCAGGTGCCCAAAAGCCTTCATGAGCACCGGAATCACGAAAACAATCCGTGGGAGCCACGTGAAAGCACCCAACTTATCCGTCGATGTTTGTACCCAGTCCTGTGCATAACGCAATGTGCGTTCTTTGAGCTGTGAGCGATAGAAACATATCACCAGCATGGATACCACCATAATCTTTTGACGATGCATAATAGCTTGTGCTAGCAACCCAAGGAAAAAGAGTCCAATTCCAATCGTCACACGTCGCAGATTTAACAGCTTGGACATAATGTGTATCGCTGACAGTCTGCCGAGCTTCAATACGTCGAGGTGGTCCAGGATACGCTCAATCTTCGCTTGAAATACCGTCGTCTGCACCTCTGTGTGATCTTGCACCGTGGTATCTTTGTCATTTGACAGCACTTTAGCCGACACACACTCCTGAGAACGCTGAATGATCTGTGAAGAGTGCAGCGAGCCACTTTCGTGCGCAACTTGAAGCTCTTGTAGCGTCTCGATGTTCTCTGCAATCTCCACATCTTCTTCTTCTTCGCTTTCTTCAAGCAAATCGTTAAGTACTGCCATTCGAGCCTCTCTTAGACCCGCCTGAAGCTTATCGTCATTAGGGTAAAACTCCAGTCCTATAATATACAACAATACACCGTTTTTTAACCATGAAGAACGAAGAGTAGAGCAATCCTGGATACCACAAACCTTTCTTGTACCAAGTCACAGCTTCTTCGTGTCTGCGCAGTCGCGAGAGCGCCTCCGTGAGAAATAGATATCCACTCAATTGCGTCTTGTCGGTCTTCAAACATGTGTGTGCTATTTCAACGGTTTTCTCCAGACTTTGTGTCGACCCTTGTAGCAGCAACTGCTGGCAACGGAGCTCCAGCTCTTTCAAGTCGCTCATGTCGCTTTTTCATGAATAAGGTGACAGCATCAAAAACTATGTGTACCACAAAACTATTAAAAACAAATTTCTATTTCTAAATGTTTAGATATGAAAGAGTGAGTCAGTTTTACCGGTATTACTGTCCAGTGGCTGGTACTTGAGAAAGATTTGTGGCGGATCGAAATTGAAACAGCAGTTTGGAGATTGTCTATTTTTGGGATTCGTGCCAATTCAGAAACTCTATCAACGCTCTCAAATACGCGCCAATCTCTTCAAAACCTCTCATTTCCATTGGTAGTATTCGGACATTCTTTGCGGAAGATCTTGGATTGAAAAGGCGCTAAAAGCGCAGTGCAAAGGGCCTAAATCTTCTATAATCTCTACTACCATAGTATGGCGTTTTTTATAATGATTTTCTTCCATGCTATTATTGCCTCGCGGGACATGAAAGTAGTGACGCTAGTTAGTGAAGGTTGTGCCTATCGAACTTGAGCAAGTGCGTTAGGTAGGTGGGGCCGTCGTCGCTACGCCTGTGATCTCACTTGGTGCGGCTTTGCTGCACATTCACTAAGACTTTTGCTTCCTAGGACGACAACTAGTGATTATCCAGAACATGTTCCACCTAGTATTCGAAACGCTATCAAAGCCTTCGAACCACTCAATGGCTTCACGGTCCTGCCGAGACGTGCTGAAAAGTCCGTGATTTTCATGTACGGGGTGAGGCTGATTAACCCTTTTGTTGCCACACTTTACTATTTCCTCTGGGCAGAAATGATTGTCAAGAGAAACAGATGTTCGACTCTAATTTCCAAACGAGCACACTTTTTGCAGCGAAAAGGGTCGCAATCGGTAGATTGAAAGCTCCTCTTGACAAGGCTTTTTTGAGCGGCGAAAAATCTCTAATATTCGCAAAGTTAACACTAAATGTAGGCAGCCGAACTCGATGCTGTCAGATGGTCAGAATTGTTGGACAGGAATAGCGCGAGCTCTCAAGGGCGCTAGACGCCTCTAAACGCAGCACAACCATCGGTTTTGGCCTTACGCCCTTGATTCAGCCCAGCTTCCTTTTTTTAAGCGCTTAAAACGCCGCAGTAGTTGCCGAGATACTGTTTTTCGCCTCACTGCTGCCACTGGGCAACGATGGCCAGCCACATCTCCCCTGAAAGCACAGTTAGGAAGCGAAATTCCTCAATGTACTGGACCTGGGTTACTTTTCGTCACTTCAGACGCTGCAGTATCGTGAAGACTGCCGCAATATTGATGAGCTTATTGCAGCCGTTAAAGTCTCATACTGGCGGTTGGAAGCTGACAAACTCAACAACATTTTCCTAACTTCTCGAAAGGTCATGGAGTGCGTGCTGACAACTAGTGGTCCAAACGAGTACAAGCTTCCGCATGCTGGGAAGGAAAAGCTGAGCGTAATGGAGAGCTTCCGCAGTCCTTTAGCTCTGATCCCGAGGCGTATCGACAAGCTATATTGCTGCTTCATGAAGACGTCGCTATCAACGTATAAATACATGTATCGAACAAATGCTTCCTTTTGACCGAGTCTATGTACGAGGATAGGCGAAATGACAATCATATCTGCCCGGAGGAAGTAAAACGATGCATGGATGCATCGTTTTACAAAATACGATAATTTTCCATAGTAGAACGTGCCCATAAATTTCGTTAAGACACCTGCTTTTGGTACTGAAAGGTAAGTCTATCCAGAGATTTGTAGTGGAATTTATATTTTTAGCCATTCACAAACTATGTTATGTTTAAATTACGAGATGATTGGTAATATATCGTGTAAATTTAAGTGTAATACAAGAATTGAGCCTACTTTGCGATGATTTACTAGCGTAATGATCGATAGTATCGGCTAGGTACTAGTGACATCCTTAATGTGTTGGCTAAGCAATCTTACCTACTGTACCCTCCCTCAAAGAAAGTCAACTCATAAAGAAATGCATTGAAAAAAAACTTGGCGTCATCAGTTAACTTCCATAGTCTGTAGATGCATGGGACTCGGCTGCAGGAGACAGCATTGCAGCGTTGCGTTTTTTTTCGGCAAGTAGCTTCGACGATCGACGCACATTGCCTTTTGAAGTAAAGTGGTTCTTGGGTAGGTAAAAATCATGAAACTTCTGCCAGCAAGTCCATTCGGTGTTTGGGATTGTCGAATGTGCGCGGGCACACCGCCACACAATGCACCTCGCAATACATAGTTGCCACAGTCGGGAACCGGCCTTCAAAACGACAAATAACGCACTCGCGCTTTCTGCGTGAATCTGGAAAGACTTCCCAAGAACGTCGAGGGACACATGTAATTAGAGGTGTTGATGGTGCAATGGCTTGAGCTTGCTGACGCGACGGTGTACGTAAAATTGCTAGGTCAATTTGGTTTGGCTTGTCGAAATATAATCCAGTATCGCACAGTGAGTTTCTCCACCCTCCATTTAGTAAAGCTGATGTTAGCTCCGTGACAAATGCGCGATATGGATCACGTCCTGTGTTGGACTTGCCACTGAGCTTCCTTGTTATGTAAGCGTTGCAGCGAGCCATGTCAATAAAGGTCATCGCCAGTTTTTTGTGCCACTGCCTAAATGTATGACCATCGGCGACTGAAAAGCGTGACCTTAGCTGTTCAAACCAATCAACGCCTTGCATCCCTTGATTATACTCGATGACACATGGTGGCGCTGTAAATGCCGTTTTCTTATTCGAAACGAGCCGTTGCACTTGTGTTAGCGTAGAATCGTCAGCGTTGGAGACGATGTAGACGACCGATCCATCCACCCACGAAGCAGCAATAATCTTGTTTTTGATGCTCACACCCTGCCGCATAGCCCCTCTTGGCTCTTTGTCCTTCTTTGATATGATGAAACACCGAGGGAAATGCTTGCTGTTGTCTCTCATTGTGCCACGACAGTATTGACCAAACAAACGTAGGCTCTCTAGTAGCTGACACGAGGTGTAGAAATTATCAGTGTTGATGATGCGCTTTGAGCCGTGTATGGGTCGCGTTGCCTCAATAACATGCTTTCGAACTTCGGAGGAGTGTGTGGTTGCTGCCTCTAAGCGGGCAACCGCATCGTCGCCTTCGACGCCACTTAGGCGAGACGTCAAGTCACTAGAGCAATGCAGCCGAAAATTCAGCGCTAACCACGTTGTCGAACAGCAGCACATGTAAATTTTGAAGTGGTATTTTCCGGTCGGCTTGGATGCGTTGAATACGATAAGATGTCTAGCGTATCGAGATCGACACGCAATGCTTGTTTCATCAACCGCACAGTTTCGCCTAACGTCAACGAACTTCGAGCCTCTCACTTTAAGCAGATTGAGCAGGGGACGGACTCGATCTGCTGGATCTCGCTTTAAATCTGTGGAGTTGACGTCGTGGCGGAAACACAGATTGCTGCGGATGTGCTGGAATCGCTTCAGCGTCATGACATTCCCCAAACCACAGTACCAGTGTTGAGAAGACTATCGTCTACTTGGGGCCCCCAGTAATTCGAATACTCCCCCTTGTCAACCAAAGTCATATAGAACAGTATCCCAAGAAACTGCATCATTTCGTCCAATGTCACCTTTGGCTTCTTAAGGTGACCACCGTACAAGTTTGTGTTCTCCACGACTTTTTTCCAAAACGAAATCGGGATATACGCGAAAAAGCTCGATACAGCTGAGTGCTCAAAGATCGGTTTGTATTTCGATCGAAGTCTTGTGTCAAATGAGCCGTCTTCCCGCTTGAAAAGGCCCGCAGGAGCTTTCAGTGCAGCATTGGCATGGAACTCCATTTCAGCTATCTTTTCCACTTCCGTCTGATCAACTGGAAGTGCTTCTTCGCTCTCGAATCGCGCATTTTCCTCGTCAATCTCCACAAAGTCATCCCAAATGTCGTCAATGGTTTGGGCTTCGTGACAAGGTCGACACAGTACCTCCCGTGCGCTTGGGCCCAACTCGACACCTACCGCGCGACTATGGTTCGTCATACCTTCCAATGCCTTCTCTTTGCTAATGTAATGGATATGCTTCTTTGACTGGTACTGTGTGGAAGACCAGCGAACTTCAAAATCCACAACACCTCGCACGCACCGCTGTCTCGAGATAACGCCAGTAAGATATGTCGTTCCAACGGTGCGATACAAAGCTCCGCCCATCCATGGCTCGCGGTCAGGCGGGAAGCACACGCGACTTCCAATCTTCACAGTAGACGTGTCCTCAACCACAGTCGAATCGCCGGTGTCAATGTTGCCGCCATCCCTAATTACACCCTCCACACCTGGGTTATACGTTGGTTGAACGGCTGGTACATGCTCGCTGCAACGAGAAGGTGGCAGACGCCGTTGCTTTTATCTTCGGAACTCCAGCACAGCTTCAGCACTAACATTCGATTCCGGCTCCCAATCAGAGTCATAACCAGCCCACTTCACGAAGAACTTCCCGTCTTGCTCCTCCAATATGCATTCAATCTCAAACTCCTGCCCACCCGTGTCACTGTGACATCCTGTGTTGTCGGCATCACTCTCATTAAATCCCAGACTTCGATTAGCTTTGCGCGTCGACCCGCGTGCTGCTTTCCGACGCTGCGAGCTTCTTCTTGCCATACTTGACACTTGTTGGTAAGCGACTACCAGCAATACTTTGGTCTTGGATAGATGCTATCCCGCGGTAGATCATATGGCGAGGAACACACATTGAACAGACAAATTACCTTCAGACCTTGTTACGCCTTACCAGAAATTTTCAAAACGCTAAAAATATGCTTCCAACGGGGGAGCAATTTGGTGCTGGGTGATCTGAAGCCACGAGTCATCACCACACGCAGGCGGGGCTCGAACCCGCGCTGGGTGATCTGAAGCCACGCAGCCTAGACGAACCCGCCACCACCAACAAAAGTCACGCGGAGCACGACACGTCATTACCATCACTGAGTAGTATCGCGTAGCTGTACAACTGCACACTATACACAATGCACAACAACAATCACAGTGTTAGCAACCTGACCACACGCTATCGAGCTCGCCACAAGCGAAAAGGAAAAACGCACTCATGCGCGAGTCGTCACCACACGCAGGCGGGGCTCGAACCCGCGCTGAGTGATCTGGGGCCACGCAGTCTAGACGAACCCGCCAAGTCGCGCACATTTGGCAAGATTCTTGTTCACCACCAATTTAAAGCTGAGCAGTCGCCATAGGCGACAAATCAGTGAAAAATATCTTGATAAATTACGCGGGTCTGTTGGAGCGGTTGATCCCTTGGCATTTTTTAGCCAATCCGATTTTAGCCGCTTTGATTTATAAAACGCGGCATCCGTACCACATTTTAGTGAATAGTCTGACTCTGTGCTTTCCTATTACGATGTTAAAAGTCGCAATCGTGAAGCGGAAAAAAGTACAAAATGTTGCACAGATGCCACGTTTTGTAAAAATAACTTAATTAAAGTATGGACTTTGCCAAATAGAAATTGTATTGGGAACTAAAGGGTTAAGACACCAACGAACCCGTCCACAGATCCAGAACCGAGTTCACCAGCAATCTGAATGTGCTTGGCTGGCGAAGCTTGTCGTGCACAGGACATATCGATTATCGAGTGTACCGTATCCTTGGGTTCACTCGTGTGATCAAGCGCATTCTAGGTTTGTGGGAACCTTTGGTGACCTAGTATGCCGAGCGCCTGGATAGTGCGCGCAGGGGCAATGCAAACTTTCCGCCTGGATTTCCTTTGGAATGAGACTATCAGAATTTTACACACATTATGTCACTTCTTCAACCAATTACAGCGAGGAAGCCAGCCAAGTTGAAGTTCTACTGATGTTATAGAAGCTATGGACAACCATGTTAGACTGCACGAAGAACTGCGTGACTATCGAATCACAGGGACACATTGAATGGCGTTTAGGCCCGAAGATTGGCTACTTCCACGCGAAAACTTTTCCATGACCCCTTTCACACCAGGTTTTTCTCTCGATACACGGGTCGGGATGCGATGAAGAAATGCTCCTTCGTGCTGGAGACACAGCTCTTACTACACCCCAACTTTAAGGGTTTAGATGGTTTGATGAAGTGAACTGTAGCTCTGCGTAACCGCAAGTGAAACTGGCGCTGCCACTAGAACTGGGGAACGAAACCTTGCCAAGATCAAGAAAATGGTCTACGACAAAGTGAGGACATTGGCGCTTTCACAAGTACAGTCACAAGAGATTTGGGTGCCCGCTGTACATGAAGAGGAACTACCAGTACCTGTAACCCAAACTCTATTCTCTGAGGATCTAATGACAGGGAGGCTGTTGACTCTGGCTCTGCCGAAGATCTGAACGGCGGTCGTGTCGATGAGGAGATGGAGAGGTGGGAAATCACACCAGCTTCAATCAAAATGCGCGGTGATTGCCCAAAAACAGTTTTGGAATTCTGGCAGCGTCAAGCTGCTACTAGTACCATTAACTTTCTCCCGCTAGTGGCCCGAATCGTTTTTGCCATTCCAGCATCATCCGCGCCAATTGAACGTGACTTCGGTACTGCTAAGCAGCTAGTAGCACCGCAGCGTGGGTCGATTTCTTCTCACAAGGTCGGTATTTCGACGTTTCTTAACTGCAATAGGCAATGTGTGGACTTGACCCAGTGTCCTAAGATTCGGGAGCGTGACATCAACAATTTCATTACCGTCCAATGTCAATGCGGGACTGGAAGATGACAACACGAAAGGGAGCGGTCTAATGAGCGGATATTTTTCGGCGGAGAGTGACGAAGAAGACGACACTGGGCTTTTCTCATTTACGACAATCATGGTTGCTTTCTCCGTGGGCCCCGTGACAGCAATCAAAGATGAATAACAGAAATAAAGAGGTTTTGATTTTTGCCAACAAGTGATCGAGCGGATTACTTCATCAGTCCGTTGAGTAGCAGAAGCTTATACAAATGCCTTACACTCCTCCACCACGACAGCTTGCAAAGACGCACGAATGCAATCACGAGCTAAATTTTCCTCTGCGCGGTGGCGGTGTACAATTGATATTTTTTTCTCTGCGCAACTTTGGGTGAAATTCATGTGAGTAGTTGTGTACTTCTGAACATGTTCAATCTTTTGCTCCATTAGCTTGAAGCTTTCTTCACATTTTGGGTGATAGCGAAGCAGGGCTCAGTAACTATAAATTGTAAATGGATTGCTGGGGCGAACCTCCGCACAATCAATATTGTTGCAATTACAATATTCCACCTAAACAATTGCAATTCACAGATTAAATTGTACATCGTTATGTTGAAGCTACCACGAGGCTGAACAAAGTCCTGAAAATATCCTCTGCCTTCGTATTCTGAGTAGGCGGGGAAGAGACTTAGATTTCATTCTCCAATCTACCCACACCAGTCAATACCTCTACCGAACTTCAAAGTTAGCCAGAATGTCGCTGTCAATTATGTCTCAAGGCCCGACTCTGAAGTCCAAGGTGATCGTGGAGATGATGTACAGAGATCCAGAGCCTTGAACTCAAGAATTCCAGAATGCAGTTACAGGACGAGCGATCACTAGAGAGAAAACACGCTCTAAGTACATGGATCTCTCATGGATACCAGCTACGTCTGTCGAAGTGGAACGACTCTTCTCAAAGATGAAATGCATGCTGGGTTATCTTAGGAAGAGTATGAGCAAAGCGACACGGGGGGTTATCCTGTTCTTACGTCTGAACTGGGATCTAGTAACGAATGAGATCACAACCAAGGCAGTCCGGAACGCCAGAGAGGAGGATATCGTAGATGAAGAAGAGTGCGATATAATAGAATAGCGTCGCCTTTTTTTCTATACAATATTGAGCAATTTCCAGTGGAGATTGACGAGGCCTTGACAATCAATATCGTTCGCCTACAATATTGACAATTGTACAATTTCAATGTTTTTTTACCGAGCCCTGATAGCGAAGCGAATCTCAGCTTCAACTTGTTCCATGTGCGCTATTTGCACCTCGCGTATTCGTTTTCCAACCTCATATGAAGACGAATCTCCAGCTCATTAATTGCCTTGGCCATTCTGGTGCCACTGCTTTGGATGTGAGCTTCAGCTACAGCTCGGGCATGAATCTTAGCTACATCATTAGCTGTTGCAATTGCTGATTGTAGCTTTGCGTTGATACGATGCTCGAGTGCAGTAGGATCAATACGAGTTGCACATATCATTTCCGCAAAAGCTTAACCCTTTGTTTCGGCTTCAACATGGGCTTCCGTGTGCAATTGCCGCTGCTGCGCCTGGAACTGCTGAGTTGCGTGCAATTCGACACATGTTGGCACATGTGCCTCGGTGTATTTGCTGTTCCCGTAGATTAGCTGCTGATTAGCGTATAGGCAATCAGCAGTACTATGCGCCTGATATGGATGAGCAAGTAACTGATGTAACTTGTGGTCAGCGACATCAGCGCTTGATCCGCCTGCGATTACACAGGCCTAGTAAGATCGTGACACTTCGTATTGCTGCAGGAACCACGCTAAAACTTAGACTACGCGTGCAAGCGCACTATTGCTCACATATTAAGTCCAATAGAAAAACAAAAACTCAAAATGACCAATTTAGAGGTCAGGAGAAGGCCAAAGTCTCATCGTCTCGACCCTATTAATTACGAGTCCATCAACTTAAAATCGAGTAAAGTGCGATGAATAACCTTGGGGAGTTCACCTTTCGAGTTTAAATCTCTTTATTATTGGGTGGGTTTGAAAGGCGACAGAACTCCAATACTAAAGTATTTACTTTCGACGCCGCCGCTGGCTCGCGCAGAATATCAAGCCCAGACACTCCGACCAGCACCAACGCTCACGTTCTTATGTCCGCTCTTAATATCAGGCTGCCAGCATCTCTGTCTCCTCACCTTCTGGGCTTGGATATGCGTATACCGATCCAATATAGTTATTGTTTTTTAAATGTCAAGTTTTACAATATAATAGCTAATTTTACCAATGACAACAATGCTAAGATTCATATAATTTATTGATGTACTATAAAAAATCTCAGAAATTTATCATTGATAAAATGGCTATTATTCATGTATGGGAATAGACGCGTTATCGTGCTGAAAACTAGGGCTGCGGATACCGTAATTTTCACGGAGGCTCTAGGTGAAGCGAGCCAAGTAGTTGTCAAGCGTGTAGGTGTTGCAGGCAGAATTCTGTCTCCCCTTGAGAATAGCGGTGCCTGTTGACCCGTAGGTGTTCATGCCGGCACACACCATCACACTCCTGCCACCGCTCACTCGTTTGGAGTCCAGCTCCGTGTCGGCCCTGACGCCGTGTCAGTAGTACTGGTAACCTTCAGGGCCATCTAAATTGAACAGCCTTTCGCCGATAAAAATTACACACCGCCATATATACTTACGGCTCAAAACTTTTGAAGTAAATGCTGCTCGGGCCACCTTGTGGTGGTGTTTGATGGCTGGCCGGTTTGCGTTTGATCCACTTGGCTACGCGAGACGAGTGAAGCAGTTTCCGCACCGTATAAGATCTGAAAACATTTTCAACGGCTTCCGTTTAGACGTACAGTGGGCAGTCGAATTAAACGACTAGCAATACGCTAACCGACGTTTCCTGATCTGCTGGCCTTTTATGGCGACGTATACCGGTTCAGGTGGTTTCGAATGGCGTGGCCGCTGCGGTGAAGGTATCTAGCGAGCTTCTATTCTCATCACAAAGGGCGTTTGCCTTACCAATCTCTTGGCGGGGAGGCTCCTGGACGCCTGTAATCGATGGAATCTGTCAATCAGTGCGGTCAAACGTTTCTGGGGGCTATAGCAAGGTGGTGTATCTGGGACATCAAGTGTCAGCGGAAGGTCAGGAGGCGAACACGAAGAATCTAGAAGCACTGGAAAACTTACCTTTCCCGACTTCGCTTCGATCGATGCCTCAGCACCGGGACGCGGACTGGCGGAGTATCCTGATGCCATTCACAGCTAAAATTAAGGGTCAGTGAGGATACCACCCTTATACGGACAGCGGTATCTTCTTATCTTCCTGGAAGTAAGTTCTTGCTACATTTATGTCTACTAACTGGCTAAGCGAAATTAGTTCGGCGAGTGTGCTATGAGGCACAAGGTAACGGTAGTAAATCACCACAGTCGAGTGGTGAAGAAAGTGCCAGTGGTAACGGCGAGTAGTTTTTTTCGTGGCTTATGGTGACGCGGATGGGATTACCCAACACGCCATGGCGACACACAAACACATACACCGGAGTTGAGAAAGTTAATTTCGCTTTCTATTTAATATGGCTTACACACTATCATCGGCAGCAGTTCGCCGAAGCAGGCTTGGGGGCTCACTTGTCGGTGGAATATCTCCAGAACCGGCCGACGAATGGTAGTACTCATTGAGGACTGACATCACCTGCCTCCTGCAGCACTCAAAGGCGCGTCGATGATAATTTTAACAATTGCGTCTTCAAACGTCGGCGTGTGCACAACCCTTCCAGTGCGGTGTACTCTCTTGTGGTTGGATACTTTTATCACCCAGTCGAAAGCACCCGGATACCGGCTAGCGTCCGGTTTCCCGCCTGTTGAGCCACCACCGCACTTTGCAGCACTTTCAGGTCTCCAAACAATCTTCGATTTGACGATGGAGGGCAACTCGTGACATATAGGCCTCTACGGCCACAAGCTCCTTCGTAGAGTCACGAATGCGCAGATATCACGCGGGCATGTCGTACACGATGACCACCGTGTAACATTCGTCTTGACTGGTTGCAAGGGAGTATAGTTAGCTAATTCAACAATATTGTTGTAGTGATATAATTTAACCATCAGGGTGTTTACTGATTTGAGAAGATACTGGTGATCGGACAAAATTCGCTGAAAAAGCGTATGCTCCTCCGCAAGCTCAAACATGTAAAGCCGTAGCAGAAATGTTGTGTGCATCCGGTGTCCACAACCCGCATGCCTTCGTAGTCAGAGGTACTTGCTTTATCGCAGTAGCTTCGGTCGCTTTAGCTGCAGAATAGAACCCACGTTGGCCATCAGCTTCTACGTCGACTGTTTGCACCAGTACGCGCTCGTTAGGGTTCAGCCAAAGCAATTTCCTGGTCTTCTCTCAAAGGCCGTCGAGGCCGTTTGGATTGAGGATTCGACTCTCTCTGCCTCCATTATCTCCGAGATAGTGTCTGAATCCCGTTGTCCGAACTAGTTTCCGGAGAGCATTGCCAAGCTAATGTGTTCAATCTGCTCCGCAAGCCCCTACCTCACTGTTGCTGAGGACACATGTTATTTTTGCTCAAATTTGTTACAAAGCGCAGTGTGGACACATTTTTCTCTTTTTGTCAGACAGTGATGCTTCCGCATTCAGCAGTCATTCCAATAACGCCCTTGTTGATGGCAACAAAAGCATTCACATTCCGCTAAGCGAGCGGGTTGCTCTTAAACTTTTCATCACCACCTTAATGTCTTTTTCCTCTATTAATCTTTGTAACAAAGCGACGGCCCTTGCACTCGGTTACGCCATTGTGAGTCTCACCTCTAGCGAAACTTCTTGTTCATTTAGACTTACCACCTCAGCCGTCTCCATTGAACCCCCACAACCAGAGTCTCCTGAATGTTGTTGGATATCAACACCACACACAACATCACAAACCGCCCTCACAAACACACACATACAAACACGCACAACTCACGTCGCTCACGCTGCTCCACGCCTGGCATCACTGCTCTACTCCATACTCACCCGCATTCGACCAACTACCACGTACAGCCTCCAATCACAACCGACCTCCCAACCTACCTACACCACGTACTCTGTGCCCGTGTGTGCTTGCTGCGACGGATTCGCTCGTGCGATCGCCACACCGTGTCATGAATCAACGCAGCCACATTTAGATGTCGAAAAGAGAAGCGTGATCCCAACCTCGCTGCTACTAACACAGATCGCAACAAAGACCTGGAGACAAGCCCAGGATCCATCCTGCCGTTCCACAGCCACGCCCACCCGATATACGATCGCGTATGGACTAGAAAAGAGCACACACGCAGGGTGAACGACAGATGAGTAGCGTGCATGCTACAAAGACGTTGACAGGAAGAAGAAGAAAATGCTGGTAAAAGGAGAGACGGAGCAAAAGATGTTCCCACACCGGGACTCGAACCCGGGTCTGCTGGGTGAGAGCCAGCTATCCTAACCGCCTAGACTATATGGGAAGGCTGAATATCAACACCACACACAACATCACAAACCGTCCTCACAAACACACACATACAAACACACACAACTCACGTCGCTCACGCTGCTCCACGCCTGGCATCACTGCTCTACTCCATACTCACCCGCATTCGACCAACTACCACGTACAGCCTCCAATCCCAACCGACCTCCCAACCTACCTACACCACGTACTCTGTGCTCATGTGTGATCGCTGCGACGTATTCGCTCGTGCGATCGCCACACCGTGTCATGAATCAACGCAGCCACATTTAGATGTCGAAAAGAGAAGCGTGATTCCAACTTTTTCACTGCTGCTAACACAGATCGCAACAAAGGAGGAAGACAGGCCCAGGATCCATCCTGCCGTTCCACAGACACGCCCACGCGATATACGATCGTGCATGGACGAGAAGAGCACGCAGGGTGAACGACAGATGAGTGGCGTACATGCTACAAAGACGTTGGCAGGAGCAAGAAGACGCCGGTAAAAGGAGAGACGGAGCAAAAGATGTTCCCACACCGGGACTCGAACCCGGGTCTGCTGGGTGAGAGCCAGCTATCCTAACCGCCTAGACTATATGGGAAGGCTGAATATCAACACCACACACAACATCACAAACCGTCCTCACAAACACACACATACAAACACGCACAACTCACGTCGCTCACGCTGCTCCACGCCTGGCATCACTGCTATACTCCATACTCACCCGCATTCGACCAACTACCACGTACAGCCTCCAATCCCAACCGACCTCCCAACCTACCTACACCACGTACTCTGTGCTCATGTGTGCTCGCTGCGACGTATTCGCTCGTGCGATCGCCACACCGTGTCATGAATCAACGCAGCCACATTTAGATGTCGAAAAGAGAAGCGTGATTCCAACTTTTTCACTGCTGCTAACACAGATCGCAACAAAGGAGGAAGACAGGCCCAGGATCGATCCTGCCGTTCCACAGACACGCCCACGCGATATACGATCGTGTATGGACGAGAAGAGCACGCAGGGTGAACGACAGATGAGTGGCGTACATGCTACAAAGACGTTGGCAGGAGCAAGAAGACGCCGGTAAAAGGAGAGACGGAGCAAAAGATGTTCCCACACCGGGACTCGAACCCGGGTCTGCTGGGTGAGAGCCAGCTATCCTAACCGCCTAGACTATATGGGAAGGCTGAATATCAACACCACACACTACATCACAAACCGCCCTCACAAACACTCACATACAAACACGCACAACTCACGTCGCTTACGCTTTTCCACCCTTGGCATCACTGCTATACTCCATACTCACCCGCATTCGACCAACTACCACGTACAGCCTACAGCCACACCCGACCTCCCAACCTGTCACAACGCACCTACACGATGTACTCTGTGCTCGCGTGGGCTCGCTGCGACGTATTCGCTCGTGCGATCGCCACACCGTGTCATGAATCAACGCAGCCACATTTAGATGTCGAAAAGAGAAGCGTGATTCCAACTTTTTCACTGCTGCTAACACAGATCGCAACAAAGGAGGGAGACAGGCCCAGGATCCATCCTGCCGTTCCACAGACACGCCCACGCGATATACGATCGTGTATGGACGAGAAGAGCACGCAGGGTGAACGACAGATGAGTGGCGTACATGCTACAAAGACGTTGGCAGGAGCAAGAAGACGCCGGTAAAAGGAGAGACGGAGCAAAAGATGTTCCCACACCGGGACTCGAACCCGGGTCTGCTGGGTGAGAGCCAGCTATCCTAACCGCCTAGACTATATGGGAAGGCTGAATATCAACACCACACACTACATCACAAACCGCCCTCACAAACACTCACATACAAACACGCACAACTCACGTCGCTTACGCTTTTCCACCCTTGGCATCACTGCTATACTCCATACTCACCCGCATTCGACCAACTACCACGTACAGCCTACAGCCACACCCGACCTCCCAACCTGTCACAACGCACCTACACGATGTACTCTGTGCTCGTGTGTGCTCGCTGCGACGTATTCGCTCGTGCGACCGCCACACTGTCTCGTGAATTAACGCAACCACATTTAGACGTCGAAAAGAGAAGCGTGATTCCAACTTTTTCACTGCTGCGAACACAGATCGCAACAAACGAGGGAGACAGGTCCAGGATCCATCCTGCCGTTCCACAGACACGCCCACGCGATATACGATCGTGCATGGACGAGAAGAGCACGCAGGGTGAACGACAGATGAGTGGCGTACATGCTACAAAGACGTTGGCAGGAGCAAGAAGACGCCGGTAAAAGGAGAGACGGAGCAAAAGATGTTCCCACACCGGGACTCGAACCCGGGTCTGCTGGGTGAGAGCCAGCTATCCTAACCGCCTAGACTATATGGGAAGGCTGAATATCAACACCACACACTACATCACAAACCGCCCTCACAAACACTCACATACAAACACGCACAACTCACGTCGCTTACGCTTTTCCACCCTTGGCATCACTGCTATACTCCATACTCACCCGCATTCGAACAACTACCACGTACAGCCTACAACCACACCGACCTCCCAACCTGTCACGACGCACCTACACGATGTACTCTGTGCTCGTGTGGGCTCGCTGCGACGTATTCGCTCGTGCGACCGCCACACTGTCTCGTGAATTAACGCAACCACATTTAGACGTCGAAACGAGAAGCGTGATTCCAACTTTTTCACTGCTGCTAACACAGATCGCAACAAAGGAGGAAGACAGGCCCAGGATCCATCCTGCCGTTCCACAGACACGCCCACGCGATATACGATCGTGCATGGACGAGAAGAGCACGCAGGGTGAACGACAGATGAGTGGCGTACATGCTACAAAGACGTTGGCAGGAGCAAGAAGACGCCGGTAAAAGGAGAGACGGAGCAAAAGATGTTCCCACACCGGGACTCGAACCCGGGTCTGCTGGGTGAGAGCCAGCTATCCTAACCGCCTAGACTATATGGGAAGGCTGAATATCAACACCACACACTACATCACAAACCGCCCTCACAAACACTCACATACAAACACGCACAACTCACGTCGCTTACGCTTTTCCACCCTTGGCATCACTGCTATACTCCATACTCACCCGCATTCGAACAACTACCACGTACAGCCTACAACCACACCGACCTCCCAACCTGTCACGACGCACCTACACGATGTACTCTGTGCTCGTGTGGGCTCGCTGCGACGTATTCGCTCGTGCGACCGCCACACTGTCTCGTGAATTAACGCAACCACATTTAGACGTCGAAAAGAGAAGCGTGATTCCAACTTTTTCACTGCTGCTAACACAGATCGCAACAAAGGAGGAAGACAGGCCCAGGATCGATCCTGCCGTTCCACAGACACGCCCACGCGATATACGATCGTGCATGGACGAGAAGAGCACGCAGGGTGAACGACAGATGAGTGGCGTACATGCTACAAAGACGTTGGCAGGAGCAAGAAGACGCCGGTAAAAGGAGAGACGGAGCAAAAGATGTTCCCACACCGGGACTCGAACCCGGGTCTGCTGGGTGAGAGCCAGCTATCCTAACCGCCTAGACTATATGGGAAGGCTGAATATCAACACCACACACTACATCACAAACCGCCCTCACAAACACTCACATACAAACACGCACAACTCACGTCGCTTACGCTTTTCCACCCTTGGCATCACTGCTATACTCCATACTCACCCGCATTCGAACAACTACCACGTACAGCCTACAACCACACCGACCTCCCAACCTGTCACGACGCACCTACACGATGTACTCTGTGCTCGTGTGGGCTCGCTGCGACGTATTCGCTCGTGCGACCGCCACACTGTCTCGTGAATTAACGCAACCACATTTAGACGTCGAAAAGAGAAGCGTGATTCCAACTTTTTCACTGCTGCTAACACAGATCGCAACAAAGGAGGAAGACAGGCCCAGGATCGATCCTGCCGTTCCACAGACACGCCCACGCGATATACGATCGTGCATGGACGAGAAGAGCACGCAGGGTGAACGACAGATGAGTGGCGTACATGCTACAAAGACGTTGGCAGGAGCAAGAAGACGCCGGTAAAAGGAGAGACGGAGCAAAAGATGTTCCCACACCGGGACTCGAACCCGGGTCTGCTGGGTGAGAGCCAGCTATCCTAACCGCCTAGACTATATGGGAAGGCTGAATATCAACACCACACACTACATCACAAACCGCCCTCACAAACACTCACATACAAACACGCACAACTCACGTCGCTTACGCTTTTCCACCCTTGGCATCACTGCTATACTCCATACTCACCCGCATTCGAACAACTACCACGTACAGCCTACAACCACACCGACCTCCCAACCTGTCACGACGCACCTACACGATGTACTCTGTGCTCGTGTGGGCTCGCTGCGACGTATTCGCTCGTGCGACCGCCACACTGTCTCGTGAATTAACGCAGCCACATTTAGACGTCGAAAAGAGAAGCGTGATTCCAACTTTTTCACTGCTGCTAACACAGATCGCAACAAAGGAGGAAGACAGGCCCAGGATCCATCCTGCCGTTCCACAGACACGCCCACGCGATATACGATCGTGCATGGACGAGAAGAGCACGCAGGGTGAACGACAGATGAGTGGCGTACATGCTACAAAGACGTTGGCAGGAGCAAGAAGACGCCGGTAAAAGGAGAGACGGAGCAAAAGATGTTCCCACACCGGGACTCGAACCCGGGTCTGCTGGGTGAGAGCCAGCTATCCTAACCGCCTAGACTATATGGGAAGGCTGAATATCAACACCACACACTACATCACAAACCGCCCTCACAAACACTCACATACAAACACGCACAACTCACGTCGCTTACGCTTTTCCACCCTTGGCATCACTGCTATACTCCATACTCACCCGCATTCGAACAACTACCACGTACAGCCTACAGCCACACCGACCTCCCAACCTGTCACGACGCACCTACACGATGTACTCTGTGCTCGTGTGGGCTCGCTGCGACGTATTCGCTCGTGCGACCGCCACACTGTCTCGTGAATTAACGCAACCACATTTAGACGTCGAAAAGAGAAGCGTGATTCCAACTTTTTCACTGCTGCGAACACAGATCGCAACAAAGGAGGGAGACAGGCCCAGGATCCATCCTGCCGTTCCACAGACACGCCCACGCGATATACGATCGTGCATGGACGAGAAGAGCACGCAGGGTGAACGACAGATGAGTGGCGTACATGCTACAAAGACGTTGGCAGGAGCAAGAAGACGCCGGTAAAAGGAGAGACGGAGCAAAAGATGTTCCCACACCGGGACTCGAACCCGGGTCTGCTGGGTGAGAGCCAGCTATCCTAACCGCCTAGACTATATGGGAAGGCTGAATATCAACACCACACACTACATCACAAACCGCCCTCACAAACACTCACATACAAACACGCACAACTCACGTCGCTTACGCTTTTCCACCCTTGGCATCACTGCTATACTCCATACTCACCCGCATTCGAACAACTACCACGTACAGCCTACAACCACACCCGACCTCCCAACCTGTCACGACGCACCTACACGATGTACTCTGTGCTCGTGTGTGCTCGCTGCGACGTATTCGCTCGTGCGACCGCCACACTGTCTCGTGAATTAACGCAACCACATTTAGACGTCGAAAAGAGAAGCGTGATTCCAACTTTTTCACTGCTGCGAACACAGATCGCAACAAAGGAGGGAGACAGGCCCAGGATCCATCCTGCCGTTCCACAGACACGCCCACGCGATATACGATCGTGTATGGACGAGAAGAGCACGCAGGGTGAACGACAGATGAGTGGCGTACATGCTACAAAGACGTTGGAACCCGGGTCTGCTGGGTGAGAGCCAGCTATCCTAACCGCCTAGACTATATGGGAAGGCTGAATATCAACACCACACACTACATCACAAACCGCCCTCACAAACACTCACATACAAACACGCACAACTCACGTCGCTTACGCTTTTCCACCCTTGGCATCACTGCTATACTCCATACTCACCCGCATTCGAACAACTACCACGTACAGCCTACAACCACACCCGACCTCCCAACCTGTCACGACGCACCTACACGATGTACTCTGTGCTCGTGTGTGCTCGCTGCGACGTATTCGCTCGTGCGACCGCCACACTGTCTCGTGAATTAACGCAACCACATTTAGACGTCGAAAAGAGAAGCGTGATTCCAACTTTTTCACTGCTGCTAACACAGATCGCAACAAAGGAGGGAGACAGGCCCAGGATCCATCCTGCCGTTCCACAGACACGCCCACGCGATATACGATCGTGTATGGACGAGAAGAGCACGCAGGGTGAACGACAGATGAGTGGCGTACATGCTACAAAGACGTTGGAACCCGGGTCTGCTGGGTGAGAGCCAGCTATCCTAACCGCCTAGACTATATGGGAAGGCTGAATATCAACACCACACACTACATCACAAACCGCCCTCACAAACACTCACATACAAACACGCACAACTCACGTCGCTTACGCTTTTCCACCCTTGGCATCACTGCTATACTCCATACTCACCCGCATTCGAACAACTACCACGTACAGCCTACAGCCACACCCGACCTCCCAACCTCTCACGACGCACCTACACGATGTACTCTGTGCTCGCGTGGGCTCGCTGCGACGTATTCGCTCGTGCGACCGCCACACTGTCTCGTGAATTAACGCAACCACATTTAGACGTCGAAAAGAGAAGCGTGATTCCAACTTTTTCACTGCTGCGAACACAGATCGCAACAAAGGAGGGAGACAGGCCCAGGATCCATCCTGCCGTTCCACAGACACGCCCACGCGATATACGATCGTGTATGGACGAGAAGAGCACGCAGGGTGAACGACAGATGAGTGGCGTACATGCTACAAAGACGTTGGCAGGAGCAAGAAGACGCCGGTAAAAGGAGAGACGGAGCAAAAGATGTTCCCACACCGGGACTCGAACCCGGGTCTGCTGGGTGAGAGCCAGCTATCCTAACCGCCTAGACTATATGGGAAGGCTGAATATCAACACCACACACTACATCACAAACCGCCCTCACAAACACTCACATACAAACACGCACAACTCACGTCGCTTACGCTTTTCCACCCTTGGCATCACTGCTATACTCCATACTCACCCGCATTCGAACAACTACCACGTACAGCCTACAACCACACCCGACCTCCCAACCTGTCACGACGCACCTACACGATGTACTCTGTGCTCGTGTGTGCTCGCTGCGACGTATTCGCTCGTGCGACCGCCACACTGTCTCGTGAATTAACGCAACCACATTTAGACGTCGAAAAGAGAAGCGTGATTCCAACTTTTTCACTGCTGCTAACACAGATCGCAACAAAGGAGGGAGACAGGCCCAGGATCCATCCTGCCGTTCCACAGACACGCCCACGCGATATACGATCGTGTATGGACGAGAAGAGCACGCAGGGTGAACGACAGATGAGTGGCGTACATGCTACAAAGACGTTGGCAGGAGCAAGAAGACGCCGGTAAAAGGAGAGACGGAGCAAAAGATGTTCCCACACCGGGACTCGAACCCGGGTCTGCTGGGTGAGAGCCAGCTATCCTAACCGCCTAGACTATATGGGAAGGCTGAATATCAACACCACACACTACATCACAAACCGCCCTCACAAACACTCACATACAAACACGCACAACTCACGTCGCTTACGCTTTTCCACCCTTGGCATCACTGCTATACTCCATACTCACCCGCATTCGAACAACTACCACGTACAGCCTACAGCCACACCCGACCTCCCAACCTGTCACGACGCACCTACACGATGTACTCTGTGCTCGCGTGGGCTCGCTGCGACGTATTCGCTCGTGCGACCGCCACACTGTCTCGTGAATTAACGCAACCACATTTAGACGTCGAAAAGAGAAGCGTGATTCCAACTTTTTCACTGCTGCTAACACAGATCGCAACAAACGAGGGAGACAGGTCCAGGATCCATCCTGCCGTTCCACAGATACGCCCACGCGATATACGATCGTGTATGGACGAGAAGAGCACGCAGGGTGAACGACAGATGAGTGGCGTACATGCTACAAAGACGTTGGCAGGAGCAAGAAGACGCCGGTAAAAGGAGAGACGGAGCAAAAGATGTTCCCACACCGGGACTCGAACCCGGGTCTGCTGGGTGAGAGCCAGCTATCCTAACCGCCTAGACTATATGGGAAGGCTGAATATCAACACCACACACTACATCACAAACCGCCCTCACAAACACTCACATACAAACACGCACAACTCACGTCGCTTACGCTTTTCCACCCTTGGCATCACTGCTATACTCCATACTCACCCGCATTCGAACAACTACCACGTACAGCCTACAACCACACCCGACCTCCCAACCTGTCACGACGCACCTACACGATGTACTCTGTGCTCGTGTGTGCTCGCTGCGACGTATTCGCTCGTGCGACCGCCACACTGTCTCGTGAATTAACGCAACCACATTTAGACGTCGAAAAGAGAAGCGTGATTCCAACTTTTTCACTGCTGCGAACACAGATCGCAACAAAGGAGGGAGACAGGCCCAGGATCCATCCTGCCGTTCCACAGACACGCCCACGCGATATACGATCGTGTATGGACGAGAAGAGCACGCAGGGTGAACGACAGATGAGTGGCGTACATGCTACAAAGACGTTGCAGGAGCAAGAAGACGCCGGTAAAAGGAGAGACGGAGCAAAAGATGTTCCCACACCGGGACTCGAACCCGGGTCTGCTGGGTGAGAGCCAGCTATCCTAACCGCCTAGACTATATGGGAAGGCTGAATATCAACACCACACACTACATCACAAACCGCCCTCACAAACACTCACATACAAACACGCACAACTCACGTCGCTTACGCTTTTCCACCCTTGGCATCACTGCTATACTCCATACTCACCCGCATTCGAACAACTACCACGTACAGCCTACAACCACACCCGACCTCCCAACCTGTCACGACGCACCTACACGATGTACTCTGTGCTCGTGTGTGCTCGCTGCGACGTATTCGCTCGTGCGACCGCCACACTGTCTCGTGAATTAACGCAACCACATTTAGACGTCGAAAAGAGAAGCGTGATTCCAACTTTTTCACTGCTGCGAACACAGATCGCAACAAAGGAGGGAGACAGGCCCAGGATCCATCCTGCCGTTCCACAGACACGCCCACGCGATATACGATCGTGTATGGACGAGAAGAGCACGCAGGGTGAACGACAGATGAGTGGCGTACATGCTACAAAGACGTTGGAACCCGGGTCTGCTGGGTGAGAGCCAGCTATCCTAACCGCCTAGACTATATGGGAAGGCTGAATATCAACACCACACACTACATCACAAACCGCCCTCACAAACACTCACATACAAACACACACAACTCACGTCGCTTACGCTTTTCCACCCTTGGCATCACTGCTATACTCCATACTCACCCGCATTCGAACAACTACCACGTACAGCCTACAGCCACACCCGACCTCCCAACCTCTCACGACGCACCTACACGATGTACTCTGTGCTCGCGTGGGCTCGCTGCGACGTATTCGCTCGTGCGACCGCCACACTGTCTCGTGAATTAACGCAACCACATTTAGACGTCGAAAAGAGAAGCGTGATTCCAACTTTTTCACTGCTGCTAACACAGATCGCAACAAACGAGGGAGACAGGTCCAGGATCCATCCTGCCGTTCCACAGATACGCCCACGCGATATACGATCGTGTATGGACGAGAAGAGCACGCAGGGTGAACGACAGATGAGTGGCGTACATGCTACAAAGACGTTGGCAGGAGCAAGAAGACGCCGGTAAAAGGAGAGACGGAGCAAAAGATGTTCCCACACCGGGACTCGAACCCGGGTCTGCTGGGTGAGAGCCAGCTATCCTAACCGCCTAGACTATATGGGAAGGCTGAATATCAACACCACACACTACATCACAAACCGCCCTCACAAACACTCACATACAAACACGCACAACTCACGTCGCTTACGCTTTTCCACCCTTGGCATCACTGCTATACTCCATACTCACCCGCATTCGAACAACTACCACGTACAGCCTACAACCACACCGACCTCCCAACCTGTCACGACGCACCTACACGATGTACTCTGTGCTCGTGTGTGCTCGCTGCGACGTATTCGCTCGTGCGACCGCCACACTGTCTCGTGAATTAACGCAACCACATTTAGACGTCGAAAAGAGAAGCGTGATTCCAACTTTTTCACTGCTGCTAACACAGATCGCAACAAAGGAGGGAGACAGGCCCAGGATCCATCCTGCCGTTCCACAGACACGCCCACGCGATATACGATCGTGTATGGACGAGAAGAGCACGCAGGGTGAACGACAGATGAGTGGCGTACATGCTACAAAGACGTTGGCAGGAGCAAGAAGACGCCGGTAAAAGGAGAGACGGAGCAAAAGATGTTCCCACACCGGGACTCGAACCCGGGTCTGCTGGGTGAGAGCCAGCTATCCTAACCGCCTAGACTATATGGGAAGGCTGAATATCAACACCACACACTACATCACAAACCGCCCTCACAAACACTCACATACAAACACGCACAACTCACGTCGCTTACGCTTTTCCACCCTTGGCATCACTGCTATACTCCATACTCACCCGCATTCGAACAACTACCACGTACAGCCTACAGCCACACCCGACCTCCCAACCTGTCACGACGCACCTACACGATGTACTCTGTGCTCGCGTGGGCTCGCTGCGACGTATTCGCTCGTGCGACCGCCACACTGTCTCGTGAATTAACGCAACCACATTTAGACGTCGAAAAGAGAAGCGTGATTCCAACTTTTTCACTGCTGCTAACACAGATCGCAACAAACGAGGGAGACAGGCCCAGGATCCATCCTGCCGTTCCACAGATACGCCCACGCGATATACGATCGTGTATGGACGAGAAGAGCACGCAGGGTGAACGACAGATGAGTGGCGTACATGCTACAAAGACGTTGGCAGGAGCAAGAAGACGCCGGTAAAAGGAGAGACGGAGCAAAAGATGTTCCCACACCGGGACTCGAACCCGGGTCTGCTGGGTGAGAGCCAGCTATCCTAACCGCCTAGACTATATGGGAAGGCTGAATATCAACACCACACACTACATCACAAACCGCCCTCACAAACACTCACATACAAACACGCACAACTCACGTCGCTTACGCTTTTCCACCCTTGGCATCACTGCTATACTCCATACTCACCCGCATTCGAACAACTACCACGTACAGCCTACAACCACACCCGACCTCCCAACCTGTCACGACGCACCTACACGATGTACTCTGTGCTCGCGTGGGCTCGCTGCGACGTATTCGCTCGTGCGACCGCCACACTGTCTCGTGAATTAACGCAGCCACATTTAGACGTCGAAAAGAGAAGCGTGATTCCAACTTTTTCACTGCTGCGAACACAGATCGCAACAAACGAGGGAGACAGGTCCAGGATCCATCCTGCCGTTCCACAGACACGCCCACGCGATATACGATCGTGTATGGACGAGAAGAGCACGCAGGGTGAACGACAGATGAGTGGCGTACATGCTACAAAGACGTTGGCAGGAGCAAGAAGACGCCGGTAAAAGGAGAGACGGAGCAAAAGATGTTCCCACACCGGGACTCGAACCCGGGTCTGCTGGGTGAGAGCCAGCTATCCTAACCGCCTAGACTATATGGGAAGGCTGAATATCAACACCACACACTACATCACAAACCGCCCTCACAAACACTCACATACAAACACGCACAACTCACGTCGCTTACGCTTTTCCACCCTTGGCATCACTGCTATACTCCATACTCACCCGCATTCGAACAACTACCACGTACAGCCTACAACCACACCGACCTCCCAACCTGTCACGACGCACCTACACGATGTACTCTGTGCTCGTGTGTGCTCGCTGCGACGTATTCGCTCGTGCGACCGCCACACTGTCTCGTGAATTAACGCAGCCACATTTAGACGTCGAAAAGAGAAGCGTGATTCCAACTTTTTCACTGCTGCGAACACAGATCGCAACAAACGAGGGAGACAGGTCCAGGATCCATCCTGCCGTTCCACAGACACGCCCACGCGATATACGATCGTGCATGGACGAGAAGAGCACGCAGGGTGAACGACAGATGAGTGGCGTACATGCTACAAAGACGTTGGCAGGAGCAAGAAGACGCCGGTAAAAGGAGAGACGGAGCAAAAGATGTTCCCACACCGGGACTCGAACCCGGGTCTGCTGGGTGAGAGCCAGCTATCCTAACCGCCTAGACTATATGGGAAGGCTGAATATCAACACCACACACTACATCACAAACCGCCCTCACAAACACTCACATACAAACACGCACAACTCACGTCGCTTACGCTTTTCCACCCTTGGCATCACTGCTATACTCCATACTCACCCGCATTCGAACAACTACCACGTACAGCCTACAACCACACCCGACCTCCCAACCTGTCACGACGCACCTACACGATGTACTCTGTGCTCGTGTGTGCTCGCTGCGACGTATTCGCTCGTGCGACCGCCACACTGTCTCGTGAATTAACGCAACCACATTTAGACGTCGAAAAGAGAAGCGTGATTCCAACTTTTTCACTGCTGCTAACACAGATCGCAACAAAGGAGGGAGACAGGCCCAGGATCGATCCCGCCGTTCCACAGACACGCCCACGCGATATACGATCGTGCATGGACGAGAAGAGCACGCAGGGTGAACGACAGATGAGTGGCGTACATGCTACAAAGACGTTGGCAGGAGCAAGAAGACGCCGGTAAAAGGAGAGACGGAGCAAAAGATGTTCCCACACCGGGACTCGAACCCGGGTCTGCTGGGTGAGAGCCAGCTATCCTAACCGCCTAGACTATATGGGAAGGCTGAATATCAACACCACACACTACATCACAAACCGCCCTCACAAACACTCACATACAAACACGCACAACTCACGTCGCTTACGCTTTTCCACCCTTGGCATCACTGCTATACTCCATACTCACCCGCATTCGAACAACTACCACGTACAGCCTACAACCACACCCGACCTCCCAACCTGTCACAACGCACCTACACGATGTACTCTGTGCTCGTGTGTGCTCGCTGCGACGTATTCGCTCGTGCGACCGCCACACTGTCTCGTGAATTAACGCAACCACATTTAGACGTCGAAAAGAGAAGCGTGATTCCAACTTTTTCACTGCTGCGAACACAGATCGCAACAAACGAGGGAGACAGGCCCAGGATCCATCCTGCCGTTCCACAGACACGCCCACGCGATATACGATCGTGTATGGACGAGAAGAGCACGCAGGGTGAACGACAGATGAGTGGCGTACATGCTACAAAGACGTTGGCAGGAGCAAGAAGACGCCGGTAAAAGGAGAGACGGAGCAAAAGATGTTCCCACACCGGGACTCGAACCCGGGTCTGCTGGGTGAGAGCCAGCTATCCTAACCGCCTAGACTATATGGGAAGGCTGAATATCAACACCACACACTACATCACAAACCGCCCTCACAAACACTCACATACAAACACGCACAACTCACGTCGCTTACGCTTCTCCACCCTTGGCATCACTGCTATACTCCATACTCACCCGCATTCGAACAACTACCACGTACAGCCTACAGCCACACCCGACCTCCCAACCTGTCACAACGCACCTACACGATGTACTCTGTGCTCGTGTGTGCTCACTGCGACGTATTCGCTCGTGCGACCGCCACACTGTCTCGTGAATTAACGCAGCCACATTTAGACGTCGAAAAGAGAAGCGTGATTCCAACTTTTTCACTGCTGCGAACACAGATCGCAACAAACGAGGGAGACAGGTCCAGGATCCATCCTGCCGTTCCACAGACACGCCCACGCGATATACGATCGTGCATGGACGAGAAGAGCACGCAGGGTGAACGACAGATGAGTGGCGTACATGCTACAAAGACGTTGGCAGGAGCAAGAAGACGCCGGTAAAAGGAGAGACGGAGCAAAAGATGTTCCCACACCGGGACTCGAACCCGGGTCTGCTGGGTGAGAGCCAGCTATCCTAACCGCCTAGACTATATGGGAAGGCTGAATATCAACACCACACACTACATCACAAACCGCCCTCACAAACACTCACATACAAACACACACAACTCACGTCGCTTACGCTTCTCCACCCTTGGCATCACTGCTATACTCCATACTCACCCGCATTCGAACAACTACCACGTACAGCCTACAGCCACACCCGACCTCCCAACCTGTCACAACGCACCTACACGATGTACTCTGTGCTCGTGTGTGCTCGCTGCGACGTATTCGCTCGTGCGACCGCCACACTGTCTCGTGAATTAACGCAGCCACATTTAGACGTCGAAAAGAGAAGCGTGATTCCAACTTTTTCACTGCTGCGAACACAGATCGCAACAAACGAGGGAGACAGGTCCAGGATCCATCCTGCCGTTCCACAGACACGCCCACGCGATATACGATCGTGCATGGACGAGAAGAGCACGCAGGGGAACGACAGATGAGTGGCGTACATGCTACAAAGACGTTGGTAGGAGCAAGAAGACGCCGGTAAAAGGAGAGACGGAGCAAAAGATGTTCCCACACCGGGACTCGAACCCGGGTCTGCTGGGTGAGAGCCAGCTATCCTAACCGCCTAGACTATATGGGAAGGCTGAATATCAACACCACACACTACATCACAAACCGCCCTCACAAACACTCACATACAAACACACACAACTCACGTCGCTTACGCTTCTCCACCCTTGGCATCACTGCTATACTCCATACTCACCCGCATTCGAACAACTACCACGTACAGCCTACAGCCACACCCGACCTCCCAACCTACCTACATAATGTACTCTGTGCTCGTGTGTGCTCGCTGCGACGTATTCGCTCGTGCGACCGCCACACTGTCTCGTGAATTAACGCAACCACATTTAGACGTCGAAAAGAGAAGCGTGATTCCAACTTTTTCACTGCTGCTAACACAGATCGCAACAAAGGAGGGAGACAGGCCCAGGATCGATCCCGCCGTTCCACAGACACGCCCACGCGATATACGATCGTGCATGGACGAGAAGAGCACGCAGGGTGAACGACAGATGAGTGGCGTACATGCTACAAAGACGTTGGCAGGAGCAAGAAGACGCCGGTAAAAGGAGAGACGGAGCAAAAGATGTTCCCACACCGGGACTCGAACCCGGGTCTGCTGGGTGAGAGCCAGCTATCCTAACCGCCTAGACTATATGGGAAGGCTGAATATCAACACCACACACTACATCACAAACCGCCCTCACAAACACTCACATACAAACACGCACAACTCACGTCGCTTACGCTTTTCCACCCTTGGCATCACTGCTATACTCCATACTCACCCGCATTCGAACAACTACCACGTACAGCCTACAACCACACCCGACCTCCCAACCTGTCACGACGCACCTACACGATGTACTCTGTGCTCGTGTGTGCTCGCTGCGACGTATTCGCTCGTGCGACCGCCACACTGTCTCGTGAATTAACGCAACCACATTTAGACGTCGAAAAGAGAAGCGTGATTCCAACTTTTTCACTGCTGCGAACACAGATCGCAACAAAGGAGGGAGACAGGCCCAGGATCCATCCTGCCGTTCCACAGACACGCCCACGCGATATACGATCGTGTATGGACGAGAAGAGCACGCAGGGTGAACGACAGATGAGTGGCGTACATGCTACAAAGACGTTGGAACCCGGGTCTGCTGGGTGAGAGCCAGCTATCCTAACCGCCTAGACTATATGGGAAGGCTGAATATCAACACCACACACTACATCACAAACCGCCCTCACAAACACTCACATACAAACACACACAACTCACGTCGCTTACGCTTTTCCACCCTTGGCATCACTGCTATACTCCATACTCACCCGCATTCGAACAACTACCACGTACAGCCTACAGCCACACCCGACCTCCCAACCTGTCACGACGCACCTACACGATGTACTCTGTGCTCGCGTGGGCTCGCTGCGACGTATTCGCTCGTGCGACCGCCACACTGTCTCGTGAATTAACGCAACCACATTTAGACGTCGAAAAGAGAAGCGTGATTCCAACTTTTTCACTGCTGCTAACACAGATCGCAACAAACGAGGGAGACAGGTCCAGGATCCATCCTGCCGTTCCACAGATACGCCCACGCGATATACGATCGTGTATGGACGAGAAGAGCACGCAGGGTGAACGACAGATGAGTGGCGTACATGCTACAAAGACGTTGGCAGGAGCAAGAAGACGCCGGTAAAAGGAGAGACGGAGCAAAAGATGTTCCCACACCGGGACTCGAACCCGGGTCTGCTGGGTGAGAGCCAGCTATCCTAACCGCCTAGACTATATGGGAAGGCTGAATATCAACACCACACACTACATCACAAACCGCCCTCACAAACACTCACATACAAACACGCACAACTCACGTCGCTTACGCTTTTCCACCCTTGGCATCACTGCTATACTCCATACTCACCCGCATTCGAACAACTACCACGTACAGCCTACAACCACACCGACCTCCCAACCTGTCACGACGCACCTACACGATGTACTCTGTGCTCGTGTGTGCTCGCTGCGACGTATTCGCTCGTGCGACCGCCACACTGTCTCGTGAATTAACGCAACCACATTTAGACGTCGAAAAGAGAAGCGTGATTCCAACTTTTTCACTGCTGCTAACACAGATCGCAACAAAGGAGGGAGACAGGCCCAGGATCCATCCTGCCGTTCCACAGACACGCCCACGCGATATACGATCGTGTATGGACGAGAAGAGCACGCAGGGTGAACGACAGATGAGTGGCGTACATGCTACAAAGACGTTGGCAGGAGCAAGAAGACGCCGGTAAAAGGAGAGACGGAGCAAAAGATGTTCCCACACCGGGACTCGAACCCGGGTCTGCTGGGTGAGAGCCAGCTATCCTAACCGCCTAGACTATATGGGAAGGCTGAATATCAACACCACACACTACATCACAAACCGCCCTCACAAACACTCACATACAAACACGCACAACTCACGTCGCTTACGCTTTTCCACCCTTGGCATCACTGCTATACTCCATACTCACCCGCATTCGAACAACTACCACGTACAGCCTACAGCCACACCCGACCTCCCAACCTGTCACGACGCACCTACACGATGTACTCTGTGCTCGCGTGGGCTCGCTGCGACGTATTCGCTCGTGCGACCGCCACACTGTCTCGTGAATTAACGCAACCACATTTAGACGTCGAAAAGAGAAGCGTGATTCCAACTTTTTCACTGCTGCTAACACAGATCGCAACAAACGAGGGAGACAGGCCCAGGATCCATCCTGCCGTTCCACAGATACGCCCACGCGATATACGATCGTGTATGGACGAGAAGAGCACGCAGGGTGAACGACAGATGAGTGGCGTACATGCTACAAAGACGTTGGCAGGAGCAAGAAGACGCCGGTAAAAGGAGAGACGGAGCAAAAGATGTTCCCACACCGGGACTCGAACCCGGGTCTGCTGGGTGAGAGCCAGCTATCCTAACCGCCTAGACTATATGGGAAGGCTGAATATCAACACCACACACTACATCACAAACCGCCCTCACAAACACTCACATACAAACACGCACAACTCACGTCGCTTACGCTTTTCCACCCTTGGCATCACTGCTATACTCCATACTCACCCGCATTCGAACAACTACCACGTACAGCCTACAACCACACCGACCTCCCAACCTGTCACGACGCACCTACACGATGTACTCTGTGCTCGTGTGTGCTCGCTGCGACGTATTCGCTCGTGCGACCGCCACACTGTCTCGTGAATTAACGCAACCACATTTAGACGTCGAAAAGAGAAGCGTGATTCCAACTTTTTCACTGCTGCTAACACAGATCGCAACAAAGGAGGAGACAGGCCCAGGATCCATCCTGCCGTTCCACAGACACGCCCACGCGATATACGATCGTGTATGGACGAGAAGAGCACGCAGGGTGAACGACAGATGAGTGGCGTACATGCTACAAAGACGTTGGCAGGAGCAAGAAGACGCCGGTAAAAGGAGAGACGGAGCAAAAGATGTTCCCACACCGGGACTCGAACCCGGGTCTGCTGGGTGAGAGCCAGCTATCCTAACCGCCTAGACTATATGGGAAGGCTGAATATCAACACCACACACTACATCACAAACCGCCCTCACAAACACTCACATACAAACACGCACAACTCACGTCGCTTACGCTTTTCCACCCTTGGCATCACTGCTATACTCCATACTCACCCGCATTCGAACAACTACCACGTACAGCCTACAGCCACACCCGACCTCCCAACCTGTCACGACGCACCTACACGATGTACTCTGTGCTCGCGTGGGCTCGCTGCGACGTATTCGCTCGTGCGACCGCCACACTGTCTCGTGAATTAACGCAACCACATTTAGACGTCGAAAAGAGAAGCGTGATTCCAACTTTTTCACTGCTGCTAACACAGATCGCAACAAACGAGGGAGACAGGCCCAGGATCCATCCTGCCGTTCCACAGATACGCCCACGCGATATACGATCGTGTATGGACGAGAAGAGCACGCAGGGTGAACGACAGATGAGTGGCGTACATGCTACAAAGACGTTGGCAGGAGCAAGAAGACGCCGGTAAAAGGAGAGACGGAGCAAAAGATGTTCCCACACCGGGACTCGAACCCGGGTCTGCTGGGTGAGAGCCAGCTATCCTAACCGCCTAGACTATATGGGAAGGCTGAATATCAACACCACACACTACATCACAAACCGCCCTCACAAACACTCACATACAAACACGCACAACTCACGTCGCTTACGCTTTTCCACCCTTGGCATCACTGCTATACTCCATACTCACCCGCATTCGAACAACTACCACGTACAGCCTACAACCACACCCGACCTCCCAACCTGTCACGACGCACCTACACGATGTACTCTGTGCTCGTGTGGGCTCGCTGCGACGTATTCGCTCGTGCGACCGCCACACTGTCTCGTGAATTAACGCAACCACATTTAGACGTCGAAAAGAGAAGCGTGATTCCAACTTTTTCACTGCTGCTAACACAGATCGCAACAAAGGAGGGAGACAGGCCCAGGATCCATCCTGCCGTTCCACAGACACGCCCACGCGATATACGATCGTGTATGGACGAGAAGAGCACGCAGGGTGAACGACAGATGAGTGGCGTACATGCTACAAAGACGTTGGCAGGAGCAAGAAGACGCCGGTAAAAGGAGAGACGGAGCAAAAGATGTTCCCACACCGGGACTCGAACCCGGGTCTGCTGGGTGAGAGCCAGCTATCCTAACCGCCTAGACTATATGGGAAGGCTGAATATCAACACCACACACTACATCACAAACCGCCCTCACAAACACTCACATACAAACACGCACAACTCACGTCGCTTACGCTTTTCCACCCTTGGCATCACTGCTATACTCCATACTCACCCGCATTCGAACAACTACCACGTACAGCCTACAACCACACCCGACCTCCCAACCTGTCACGACGCACCTACACGATGTACTCTGTGCTCGCGTGGGCTCGCTGCGACGTATTCGCTCGTGCGACCGCCACACTGTCTCGTGAATTAACGCAACCACATTTAGACGTCGAAAAGAGAAGCGTGATTCCAACTTTTTCACTGCTGCTAACACAGATCGCAACAAACGAGGGAGACAGGCCCAGGATCCATCCTGCCGTTCCACAGACACGCCCACGCGATATACGATCGTGCATGGACGAGAAGAGCACGCAGGGTGAACGACAGATGAGTGGCGTACATGCTACAAAGACGTTGGCAGGAGCAAGAAGACGCCGGTAAAAGGAGAGACGGAGCAAAAGATGTTCCCACACCGGGACTCGAACCCGGGTCTGCTGGGTGAGAGCCAGCTATCCTAACCGCCTAGACTATATGGGAAGGCTGAATATCAACACCACACACTACATCACAAACCGCCCTCACAAACACTCACATACAAACACGCACAACTCACGTCGCTTACGCTTTTCCACCCTTGGCATCACTGCTATACTCCATACTCACCCGCATTCGAACAACTACCACGTACAGCCTACAACCACACCCGACCTCCCAACCTGTCACGACGCACCTACACGATGTACTCTGTGCTCGTGTGTGCTCGCTGCGACGTATTCGCTCGTGCGACCGCCACACTGTCTCGTGAATTAACGCAACCACATTTAGACGTCGAAAAGAGAAGCGTGATTCCAACTTTTTCACTGCTGCTAACACAGATCGCAACAAAGGAGGGAGACAGGCCCAGGATCGATCCCGCCGTTCCACAGACACGCCCACGCGATATACGATCGTGCATGGACGAGAAGAGCACGCAGGGTGAACGACAGATGAGTGGCGTACATGCTACAAAGACGTTGGCAGGAGCAAGAAGACGCCGGTAAAAGGAGAGACGGAGCAAAAGATGTTCCCACACCGGGACTCGAACCCGGGTCTGCTGGGTGAGAGCCAGCTATCCTAACCGCCTAGACTATATGGGAAGGCTGAATATCAACACCACACACTACATCACAAACCGCCCTCACAAACACTCACATACAAACACGCACAACTCACGTCGCTTACGCTTTTCCACCCTTGGCATCACTGCTATACTCCATACTCACCCGCATTCGAACAACTACCACGTACAGCCTACAACCACACCCGACCTCCCAACCTGTCACAACGCACCTACACGATGTACTCTGTGCTCGTGTGTGCTCGCTGCGACGTATTCGCTCGTGCGACCGCCACACTGTCTCGTGAATTAACGCAACCACATTTAGACGTCGAAAAGAGAAGCGTGATTCCAACTTTTTCACTGCTGCGAACACAGATCGCAACAAACGAGGGAGACAGGCCCAGGATCCATCCTGCCGTTCCACAGACACGCCCACGCGATATACGATCGTGCATGGACGAGAAGAGCACGCAGGGTGAACGACAGATGAGTGGCGTACATGCTACAAAGACGTTGGCAGGAGCAAGAAGACGCCGGTAAAAGGAGAGACGGAGCAAAAGATGTTCCCACACCGGGACTCGAACCCGGGTCTGCTGGGTGAGAGCCAGCTATCCTAACCGCCTAGACTATATGGGAAGGCTGAATATCAACACCACACACTACATCACAAACCGC
The DNA here is from genome assembly GCA_030324255.1 of Phytophthora capsici. Classification (NCBI taxonomy): domain Eukaryota; phylum Oomycota; class Peronosporomycetes; order Peronosporales; family Peronosporaceae; genus Phytophthora; species Phytophthora capsici. The sequence continues at coordinate 940,122 of CM059355.1, read as the reverse complement.
CCTCACAAACACTCACATACAAACACGCACAACTCACGTCGCTTACGCTTCTCCACCCTTGGCATCACTGCTATACTCCATACTCACCCGCATTCGAACAACTACCACGTACAGCCTACAGCCACACCCGACCTCCCAACCTGTCACAACGCACCTACACGATGTACTCTGTGCTCGTGTGTGCTCACTGCGACGTATTCGCTCGTGCGACCGCCACACTGTCTCGTGAATTAACGCAGCCACATTTAGACGTCGAAAAGAGAAGCGTGATTCCAACTTTTTCACTGCTGCGAACACAGATCGCAACAAACGAGGGAGACAGGTCCAGGATCCATCCTGCCGTTCCACAGACACGCCCACGCGATATACGATCGTGCATGGACGAGAAGAGCACGCAGGGTGAACGACAGATGAGTGGCGTACATGCTACAAAGACGTTGGCAGGAGCAAGAAGACGCCGGTAAAAGGAGAGACGGAGCAAAAGATGTTCCCACACCGGGACTCGAACCCGGGTCTGCTGGGTGAGAGCCAGCTATCCTAACCGCCTAGACTATATGGGAAGGCTGAATATCAACACCACACACTACATCACAAACCGCCCTCACAAACACTCACATACAAACACACACAACTCACGTCGCTTACGCTTCTCCACCCTTGGCATCACTGCTATACTCCATACTCACCCGCATTCGAACAACTACCACGTACAGCCTACAGCCACACCCGACCTCCCAACCTGTCACAACGCACCTACACGATGTACTCTGTGCTCGTGTGTGCTCGCTGCGACGTATTCGCTCGTGCGACCGCCACACTGTCTCGTGAATTAACGCAGCCACATTTAGACGTCGAAAAGAGAAGCGTGATTCCAACTTTTTCACTGCTGCGAACACAGATCGCAACAAACGAGGGAGACAGGTCCAGGATCCATCCTGCCGTTCCACAGACACGCCCACGCGATATACGATCGTGCATGGACGAGAAGAGCACGCAGGGTGAACGACAGATGAGTGGCGTACATGCTACAAAGACGTTGGTAGGAGCAAGAAGACGCCGGTAAAAGGAGAGACGGAGCAAAAGATGTTCCCACACCGGGACTCGAACCCGGGTCTGCTGGGTGAGAGCCAGCTATCCTAACCGCCTAGACTATATGGGAAGGCTGAATATCAACACCACACACTACATCACAAACCGCCCTCACAAACACTCACATACAAACACACACAACTCACGTCGCTTACGCTTCTCCACCCTTGGCATCACTGCTATACTCCATACTCACCCGCATTCGAACAACTACCACGTACAGCCTACAGCCACACCCGACCTCCCAACCTGTCACAACGCACCTACACGATGTACTCTGTGCTCGTGTGTGCTCGCTGCGACGTATTCGCTCGTGCGACCGCCACACTGTCTCGTGAATTAACGCAACCACATTTAGACGTCGAAAAGAGAAGCGTGATTCCAACTTTTTCACTGCTGCGAACACAGATCGCAACAAACGAGGGAGACAGGTCCAGGATCCATCCTGCCGTTCCACAGACACGCCCACGCGATATACGATCGTGCATGGACGAGAAGAGCACGCAGGGTGAACGACAGATGAGTGGCGTACATGCTACAAAGACGTTGGTAGGAGCAAGAAGACGCCGGTAAAAGGAGAGACGGAGCAAAAGATGTTCCCACACCGGGACTCGAACCCGGGTCTGCTGGGTGAGAGCCAGCTATCCTAACCGCCTAGACTATATGGGAAGGCTGAATATCAACACCACACACTACATCACAAACCGCCCTCACAAACACTCACATACAAACACACACAACTCACGTCGCTTACGCTTCTCCACCCTTGGCATCACTGCTATACTCCATACTCACCCGCATTCGAACAACTACCACGTACAGCCTACAGCCACACCCGACCTCCCAACCTGTCACAACGCACCTACACGATGTACTCTGTGCTCGTGTGTGCTCGCTGCGACGTATTCGCTCGTGCGACCGCCACACTGTCTCGTGAATTAACGCAACCACATTTAGACGTCGAAAAGAGAAGCGTGATTCCAACTTTTTCACTGCTGCGAACACAGATCGCAACAAAGGAGGGAGACAGGCCCAGGATCCATCCTGCCGTTCCACAGACACGCCCACGCGATATACGATCGTGTATGGACGAGAAGAGCACGCAGGGTGAACGACAGATGAGTGGCGTACATGCTACAAAGACGTTGGCAGGAGCAAGAAGACGCCGGTAAAAGGAGAGACGGAGCAAAAGATGTTCCCACACCGGGACTCGAACCCGGGTCTGCTGGGTGAGAGCCAGCTATCCTAACCGCCTAGACTATATGGGAAGGCTGAATATCAACACCACACACTACATCACAAACCGCCCTCACAAACACTCACATACAAACACACACAACTCACGTCGCTTACGCTTCTCCACCCTTGGCATCACTGCTATACTCCATACTCACCCGCATTCGAACAACTACCACGTACAGCCTACAGCCACACCCGACCTCCCAACCTGTCACAACGCACCTACACGATGTACTCTGTGCTCGTGTGTGCTCGCTGCGACGTATTCGCTCGTGCGACCGCCACACTGTCTCGTGAATTAACGCAGCCACATTTAGACGTCGAAAAGAGAAGCGTGATTCCAACTTTTTCACTGCTGCGAACACAGATCGCAACAAACGAGGGAGACAGGTCCAGGATCCATCCTGTCGTTCCACAGACACGCCCACGCGATATACGATCGTGCATGGACGAGAAGAGCACGCAGGGTGAACGACAGATGAGTGGCGTACATGCTACAAAGACGTTGGCAGGAGCAAGAAGACGCCGGTAAAAGGAGAGACGGAGCAAAAGATGTTCCCACACCGGGACTCGAACCCGGGTCTGCTGGGTGAGAGCCAGCTATCCTAACCGCCTAGACTATATGGGAAGGCTGAATATCAACACCACACACTACATCACAAACCGCCCTCACAAACACTCACATACAAACACACACAACTCACGTCGCTTACGCTTCTCCACCCTTGGCATCAGTGCTATACTCCATACTCACCCGCATTCGAACAACTACCACGTACAGCCTACAGCCACACCCGACCTCCCAACCTGTCACAACGCACCTACACGATGTACTCTGTGCTCGTGTGTGCTCGCTGCGACGTATTCGCTCGTGCGACCGCCACACTGTCTCGTGAATTAACGCAGCCACATTTAGACGTCGAAAAGAGAAGCGTGATTCCAACTTTTTCACTGCTGCGAACACAGATCGCAACAAACGAGGGAGACAGGTCCAGGATCCATCCTGCCGTTCCACAGACACGCCCACGCGATATACGATCGTGCATGGACGAGAAGAGCACGCAGGGTGAACGACAGATGAGTGGCGTACATGCTACAAAGACGTTGGCAGGAGCAAGAAGACGCCGGTAAAAGGAGAGACGGAGCAAAAGATGTTCCCACACCGGGACTCGAACCCGGGTCTGCTGGGTGAGAGCCAGCTATCCTAACCGCCTAGACTATATGGGAAGGCTGAATATCAACACCACACACTACATCACAAACCGCCCTCACAAACACTCACATACAAACACACACAACTCACGTCGCTTACGCTTCTCCACCCTTGGCATCACTGCTATACTCCATACTCACCCGCATTCGAACAACTACCACGTACAGCCTACAGCCACACCCGACCTCCCAACCTGTCACAACGCACCTACACGATGTACTCTGTGCTCGTGTGTGCTCGCTGCGACGTATTCGCTCGTGCGACCGCCACACTGTCTCGTGAATTAACGCAGCCACATTTAGACGTCGAAAAGAGAAGCGTGATTCCAACTTTTTCACTGCTGCGAACACAGATCGCAACAAACGAGGGAGACAGGTCCAGGATCCATCCTGCCGTTCCACAGACACGCCCACGCGATATACGATCGTGCATGGACGAGAAGAGCACGCAGGGTGAACGACAGATGAGTGGCGTACATGCTACAAAGACGTTGGCAGGAGCAAGAAGACGCCGGTAAAAGGAGAGACGGAGCAAAAGATGTTCCCACACCGGGACTCGAACCCGGGTCTGCTGGGTGAGAGCCAGCTATCCTAACCGCCTAGACTATATGGGAAGGCTGAATATCAACACCACACACTACATCACAAACCGCCCTCACAAACACTCACATACAAACACACACAACTCACGTCGCTTACGCTTTTCCACCCTTGGCATCACTGCTATACTCCATACTCACCCGCATTCGAACAACTACCACGTACAGCCTACAGCCACACCCGACCTCCCAACCTACCTACATAATGTACTCTGTGCTCGTGTGTGCTCGCTGCGACGTACTCGCTCGTGCGACCGCCACACTGTCTCGTGAATTAACGCAGCCACATTTAGACGTCGAAAAGAGAAGCGTGATTCCAACTTTTTCACTGCTGCGAACACAGATCGCAACAAACGAGGGAGACAGGTCCAGGATCCATCCTGCCGTTCCACAGACACGCCCACGCGATATACGATCGTGCATGGACGAGAAGAGCACGCAGGGTGAACGACAGATGAGTGGCGTACATGCTACAAAGACGTTGGCAGGAGCAAGAAGACGCCGGTAAAAGGAGAGACGGAGCAAAAGATGTTCCCACACCGGGACTCGAACCCGGGTCTGCTGGGTGAGAGCCAGCTATCCTAACCGCCTAGACTATATGGGAAGCCTGAATATCAACACCACACACTACATCACAAACCGCCCTCACAAACACTCACATACAAACACGCACAACTCACGTCGCTTACGCTTTTCCACCCTTGGCATCACTGCTATACTCCATACTCACCCGCATTCGAACAACTACCACGTACAGCCTACAACCACACCCGACCTCCCAACCTGTCACGACGCACCTACACGATGTACTCTGTGCTCGTGTGTGCTCGCTGCGACGTATTCGCTCGTGCGACCGCCACACTGTCTCGTGAATTAACGCAACCACATTTAGACGTCGAAAAGAGAAGCGTGATTCCAACTTTTTCACTGCTGCTAACACAGATCGCAACAAAGGAGGGAGACAGGCCCAGGATCCATCCTGCCGTTCCACAGACACGCCCACGCGATATACGATCGTGCATGGACGAGAAGAGCACGCAGGGTGAACGACAGATGAGTGGCGTACATGCTACAAAGACGTTGGCAGGAGCAAGAAGACGCCGGTAAAAGGAGAGACGGAGCAAAAGATGTTCCCACACCGGGACTCGAACCCGGGTCTGCTGGGTGAGAGCCAGCTATCCTAACCGCCTAGACTATATGGGAAGGCTGAATATCAACACCACACACTACATCACAAACCGCCCTCACAAACACTCACATACAAACACGCACAACTCACGTCGCTTACGCTTTTCCACCCTTGGCATCACTGCTATACTCCATACTCACCCGCATTCGAACAACTACCACGTACAGCCTACAGCCACACCCGACCTCCCAACCTGTCACAACGCACCTACACGATGTACTCTGTGCTCGTGTGTGCTCGCTGCGACGTATTCGCTCGTGCGACCGCCACACTGTCTCGTGAATTAACGCAGCCACATTTAGACGTCGAAAAGAGAAGCGTGATTCCAACTTTTTCACTGCTGCGAACACAGATCGCAACAAACGAGGGAGACAGGTCCAGGATCCATCCTGCCGTTCCACAGACACGCCCACGCGATATACGATCGTGCATGGACGAGAAGAGCACGCAGGGTGAACGACAGATGAGTGGCGTACATGCTACAAAGACGTTGGCAGGAGCAAGAAGACGCCGGTAAAAGGAGAGACGGAGCAAAAGATGTTCCCACACCGGGACTCGAACCCGGGTCTGCTGGGTGAGAGCCAGCTATCCTAACCGCCTAGACTATATGGGAAGGCTGAATATCAACACCACACACTACATCACAAACCGCCCTCACAAACACTCACATACAAACACACACAACTCACGTCGCTTACGCTTCTCCACCCTTGGCATCACTGCTATACTCCATACTCACCCGCATTCGAACAACTACCACGTACAGCCTACAGCCACACCCGACCTCCCAACCTACCTACATAATGTACTCTGTGCTCGTGTGTGCTCGCTGCGACGTACTCGCTCGTGCGACCGCCACACTGTCTCGTGAATTAACGCAACCACATTTAGACGTCGAAAAGAGAAGCGTGATTCCAACTTTTTCACTGCTGCGAACACAGATCGCAACAAACGAGGGAGACAGGCCCAGGATCCATCCTGCCGTTCCACAGACACGCCCACGCGATATACGATCGTGCATGGACGAGAAGAGCACGCAGGGTGAACGACAGATGAGTGGCGTACATGCTACAAAGACGTTGGCAGGAGCAAGAAGACGCCGGTAAAAGGAGAGACGGAGCAAAAGATGTTCCCACACCGGGACTCGAACCCGGGTCTGCTGGGTGAGAGCCAGCTATCCTAACCGCCTAGACTATATGGGAAGCCTGAATATCAACACCACACACTACATCACAAACCGCCCTCACAAACACTCACATACAAACACGCACAACTCACGTCGCTTACGCTTTTCCACCCTTGGCATCACTGCTATACTCCATACTCACCCGCATTCGAACAACTACCACGTACAGCCTACAGCCACACCCGACCTCCCAACCTGTCACAACGCACCTACACGATGTACTCTGTGCTCGTGTGTGCTCGCTGCGACGTATTCGCTCGTGCGACCGCCACACTGTCTCGTGAATTAACGCAGCCACATTTAGACGTCGAAAAGAGAAGCGTGATTCCAACTTTTTCACTGCTGCGAACACAGATCGCAACAAACGAGGGAGACAGGTCCAGGATCCATCCTGCCGTTCCACAGACACGCCCACGCGATATACGATCGTGTATGGACGAGAAGAGCACGCAGGGTGAACGACAGATGAGTGGCGTACATGCTACAAAGACGTTGGCAGGAGCAAGAAGACGCCGGTAAAAGGAGAGACGGAGCAAAAGATGTTCCCACACCGGGACTCGAACCCGGGTCTGCTGGGTGAGAGCCAGCTATCCTAACCGCCTAGACTATATGGGAAGGCTGAATATCAACACCACACACTACATCACAAACCGCCCTCACAAACACTCACATACAAACACGCACAACTCACGTCGCTTACGCTTTTCCACCCTTGGCATCACTGCTATACTCCATACTCACCCGCATTCGAACAACTACCACGTACAGCCTACAGCCACACCCGACCTCCCAACCTGTCACAACGCACCTACACGATGTACTCTGTGCTCGTGTGTGCTCGCTGCGACGTATTCGCTCGTGCGACCGCCACACTGTCTCGTGAATTAACGCAGCCACATTTAGACGTCGAAAAGAGAAGCGTGATTCCAACTTTTTCACTGCTGCGAACACAGATCGCAACAAACGAGGGAGACAGGTCCAGGATCCATCCTGCCGTTCCACAGACACGCCCACGCGATATACGATCGTGCATGGACGAGAAGAGCACGCAGGGTGAACGACAGATGAGTGGCGTACATGCTACAAAGACGTTGGCAGGAGCAAGAAGACGCCGGTAAAAGGAGAGACGGAGCAAAAGATGTTCCCACACCGGGACTCGAACCCGGGTCTGCTGGGTGAGAGCCAGCTATCCTAACCGCCTAGACTATATGGGAAGGCTGAATATCAACACCACACACTACATCACAAACCGCCCTCACAAACACTCACATACAAACACACACAACTCACGTCGCTTACGCTTCTCCACCCTTGGCATCACTGCTATACTCCATACTCACCCGCATTCGAACAACTACCACGTACAGCCTACAGCCACACCCGACCTCCCAACCTGTCACAACGCACCTACACGATGTACTCTGTGCTCGTGTGTGCTCGCTGCGACGTATTCGCTCGTGCGACCGCCACACTGTCTCGTGAATTAACGCAGCCACATTTAGACGTCGAAAAGAGAAGCGTGATTCCAACTTTTTCACTGCTGCGAACACAGATCGCAACAAACGAGGGAGACAGGTCCAGGATCCATCCTGCCGTTCCACAGACACGCCCACGCGATATACGATCGTGTATGGACGAGAAGAGCACGCAGGGTGAACGACAGATGAGTGGCGTACATGCTACAAAGACGTTGGCAGGAGCAAGAAGACGCCGGTAAAAGGAGAGACGGAGCAAAAGATGTTCCCACACCGGGACTCGAACCCGGGTCTGCTGGGTGAGAGCCAGCTATCCTAACCGCCTAGACTATATGGGAAGCCTGAATATCAACACCACACACTACATCACAAACCGCCCTCACAAACACTCACATACAAACACACACAACTCACGTCGCTTACGCTTCTCCACCCTTGGCATCACTGCTATACTCCATACTCACCCGCATTCGAACAACTACCACGTACAGCCTACAGCCACACCCGACCTCCCAACCTGTCACAACGCACCTACACGATGTACTCTGTGCTCGTGTGTGCTCGCTGCGACGTATTCGCTCGTGCGACCGCCACACTGTCTCGTGAATTAACGCAGCCACATTTAGACGTCGAAAAGAGAAGCGTGATTCCAACTTTTTCACTGCTGCGAACACAGATCGCAACAAACGAGGGAGACAGGTCCAGGATCCATCCTGCCGTTCCACAGACACGCCCACGCGATATACGATCGTGTATGGACGAGAAGAGCACGCAGGGTGAACGACAGATGAGTGGCGTACATGCTACAAAGACGTTGGCAGGAGCAAGAAGACGCCGGTAAAAGGAGAGACGGAGCAAAAGATGTTCCCACACCGGGACTCGAACCCGGGTCTGCTGGGTGAGAGCCAGCTATCCTAACCGCCTAGACTATATGGGAAGGCTGAATATCAACACCACACACTACATCACAAACCGCCCTCACAAACACTCACATACAAACACACACAACTCACGTCGCTTACGCTTCTCCACCCTTGGCATCACTGCTATACTCCATACTCACCCGCATTCGAACAACTACCACGTACAGCCTACAGCCACACCCGACCTCCCAACCTGTCACAACGCACCTACACGATGTACTCTGTGCTCGTGTGTGCTCGCTGCGACGTATTCGCTCGTGCGACCGCCACACTGTCTCGTGAATTAACGCAGCCACATTTAGACGTCGAAAAGAGAAGCGTGATTCCAACTTTTTCACTGCTGCGAACACAGATCGCAACAAACGAGGGAGACAGGTCCAGGATCCATCCTGCCGTTCCACAGACACGCCCACGCGATATACGATCGTGTATGGACGAGAAGAGCACGCAGGGTGAACGACAGATGAGTGGCGTACATGCTACAAAGACGTTGGCAGGAGCAAGAAGACGCCGGTAAAAGGAGAGACGGAGCAAAAGATGTTCCCACACCGGGACTCGAACCCGGGTCTGCTGGGTGAGAGCCAGCTATCCTAACCGCCTAGACTATATGGGAAGGCTGAATATCAACACCACACACTACATCACAAACCGCCCTCACAAACACTCACATACAAACACACACAACTCACGTCGCTTACGCTTTTCCACCCTTGGCATCACTGCTATACTCCATACTCACCCGCATTCGAACAACTACCACGTACAGCCTACAGCCACACCCGACCTCCCAACCTGTCACAACGCACCTACACGATGTACTCTGTGCTCGTGTGTGCTCGCTGCGACGTATTCGCTCGTGCGACCGCCACACTGTCTCGTGAATTAACGCAGCCACATTTAGACGTCGAAAAGAGAAGCGTGATTCCAACTTTTTCACTGCTGCGAACACAGATCGCAACAAACGAGGGAGACAGGTCCAGGATCCATCCTGCCGTTCCACAGACACGCCCACGCGATATACGATCGTGTATGGACGAGAAGAGCACGCAGGGTGAACGACAGATGAGTGGCGTACATGCTACAAAGACGTTGGCAGGAGCAAGAAGACGCCGGTAAAAGGAGAGACGGAGCAAAAGATGTTCCCACACCGGGACTCGAACCCGGGTCTGCTGGGTGAGAGCCAGCTATCCTAACCGCCTAGACTATATGGGAAGGCTGAATATCAACACCACACACTACATCACAAACCGCCCTCACAAACACTCACATACAAACACACACAACTCACGTCGCTTACGCTTTTCCACCCTTGGCATCACTGCTATACTCCATACTCACCCGCATTCGAACAACTACCACGTACAGCCTACAGCCACACCCGACCTCCCAACCTGTCACAACGCACCTACACGATGTACTCTGTGCTCGTGTGTGCTCGCTGCGACGTATTCGCTCGTGCGACCGCCACACTGTCTCGTGAATTAACGCAGCCACATTTAGACGTCGAAAAGAGAAGCGTGATTCCAACTTTTTCACTGCTGCGAACACAGATCGCAACAAACGAGGAGACAGGTCCAGGATCCATCCTGCCGTTCCACAGACACGCCCACGCGATATACGATCGTGCATGGACGAGAAGAGCACGCAGGGTGAACGACAGATGAGTGGCGTACATGCTACAAAGACGTTGGCAGGAGCAAGAAGACGCCGGTAAAAGGAGAGACGGAGCAAAAGATGTTCCCACACCGGGACTCGAACCCGGGTCTGCTGGGTGAGAGCCAGCTATCCTAACCGCCTAGACTATATGGGAAGCCTGAATATCAACACCACACACTACATCACAAACCGCCCTCACAAACACTCACATACAAACACACACAACTCACGTCGCTTACGCTTCTCCACCCTTGGCATCACTGCTATACTCCATACTCACCCGCATTCGAACAACTACCACGTACAGCCTACAGCCACACCCGACCTCCCAACCTGTCACAACGCACCTACACGATGTACTCTGTGCTCGTGTGTGCTCGCTGCGACGTATTCGCTCGTGCGACCGCCACACTGTCTCGTGAATTAACGCAGCCACATTTAGACGTCGAAAAGAGAAGCGTGATTCCAACTTTTTCACTGCTGCGAACACAGATCGCAACAAACGAGGGAGACAGGTCCAGGATCCATCCTGCCGTTCCACAGACACGCCCACGCGATATACGATCGTGCATGGACGAGAAGAGCACGCAGGGTGAACGACAGATGAGTGGCGTACATGCTACAAAGACGTTGGCAGGAGCAAGAAGACGCCGGTAAAAGGAGAGACGGAGCAAAAGATGTTCCCACACCGGGACTCGAACCCGGGTCTGCTGGGTGAGAGCCAGCTATCCTAACCGCCTAGACTATATGGGAAGGCTGAATATCAACACCACACACTACATCACAAACCGCCCTCACAAACACTCACATACAAACACACACAACTCACGTCGCTTACGCTTTTCCACCCTTGGCATCACTGCTATACTCCATACTCACCCGCATTCGAACAACTACCACGTACAGCCTACAGCCACACCCGACCTCCCAACCTGTCACAACGCACCTACACGATGTACTCTGTGCTCGTGTGTGCTCGCTGCGACGTATTCGCTCGTGCGACCGCCACACTGTCTCGTGAATTAACGCAGCCACATTTAGACGTCGAAAAGAGAAGCGTGATTCCAACTTTTTCACTGCTGCGAACACAGATCGCAACAAACGAGGGAGACAGGTCCAGGATCCATCCTGCCGTTCCACAGACACGCCCACGCGATATACGATCGTGCATGGACGAGAAGAGCACGCAGGGTGAACGACAGATGAGTGGCGTACATGCTACAAAGACGTTGGCAGGAGCAAGAAGACGCCGGTAAAAGGAGAGACGGAGCAAAAGATGTTCCCACACCGGGACTCGAACCCGGGTCTGCTGGGTGAGAGCCAGCTATCCTAACCGCCTAGACTATATGGGAAGGCTGAATATCAACACCACACACTACATCACAAACCGCCCTCACAAACACTCACATACAAACACACACAACTCACGTCGCTTACGCTTCTCCACCCTTGGCATCACTGCTATACTCCATACTCACCCGCATTCGAACAACTACCACGTACAGCCTACAGCCACACCCGACCTCCCAACCTGTCACAACGCACCTACACGATGTACTCTGTGCTCGTGTGTGCTCGCTGCGACGTATTCGCTCGTGCGACCGCCACACTGTCTCGTGAATTAACGCAGCCACATTTAGACGTCGAAAAGAGAAGCGTGATTCCAACTTTTTCACTGCTGCGAACACAGATCGCAACAAACGAGGGAGACAGGTCCAGGATCCATCCTGCCGTTCCACAGACACGCCCACGCGATATACGATCGTGCATGGACGAGAAGAGCACGCAGGGTGAACGACAGATGAGTGGCGTACATGCTACAAAGACGTTGGCAGGAGCAAGAAGACGCCGGTAAAAGGAGAGACGGAGCAAAAGATGTTCCCACACCGGGACTCGAACCCGGGTCTGCTGGGTGAGAGCCAGCTATCCTAACCGCCTAGACTATATGGGAAGGCTGAATATCAACACCACACACTACATCACAAACCGCCCTCACAAACACTCACATACAAACACACACAACTCACGTCGCTTACGCTTCTCCACCCTTGGCATCACTGCTATACTCCATACTCACCCGCATTCGAACAACTACCACGTACAGCCTACAGCCACACCCGACCTCCCAACCTGTCACAACGCACCTACACGATGTACTCTGTGCTCGTGTGTGCTCGCTGCGACGTATTCGCTCGTGCGACCGCCACACTGTCTCGTGAATTAACGCAGCCACATTTAGACGTCGAAAAGAGAAGCGTGATTCCAACTTTTTCACTGCTGCGAACACAGATCGCAACAAACGAGGGAGACAGGTCCAGGATCCATCCTGCCGTTCCACAGACACGCCCACGCGATATACGATCGTGCATGGACGAGAAGAGCACGCAGGGTGAACGACAGATGAGTGGCGTACATGCTACAAAGACGTTGGCAGGAGCAAGAAGACGCCGGTAAAAGGAGAGACGGAGCAAAAGATGTTCCCACACCGGGACTCGAACCCGGGTCTGCTGGGTGAGAGCCAGCTATCCTAACCGCCTAGACTATATGGGAAGGCTGAATATCAACACCACACACTACATCACAAACCGCCCTCACAAACACTCACATACAAACACACACAACTCACGTCGCTTACGCTTCTCCACCCTTGGCATCACTGCTATACTCCATACTCACCCGCATTCGAACAACTACCACGTACAGCCTACAGCCACACCCGACCTCCCAACCTGTCACAACGCACCTACACGATGTACTCTGTGCTCGTGTGTGCTCGCTGCGACGTATTCGCTCGTGCGACCGCCACACTGTCTCGTGAATTAACGCAGCCACATTTAGACGTCGAAAAGAGAAGCGTGATTCCAACTTTTTCACTGCTGCGAACACAGATCGCAACAAACGAGGGAGACAGGTCCAGGATCCATCCTGCCGTTCCACAGACACGCCCACGCGATATACGATCGTGCATGGACGAGAAGAGCACGCAGGGTGAACGACAGATGAGTGGCGTACATGCTACAAAGACGTTGGCAGGAGCAAGAAGACGCCGGTAAAAGGAGAGACGGAGCAAAAGATGTTCCCACACCGGGACTCGAACCCGGGTCTGCTGGGTGAGAGCCAGCTATCCTAACCGCCTAGACTATATGGGAAGGCTGAATATCAACACCACACACTACATCACAAACCGCCCTCACAAACACTCACATACAAACACGCACAACTCACGTCGCTTACGCTTTTCCACCCTTGGCATCACTGCTATACTCCATACTCACCCGCATTCGAACAACTACCACGTACAGCCTACAGCCACACCCGACCTCCCAACCTGTCACAACGCACCTACACGATGTACTCTGTGCTCGTGTGTGCTCGCTGCGACGTATTCGCTCGTGCGACCGCCACACTGTCTCGTGAATTAACGCAGCCACATTTAGACGTCGAAAAGAGAAGCGTGATTCCAACTTTTTCACTGCTGCGAACACAGATCGCAACAAACGAGGGAGACAGGTCCAGGATCCATCCTGCCGTTCCACAGACACGCCCACGCGATATACGATCGTGTATGGACGAGAAGAGCACGCAGGGTGAACGACAGATGAGTGGCGTACATGCTACAAAGACGTTGGCAGGAGCAAGAAGACGCCGGTAAAAGGAGAGACGGAGCAAAAGATGTTCCCACACCGGGACTCGAACCCGGGTCTGCTGGGTGAGAGCCAGCTATCCTAACCGCCTAGACTATATGGGAAGCCTGAATATCAACACCACACACTACATCACAAACCGCCCTCACAAACACTCACATACAAACACGCACAACTCACGTCGCTTACGCTTTTCCACCCTTGGCATCACTGCTATACTCCATACTCACCCGCATTCGAACAACTACCACGTACAGCCTACAGCCACACCCGACCTCCCAACCTGTCACAACGCACCTACACGATGTACTCTGTGCTCGTGTGTGCTCGCTGCGACGTATTCGCTCGTGCGACCGCCACACTGTCTCGTGAATTAACGCAGCCACATTTAGACGTCGAAAAGAGAAGCGTGATTCCAACTTTTTCACTGCTGCGAACACAGATCGCAACAAACGAGGGAGACAGGTCCAGGATCCATCCTGCCGTTCCACAGACACGCCCACGCGATATACGATCGTGTATGGACGAGAAGAGCACGCAGGGTGAACGACAGATGAGTGGCGTACATGCTACAAAGACGTTGGCAGGAGCAAGAAGACGCCGGTAAAAGGAGAGACGGAGCAAAAGATGTTCCCACACCGGGACTCGAACCCGGGTCTGCTGGGTGAGAGCCAGCTATCCTAACCGCCTAGACTATATGGGAAGGCTGAATATCAACACCACACACTACATCACAAACCGCCCTCACAAACACTCACATACAAACACGCACAACTCACGTCGCTTACGCTTTTCCACCCTTGGCATCACTGCTATACTCCATACTCACCCGCATTCGAACAACTACCACGTACAGCCTACAGCCACACCCGACCTCCCAACCTGTCACAACGCACCTACACGATGTACTCTGTGCTCGTGTGTGCTCGCTGCGACGTATTCGCTCGTGCGACCGCCACACTGTCTCGTGAATTAACGCAGCCACATTTAGACGTCGAAAAGAGAAGCGTGATTCCAACTTTTTCACTGCTGCTAACACAGATCGCAACAAACGAGGGAGACAGGCCCAGGATCCATCCTGCCGTTCCACAGACACGCCCACGCGATATACGATCGTGTATGGACGAGAAGAGCACGCAGGGTGAACGACAGATGAGTGGCGTACATGCTACAAAGACGTTGGCAGGAGCAAGAAGACGCCGGTAAAAGGAGAGACGGAGCAAAAGATGTTCCCACACCGGGACTCGAACCCGGGTCTGCTGGGTGAGAGCCAGCTATCCTAACCGCCTAGACTATATGGGAAGGCTGAATATCAACACCACACACTACATCACAAACCGCCCTCACAAACACTCACATACAAACACGCACAACTCACGTCGCTTACGCTTTTCCACCCTTGGCATCACTGCTATACTCCATACTCACCCGCATTCGAACAACTACCACGTACAGCCTACAGCCACACCCGACCTCCCAACCTGTCACAACGCACCTACACGATGTACTCTGTGCTCTTGTGTGCTCGCTGCGACGTATTCGCTCGTGCGACCGCCACACTGTCTCGTGAATTAACGCAGCCACATTCAGACGTCGAAAAGAGAAGCGTGATTCCAACTTTTTCACTGCTGCGAACACAGATCGCAACAAACGAGGGAGACAGGTCCAGGATCCATCCTGCCGTTCCACAGACACGCCCACGCGATATACGATCGTGTATGGACGAGAAGAGCACGCAGGGTGAACGACAGATGAGTGGCGTACATGCTACAAAGACGTTGGCAGGAGCAAGAAGACGCCGGTAAAAGGAGAGACGGAGCAAAAGATGTTCCCACACCGGGACTCGAACCCGGGTCTGCTGGGTGAGAGCCAGCTATCCTAACCGCCTAGACTATATGGGAAGGCTGAATATCAACACCACACACTACATCACAAACCGCCCTCACAAACACTCACATACAAACACGCACAACTCACGTCGCTTACGCTTTTCCACCCTTGGCATCACTGCTATACTCCATACTCACCCGCATTCGAACAACTACCACGTACAGCCTACAGCCACACCCGACCTCCCAACCTGTCACAACGCACCTACACGATGTACTCTGTGCTCGTGTGTGCTCGCTGCGACGTATTCGCTCGTGCGACCGCCACACTGTCTCGTGAATTAACGCAGCCACATTTAGACGTCGAAAAGAGAAGCGTGATTCCAACTTTTTCACTGCTGCGAACACAGATCGCAACAAACGAGGGAGACAGGTCCAGGATCCATCCTGCCGTTCCACAGACACGCCCACGCGATATACGATCGTGTATGGACGAGAAGAGCACGCAGGGTGAACGACAGATGAGTGGCGTACATGCTACAAAGACGTTGGCAGGAGCAAGAAGACGCCGGTAAAAGGAGAGACGGAGCAAAAGATGTTCCCACACCGGGACTCGAACCCGGGTCTGCTGGGTGAGAGCCAGCTATCCTAACCGCCTAGACTATATGGGAAGGCTGAATATCAACACCACACACTACATCACAAACCGCCCTCACAAACACTCACATACAAACACGCACAACTCACGTCGCTTACGCTTTTCCACCCTTGGCATCACTGCTATACTCCATACTCACCCGCATTCGAACAACTACCACGTACAGCCTACAGCCACACCCGACCTCCCAACCTGTCACAACGCACCTACACGATGTACTCTGTGCTCGTGTGTGCTCGCTGCGACGTATTCGCTCGTGCGACCGCCACACTGTCTCGTGAATTAACGCAGCCACATTTAGACGTCGAAAAGAGAAGCGTGATTCCAACTTTTTCACTGCTGCGAACACAGATCGCAACAAACGAGGGAGACAGGTCCAGGATCCATCCTGCCGTTCCACAGACACGCCCACGCGATATACGATCGTGTATGGACGAGAAGAGCACGCAGGGTGAACGACAGATGAGTGGCGTACATGCTACAAAGACGTTGGCAGGAGCAAGAAGACGCCGGTAAAAGGAGAGACGGAGCAAAAGATGTTCCCACACCGGGACTCGAACCCGGGTCTGCTGGGTGAGAGCCAGCTATCCTAACCGCCTAGACTATATGGGAAGCCTGAATATCAACACCACACACTACATCACAAACCGCCCTCACAAACACTCACATACAAACACGCACAACTCACGTCGCTTACGCTTTTCCACCCTTGGCATCACTGCTATACTCCATACTCACCCGCATTCGAACAACTACCACGTACAGCCTACAGCCACACCCGACCTCCCAACCTGTCACAACGCACCTACACGATGTACTCTGTGCTCGTGTGTGCTCGCTGCGACGTATTCGCTCGTGCGACCGCCACACTGTCTCGTGAATTAACGCAGCCACATTTAGACGTCGAAAAGAGAAGCGTGATTCCAACTTTTTCACTGCTGCGAACACAGATCGCAACAAACGAGGAGACAGGTCCAGGATCCATCCTGCCGTTCCACAGACACGCCCACGCGATATACGATCGTGTATGGACGAGAAGAGCACGCAGGGTGAACGACAGATGAGTGGCGTACATGCTACAAAGACGTTGGCAGGAGCAAGAAGACGCCGGTAAAAGGAGAGACGGAGCAAAAGATGTTCCCACACCGGGACTCGAACCCGGGTCTGCTGGGTGAGAGCCAGCTATCCTAACCGCCTAGACTATATGGGAAGGCTGAATATCAACACCACACACTACATCACAAACCGCCCTCACAAACACTCACATACAAACACGCACAACTCACGTCGCTTACGCTTTTCCACCCTTGGCATCACTGCTATACTCCATACTCACCCGCATTCGAACAACTACCACGTACAGCCTACAGCCACACCCGACCTCCCAACCTGTCACAACGCACCTACACGATGTACTCTGTGCTCGTGTGTGCTCGCTGCGACGTATTCGCTCGTGCGACCGCCACACTGTCTCGTGAATTAACGCAGCCACATTTAGACGTCGAAAAGAGAAGCGTGATTCCAACTTTTTCACTGCTGCGAACACAGATCGCAACAAACGAGGGAGACAGGTCCAGGATCCATCCTGCCGTTCCACAGACACGCCCACGCGATATACGATCGTGTATGGACGAGAAGAGCACGCAGGGTGAACGACAGATGAGTGGCGTACATGCTACAAAGACGTTGGCAGGAGCAAGAAGACGCCGGTAAAAGGAGAGACGGAGCAAAAGATGTTCCCACACCGGGACTCGAACCCGGGTCTGCTGGGTGAGAGCCAGCTATCCTAACCGCCTAGACTATATGGGAAGGCTGAATATCAACACCACACACTACATCACAAACCGCCCTCACAAACACTCACATACAAACACGCACAACTCACGTCGCTTACGCTTTTCCACCCTTGGCATCACTGCTATACTCCATACTCACCCGCATTCGAACAACTACCACGTACAGCCTACAGCCACACCCGACCTCCCAACCTGTCACAACGCACCTACACGATGTACTCTGTGCTCGTGTGTGCTCGCTGCGACGTATTCGCTCGTGCGACCGCCACACTGTCTCGTGAATTAACGCAGCCACATTTAGACGTCGAAAAGAGAAGCGTGATTCCAACTTTTTCACTGCTGCGAACACAGATCGCAACAAACGAGGAGACAGGTCCAGGATCCATCCTGCCGTTCCACAGACACGCCCACGCGATATACGATCGTGTATGGACGAGAAAGAGCACGCAGGGTGAACGACAGATGAGTGGCGTACATGCTACAAAGACGTTGGCAGGAGCAAGAAGACGCCGGTAAAAGGAGAGACGGAGCAAAAGATGTTCCCACACCGGGTCTCGAACCCGGGTCTGCTGGGTGAGAGCCAGCTATCCTAACCGCCTAGACTATATGGGAAGGCTGAATATCAACACCACACACTACATCACAAACCGCCCTCACAAACACTCACATACAAACACGCACAACTCACGTCGCTTACGCTTTTCCACCCTTGGCATCACTGCTATACTCCATACTCACCCGCATTCGAACAACTACCACGTACAGCCTACAGCCACACCCGACCTCCCCAACCTGTCACAACGCACCTACACGATGTACTCTGTGCTCGTGTGTGCTCGCTGCGACGTATTCGCTCGATGCGACCGCCACACTGTCTCGTGAATTAACGCAGCCACATTTAGACGTCGAAAAGAGAAGCGTGATTCCAACTTTTTCACTGCTGCGAACACAGATCGCAACAAACGAGGGAGACAGGTCCAGGATCCATCCTGCCGTTCCACAGACACGCCCACGCGATATACGATCGTGTATGGACGAGAAGAGCACGCAGGGTGAACGACAGATGAGTGGCGTACATGCTACAAAGACGTTGGCAGGAGCAAGAAGACGCCGGTAAAAGGAGAGACGGAGCAAAAGATGTTCCCACACCGGGTCTCGAACCCGGGTCTGCTGGGTGAGAGCCAGCTATCCTAACCGCCTAGACTATATGGGAAGGCTGAATATCAACACCACACACTACATCACAAACCGCCCTCACAAACACTCACATACAAACACGCACAACTCACGTCGCTTACGCTTTTCCACCCTTGGCATCACTGCTATACTCCATACTCACCCGCATTCGAACAACTACCACGTACAGCCTACAGCCACACCCGACCTCCCAACCTGTCACAACGCACCTACACGATGTACTCTGTGCTCGTGTGTGCTCGCTGCGACGTATTCGCTCGTGCGACCGCCACACTGTCTCGTGAATTAACGCAGCCACATTTAGACGTCGAAAAGAGAAGCGTGATTCCAACTTTTTCACTGCTGCGAACACAGATCGCAACAAACGAGGAGACAGGTCCAGGATCCATCCTGCCGTTCCACAGACACGCCCACGCGATATACGATCGTGTATGGACGAGAAGAGCACGCAGGGTGAACGACAGATGAGTGGCGTACATGCTACAAAGACGTTGGCAGGAGCAAGAAGACGCCGGTAAAAGGAGAGACGGAGCAAAAGATGTTCCCACACCGGGACTCGAACCCGGGTCTGCTGGGTGAGAGCCAGCTATCCTAACCGCCTAGACTATATGGGAAGCCTGAATATCAACACCACACACTACATCACAAACCGCCCTCACAAACACTCACATACAAACACGCACAACTCACGTCGCTTACGCTTTTCCGCCCTTGGCATCACTGCTATACTCCATACTCACCCGCATTCGAACAACTACCACGTACAGCCTACAGCCACACCCGACCTCCCAACCTGTCACAACGCACCTACACGATGTACTCTGTGCTCGTGTGTGCTCGCTGCGACGTATTCGCTCGTGCGACCGCCACACTGTCTCGTGAATTAACGCAACCACATTTAGACGTCGAAAAGAGAAGCGTGATTCCAACTTTTTCACTGCTGCTAACACAGATCGCAACAAACGAGGGAGACAGGTCCAGGATCCATCCTGCCGTTCCACAGACACGCCCACGCGATATACTATCGTGTATGGACGAGAAGAGCACGCAGGGTGAACGACAGATGAGTGGCGTACATGCTACAAAGACGTTGGCAGGAGCAAGAAGACGCCGGTAAAAGGAGAGACGGAGCAAAAGATGTTCCCACACCGGGACTCGAACCCGGGTCTGCTGGGTGAGAGCCAGCTATCCTAACCGCCTAGACTATATGGGAAGCCTGAATATCAACACCACACACTACATCACAAACCGCCCTCACAAACACTCACATACAAACACGCACAACTCACGTCGCTTACGCTTTTCCACCCTTGGCATCACTGCTATACTCCATACTCACCCGCATTCGACCAACTACCACGTACAGCCTACAGCCACACCCGACCTCCCAACCTGTCACAACGCACCTACACGATGTACTCTGTGCTCGTGTGTGCTCGCTTCGACGTATTCGCTCGTGCGACCGCCACACTGTCTCGTGAATTAACGCAGCCACATTTAGACGTCGAAAAGAGAAGCGTGATTCCAACTTTTTCACTGCTGCGAACACAGATCGCAACAAACGAGGGAGACAGGTCCAGGATCCATCCTGCCGTTCCACAGACACGCCCACGCGATATACGATCGTGTATGGACGAGAAGAGCACGCAGGGTGAACGACAGATGAGTGGCGTACATGCTACAAAGACGTTGGCAGGAGCAAGAAGACGCCGGTAAAAGGAGAGACGGAGCAAAGATGTTCCCACACCGGGACTCGAACCCGGGTCTGCTGGGTGAGAGCCAGCTATCCTAACCGCCTAGACTATATGGGAAGCCTGAATATCAACACCACACACTACATCACAAACCGCCCTCACAAACACTCACATACAAACACGCACAACTCACGTCGCTTACGCTTTTCCGCCCTTGGCATCACTGCTATACTCCATACTCACCCGCATTCGAACAACTACCACGTACAGCCTACAGCCACACCCGACCTCCCAACCTGTCACAACGCACCTACACGATGTACTCTGTGCTCGTGTGTGCTCGCTGCGACGTATTCGCTCGTGCGACCGCCACACTGTCTCGTGAATTAACGCAACCACATTTAGACGTCGAAAAGAGAAGCGTGATTCCAACTTTTTCACTGCTGCGAACACAGATCGCAACAAACGAGGGAGACAGGCCCAGGATCCATCCTGCCGTTCCACAGACACGCCCACGCGATATACTATCGTGTATGGACGAGAAGAGCACGCAGGGTGAACGACAGATGAGTGGCGTACATGCTACAAAGACGTTGGCAGGAGCAAGAAGACGCCGGTAAAAGGAGAGACGGAGCAAAAGATGTTCCCACACCGGGACTCGAACCCGGGTCTGCTGGGTGAGAGCCAGCTATCCCTAACCGCCTAGACTATATGGGAAGCCTGAATATCAACACCACACACTACATCACAAACCGCCCTCACAAACACTCACATACAAACACGCACAACTCACGTCGCTTACGCTTTTCCACCCTTGGCATCACTGCTATACTCCATACTCACCCGCATTCGAACAACTACCACGTACAGCCTACAGCCACACCCGACCTCCCAACCTGTCACAACGCACCTACACGATGTACTCTGTGCTCGTGTGTGCTCGCTGCGACGTATTCGCTCGTGCGACCGCCACACTGTCTCGTGAATTAACGCAGCCACATTTAGACGTCGAAAAGAGAAGCGTGATTCCAACTTTTTCACTGCTGCGAACACAGATCGCAACAAACAGGGAGACAGGTCCAGGATCCATCCTGCCGTTCCACAGACACGCCCACGCGATATACGATCGTGTATGGACGAGAAGAGCACGCAGGGTGAACGACAGATGAGTGGCGTACATGCTACAAAGACGTTGGCAGGAGCAAGAAGACGCCGGTAAAAGGAGAGACGGAGCAAAAGATGTTCCCACACCGGGACTCGAACGGGTCTGCTGGGTGAGAGCCAGCTATCCTAACCGCCTAGACTATATGGGAAGCCTGAATATCAACACCACACACTACATCACAAACCGCCCTCACAAACACTCACATACAAACACACGCACAACTCACGTCGCTTACGCTTTTCCACCCTTGGCATCACTGCTATACTCCATACTCACCCGCATTCGAACAACTACCACGTACAGCAGCCTACAGCCACACCCGACCTCCCAACCTGTCACAACGCACCTAACATCGATGTACTCTGTGCTCGTGTGTGCTCGCTACAGGACGTATTCGCTCGATACGCGACCGCCACACTGTCTCGTGTTGAATTAACGCAGCCACATTTAGACGTCGAAAAGAGAAGCGTGATTCCAACTTTTTTCACTGCTGCGAACACAGATCGCAACAAACGAGGGAGACAGGTCTGTTATAGGATCCATCCTGCCGTCTCCACAGACACGCCCACGCGATATACGATCGTGTATGGACGAGAAGAGCACGCAGGGTGAACGACAGATGAGATGGCGTACATGCTACAAAGACGTTGGCAGTGAGCAAGAAGACGCCGGTAAAAAGGAGAGACGGAGCAAAAGATGTTCCCACACCGGGACTCGAACCCGGGTCTGCTGGGTGAGGAGCCAGCTATCCTAACCGCCTAGACTATATGGGAAGCCTGAATATCAACACCACACACTACATCACAAACCGCCTCCCACAAACACTCACATACAAACACGCACAACTCACGTCGCTTACGCTTTTCCGCCCTTGGCATCACTGCTATACTCCATACTCACCCGCATTCTCGAACAACTACCACGTACAGCCTACAGCCACACCCGACCTCCCAACCTGTCACAACGCACCTACACGATGTACTCTGTGCCTCGTGTGTGCTCGCTGCGACGTATTCGCTCAAAGTGCGACCGCCTACACTGTCTCGTGAATTAACGCAGCCACATTTAGACGTCGAAAAGAGAAGCGTGATTCCAACTTTTTCACTGCTGCGAACACAGATCGCAACAAACGAGGGAGACAGGTCCAGGATCCATCCTGCCGTTCCACAGACACGCCCACGCTGATATACGATCGTGTATGGACGAGAAGAGTTAACGCAGGGTGAACGACAGATGAGTGGCGTACATGCTACAAAGACGTTGTGCAGGAGCAAGAAGACGCCGGTAAAAGGAGAGACGGAGCAAAAGATGTTCCCACACCAGGACTCGAACCCGGGTCTGCTGGGTGAGAATGACTATCCTAACCGCCTAGACTATGTGGGAAGCCTGAATATCAACACCACACACTACATCACAAGCCGCCCTCACAAACACTCACATACAA